>LFIW01000334.1:0-411296 GCA_001625285.1 Colletotrichum incanum
TGTGCTCTTCCGAAAAAAAAACAACCAAAAACCAAAAACCAAGGTATTCCAACAAACCTGGACTTGCCAGGCCAAGCCCTGTAGAGAGGCAATAATGGCACAGGACAACAGCTCTTCAAGGAGGATAGGCAAGATCACAAGAGGGGAGGGAGACGGAAGGCAGTGTTGGAGAAAACGAGAGCTGCCTTTTTTCTGCCCTGTCTTCTCTCCACCCCTCGCTGTGCACCGGCCAACCAGTGTGCCTGCCTGTGTCTTGCGTATGGAAACCCAATGCCCAACCGACTGACGTATTTGGGCCTGGGTACCCTGCCGTCTTTGAAGCTCCCCTTGGGCTTCCAGGTTAGCAAGTGGTCCTAGCCCCCCAATGTCCCCTCCATTCTCCCTGCCCTGCCTGACTGTTTGATACCGGATTGACTCTGGGCTATACGACTCTGCTCGAACTTGAGTAACAATGCAGTGACTGAATTGGACACATTTGCAGTTTGGAGACGGACCGTACCTGATGAGTGTTTGTCACACTTCTGCGCATAGCACCGAAGAGCAAGGCCCTCATTCCATAGTAGCGCAGAAGAGACTGAGACGGGGATATGTCTGTTTGCTCCCGTCCGTTAGCATTGTAACACAGCAGCACTTTGCCGTGTCTCCAAGTGTTCACTCTTCCAACAGGTCGTATTGCTTTTAAAATTACTCGTCGTCTCTATTGTCTCGCGTCTCTCTCTTATTCTCTCCGCTGCTATGACTGTGATATACTACTGACTACCTACGCTGGCCTTTCTCAAGTCTGCCTCCCCATCTTTCGTAGGTACCGAGCCCCGTCCCCGGAGCTTCCAAAAAAGTACCGTTTACGGCTTATCTGGTGTGAAGGTACATACATACATGCTGAAGAACCTTGCCTGTCCTATCGCTGACTTCGTCAGTCCCCCGCCCTCGCTCGCGCCTACAGTAAAGTCGTCCAGCTGTGTCGCAAGCGACCATCGTCGCCCGCGGACGCTCGCATCCACGTCTACCCACTCCACCATCTCAATTCCCCTCCTCCCCCTCCCCCCCCCTCGATACCGTCGTCCCTCCTCCCAATCCTCCTGATGCTTCTGCCATCGCCGTTTTCCCCCCCTTGCGCATGTTTCGTCGGAAAACAACAGGTTTCTCCCATCGTCTAGGCTGTCCGTCGAATCACTTGTAGCCGGCTGTCCTCGATTGTCATGATGAATTATTAGGGGAAAATAATACCTCCTCAAACTTTATTCCCACCAAGAGAGTTTGGGCCGTGTCAGCCCAATTCCGCCGGATACTCTCTCCTTGGCAACCTTCAGAGCTCGCTCGCTCGACTGCGCATCCATTCCTCTGGAGTCTGCGTTGCTTGGTCTGCAGTCTGCGCTCTGCAAACTGTTCACACTCACACTCCGTGTCTGCTGCAGCCTGGGCCAGTCAACCTGCACTTAACTCAAGCAGCCATACCTTAGTCGGCCTGACCTTGCCTTGCGTACCGTACCCTCCCATATTCCCATACCTACCGTCCCCATCCCCGTCTCTCCCCAAACTCGCCCAGTGCCGTCCATACTGCACCGCGACGCACCAGCACCACACCAGCACCACACCAACAGAACCCGGACCGGGACACGACAGAGCAACAGTCCACACCCAGCGACTTGACGCTCGCTACATTACCTTATTTTCCCTGCGAGTCTGCGCTTCTGCGACTCGCCCTCTAACCTTACCAAGCCCAGTCCAACTTGGCCCCATTCGCCCGCTTAACGCGTCCAGTCGAAACCACCGACGACATCAGCTAAACCGCTCGGCCAGCCCTTTTTTCCTTCCAACATCAACCACCACCATCCAACCCTCCGCCATCCAAACCAAACCGATCCCGACCGACTGCATCGCCCCTCTTCCCGAGTCAACATCGCTCCCCGCCCGCCATGGACTCCCAGTGGCAGCAGGGCTATGCCGACTCGGCCGGCTCTGCGAGGAGATACAATGGCAGCGGCGCCCAGATGCCCCGGGGAGATTACAACGGTCAACCGGCACCGCAAGGTCAGCCGCCTGCCGGCTTCAAGTACGACCAGTACCAGAGCCCTGGCGGCATATCTTCTCATGCCGCCAGCGCCGCCACCTCGCCCATGTCCACCCCCCAGATGCGCGATAACAACGGCGATATCCCCATGCACGATGTCCCGGACTCGTACACCGGCATGAAATACCCCATGAGACCCCATCATCAGTCTCACGTCTCTGGTAGTCGCTCATCTACTCTCTACTCGCCCCAGGAGCCATCTGCCGCTGCCCAACGATACTCGCCGATGGAGGCCCTGTCCCCCACCTCGCCCTACGCGCCAAAGTCCGCGCAAGGCCAGTTCGCTTCGCCCCCGGGCCAACGACAGTCTCCCACGAGGCAATCGGACTACATACCTCAGAGTCCTCATTACGGCGGACGCCAGCAACCTCCGCAGCTCCCCCCGATTGCGCCCTACGGTTCCGCTCACGATGGTTACCCGTCTGCTGTCGTTGCCAACATTGACGGCGCCTTTGCTGCCGATCCCAAATCGCCGCGCCGCCCGATCCCGCAGTCCATGCCCCGAGGGCCTGCCCCTGAATTCAGGCAATGCAGAGCCCCAACCGACCTTCGACCCAAGGTCAACGCCCAGCCTCCCTTCCGGCGCGCGAATCCAGAAGGAGGATTCATCAGCGTAAGCCCATCCGCCCCGCCTTGCAACAGAAATGCCCCAGGCTAACCCACACTTCCCTCAGCCCCTCCAAGCTCTGACGGTGCACCTGCCAGCCACCTACAGGATATGCAACCCAAACTTCAAGTACGAGTCGTCGCGTAACCCTCGCCGGGTTCTGACCAAGCCCAGCAAGGGCGTCAAGAACGACGGATACGACAACGAAGACAGCGACTATATCCTCTACGTGAACGATATTCTGGGCTCAGAAGAAGCCGGCCACAAGTACGTTCACACAGGCGCTAGGGCGCCCTTTCCCGCTACTCCCTTCGAGCACTTGTATTGATTTGTGACGTAGGAACCGGTACCTTATCCTCGATGTTTTGGGCCAGGGTACCTTCGGTCAAGTCGTCAAGTGTCAAAATCTTAAGACGCAGGAAGTGGTCGCTGTCAAGGTTATCAAGAACCGCACTGCGTATTTCAACCAGAGTATGATGGAGGTGTCGGTCTTGGACTTGGTAAGCTAGCCCTGTTCTTCGAGAGACACAGCATGATGTCTAACTCCAGCCTTGCAGCTCAACACCAAGCTCGATAAGAACGATGATCACCACCTTTTGCGGCTCAAAGACACCTTCATCCACCGCCAACATTTGTGCCTCGTCTTCGAGCTCCTCAGCGTCAACCTGTACGAGTTGATTAAGCAGAACCAGTTCCGAGGTCTAAGCACGACTCTCGTCCGCGTTTTCGCTCAACAACTCCTCAACGGTCTGGCCCTATTGAATAAGGCGCGGCTTATCCACTGTGATCTGAAGCCCGAAAACATCCTGCTCAAAAACCTTGAGAGCCCCATAATCAAGATCATCGACTTTGGTTCGGCATGTGACGAACGGCAAACCGTCTACACCTATATTCAGTCGAGATTCTACCGATCCCCTGAAGTCCTGTTAGGACTGCCATACTCGTCAGCCATTGACATGTGGTCCCTTGGCTGCATTGTCGTGGAGCTGTTCCTAGGTCTCCCACTGTTCCCTGGTTCTTCCGAGTACAATCAAGTTTCACGAATCGTTGACATGCTCGGAAATCCGCCAAACTGGATGATCGAGATGGGCAAACAAGCCGGCGAGTTCTTCGAGAAGAGGCAGGACGAGTTTGGTCGACGGACATACCAGTTAAAGAGCATGGAGCAGTATGCCCGGGAACACTCGACTAAGGAGCAGCCGAGCAAGAAGTACTTCCAAGCGAACACCCTGCCGGAGATCATCAAATCTTATCCCATGCCCCGCAAGAATATGAAGCAGAGCGAGATTGACAGAGGTGAGTCATAACATTCGGACCACGTCTGTGGCAAGCACTAACATGGCGGATAGAAATGAACAACAGAATCGCCTTCATTGACTTTGTCAGAGGACTACTGAACATCAACCCCTTGGAGCGTTGGTCGCCGCAGCAGGCCAAGCTGCACCCATTCATCACCCAGCAGAAGTTTACTGGACCTTTTGTACCACCAATGAACTTGAAGTCCAGCTCTCTCAACCGGTCTCCGGCACCAGGCACGCAACAGCAGCAGCAAGCCGAAGCACTGAGCAAGCAGAGAGCACAGGCAGCTCAAGCGCAGGCGAACTCTGCTGCACAGGGAGCTTACGCCCAGATGGCCGCTCAATACCAACAACCTGGACACTCCCAGCAGCCACCCATCTATAACAACCAGCAGATGTACTCGCCGAGCAGCAGCCACGCAGCTCAACCACCACCCTACGGGGCTCAGCAGGGTGCCTATGGACAGATGGCAATGACACAACAGCCGGCGCAAATGCCTCCTGGGCCTTATGGTAATGTGTCTCAGCAGCCTGGCCTCTATCCTCAGCAAGGCATGCGACCGGCGCGCCAACGTGCTTCGACTATGGAGCAACAGCAAAGTGGCATCCCGGCCGCCATTCAGCGCGTTGCTAGCCACCTTGATCCTAGCCAGCCTATCCGCTTGCAGCCCAGCCCTGCTTACTATCCTCCTCCTGCGGACGGCGGCATGGCTGGCATGGAAAACGCGGCGCAACGAGCAGGTAGACGTGGAAGTCGCGCGCAACAAGGAGGAAGGGGCAACCGGGATTTCATCCGCAACCTCGAGGAGCGAACGCTGGAGGAGGGGTTCATGGGAAATCAGAACCCTTGGCATTGATGTTTGGATGACTTAACCACAAGTCCCCAAACTCTTCGAGACAGTACTTTTCAGTTCCACGCGCGTTGGTGGGTGTCATCTCCGTCGCCCGGACAACCCCCGGCGGCGATATCAGGGCAGCCCGCCCCCGGCGATTGATGCGGTATTTCCAAATCAGGGCGACCACAGCATTACGAGCCCTGATCTGCCAGGTCGCAATCGGTTTAATGTAAGATACCCGGTGGCCTCGAAGAAGCGAACCTGTCAAGACTGCCATATAAGACCTGTTGCAAAGGGGCCATCTAAGGAAGTGCGGTGTTCATGCCTGGATGCGGCGGGGCGACGCGACATACACACGGACGGGAGCTTTGATGGGATGACGCATGAGGAAAGGGGAACGATGGGCATTATTGGGTTGGCAAGGAAAGAAGCCTCCGTAGGGGAGATGGTTGAGGGGACTGAACGGCCAGCGACGACACACGAGACACGCCTTGACACGCACCGTTCCTAACTACCTACCTACCTACGTTACCTACGTTTGCTTCCTCAGGTTCAAAAGGGTCCCGGATACAGCAGGGTTGGCTTTGCAAGTTGTTTGACTAATGCGGAAGTGACGCCGATGTCGTAGGAGACGAGGTTGCCGATCCGCGACATGTGTGCCTACTCAATCAATGTTGAAGATACCAAGTGTTGGCCTCGCGTTTGTGGGATTGACTTGCCCGTGTAAGAGCGGGAGGAAAGGGCTGGTGATGCGGTTTTTTCCCCTTATCATCAAGGTTGTTGTTGCCATCAGTCATTGTTAGCGTTGACACCATATGGCGTACCTGGGTTTTGCTCGCCAAGTGGCTGAGCATTCCCAAGTCGGAGTTGCCAACGGGATCGCCTTTCTGTCGTCACAGCTTCTCCAAGTCTCTGTATCTGGCAGCTGCCAACAAGATCTTTGCCAAACTTTATCTGTTGACGTGAGCTTGTAGGGTGGGTGGCCAAGTATCTCTTTAGCCCATCGTCTCGACCGTCGAGCTTCTCTCCATACTTTATCACCGCATTTTTGGTTCCATTGCTACGACGACGACGCTTTGCTTCTTTCTGGATTCCCTAGTCAAACTTTACCGACTAGCATCTAACAACGCCACGGACCCTTACACCGGGATCCTCATTGTGTTCGGGCCACGCAACCTCATGTCTTTGTGACCAAAGTCTTATACATGCAGTCATGGAGCATTCTCTCGTACAACAGAGGCAGGTGGACGTCATACCTCGCAGGGCCTCGTCTGTATCCTCGTCCAAACGCCACTCGAAGGTTGACTCGAGCTTGGACGCCAAAAACCGATCGAGTGCCGACACCACTGTTGACTCAACCGAAAGTACAAATGGCCGCTCCATCCGCGCCGCCTTCAAAGCCTCGTTGGGAAAGACAATTTCTAGAATCCTCGGCAAATGGGACAGACCAGGTGCTACTCATGATCCAAACCCTGCCCCTGAGCCTGATACCATCGACAAGAAAAAGAGTGACTTCATTGAGAGGTGGGATAAACGGCTTGAGGAGCTGCTCAATCGACCCGATCCTCTTAAGCTTCAGCTTCGGAATTCCGCCACTGCCATCGACGTGACTGCGCCAGATCATAACAAGAACAGAGGTAATAGCGCAGCTCTTTCTTTCTCTAGCTACCTATTGACTTTGGCTTCTAGGCTTACTCAAACGCCAAAGCTTGGGGAATATCTTTGATTCTGTCAGATCTCGTAATACGCTCAAGAAGAAAGGCAACTTACCAGAGGCTCTTACAGACACGATGGGTTCTGGTGTTTCGACACAACCTCCGGCAAAAGATCCTACTGCTTCTGACAATGCTCCTCCCACGCTGCCAAAGCTGCCACCTTCAGGCGATCTGGGATCTAGCTTTCAGGGGGGTCTTGAAGCCGACCAAGGAAACCTCCCCCGTGGTCCTTCTGCACCGCATCCGCCAGCTATTACCCTTACGAGACCTCCTTGTAAGGACCAAGCCGTACAGACGCCGTTGACATCTACTACCGAACGCACCGATGCGAAGGGGAAGGGGAAGCATAGCTCGTCATTGCCAGGAATAATAGAACTTCATACCGGACACGAGCTTGTGTGGAAAACTTCTACCAACCCTGACGCACTGTCAGTGCCCAAGTGCAATGCACCAGCATCCGGCTCGATAGCCAAGTCTCATTGGGGTCCAACTCAACCAGAGACCAAGGTTACAGAACAGCTCGTGCATGTGTTGCCCGCAAATAAAAACGTGGATTCCACCCATGGAACGCATACGCGCGACTTCATCCAAATCCCTCGCATTGGGAAAAAGCAGGAGGTACGCCGTAGTCTAAAGGGAGATCAGGTTTTCATCTATTCAGGCAGGAGAGTCTTCTGGATACCTGCGGCGAACAACCGGTGCAAGAATGAAGCATCCAACAGTGCTGCTGCTACGAGAAACGACGCCATCAACTCTATCACTGCCGGTAAGGATAGCGAGGGCCCTACCACTGCTGGCACCGACATCATCAACATGTCTTCTAGTTCTGTTGGCAAGAACCTGAAAAGAAAGGCGAAAAGCCTGACATTCATCAGACAGCTTGAGATACAACCTCGCGAAAGTTCTCATACGGCACCGCGGAGAGTGTCCTTTAAGGTGGATCTGCCTGGAACTGACGGCAGTTCAGATGGCCCGAAGTCGTCTCATCACGGTGGCTCGGACAACGGCAATGATGCGGCTGTCGACTTGAAGACGAACGAGTAGTCATTATGTCGTTAGTTCCTCGGCGGACATGGACTATTAAATATGGATATTGCAAATGGCTTAGTATGAGGCACAGGTTCAGTATCCCGAAGCTTGTTTGTTGTACAGAGTAGAGCAACGGTTAAACCAGATTGAGGTCGAATAAAGCAGACTCTGGGATCACGGATTATAAAGCCACACCCGCAGTGCGATCCAGGACCATGATGGCCCCATGGGATAGGTACGTACCGGTGTCTTACCGTCCGAAAGTGGGGACCCCTGAACACGCTCCGCAACCTCGCAAATCAACGCGCTCAGCGAGCGCCAGTATCCAGGTCAGCCTCAAGTTAACTTTGTTTCCCATGTTCACCAGGGTCTATCTGTATGCAAGGCATCCATCCACCGAAACTTGCCTTGCCCGCCTTCTCTCGACATCTCTCTCCTTTGCTGCCACGATCTCGTTCTCCAACCAAGCGTCATAGTCCTTTCGGTTACCTCTTCGACCGACTCCCCCCATTGCTGCAGCGCATTGGCCCCCAGCAACTGGACATACTCATCTCACTGGCACTCGGTCTTGGATTTTTGCGACTGACACATCCACCCTAGAGGTTTCTCCATCCTTACTTGATCACCACGATCACCGACGACGGAAGTCTTCACAATGGCGAAAGTTGCGACTGACTTTGAGCGAATCATCCAAGAAGGTAGGACCGCACTCTCTCCCTTTTACGGCCCTCGGCGCGGTTACTCTTCGAACTGGTCGCTAAAAGGGGATCCTTTTCTTGCCCAACTACAGGACGAGAGAGAAAGAAGAATGAGGCTCTAGCACAGAAGATCTTCTCTAAGGATAGGCGGCAGAGCGCCCCTACCAAGCTCAAGCCCGGTGCGGGTCCGTCGCTGGCGAGTCGAGTCGGCGTGAAGAAGGTAGGGCTCCTTTTGTCCCACCGGTCGATCCACCGGCCGCTTGTTTGCAAGCTACGAATGCTGACATCTATTGTCCCCTCGATCAGCAGCGCACCGCCTCCCTCGGTCCCAAGGCCCTCCCCGCCGGCAACATCGATGGCGACTGGACACACGACCTCCATGGAACCGTGAACAACGTCGGTGGCGGCAGGGGACGTAACAACGGTGGCAACGCCGGCGCGGGCGGTCTCGCGTCGCGTATCTCGGCGCCGGGAGGCAGGCCTGCGCCCACTGCGGCCGCAAACAACAGACGAGGCGACAGACGCGCGGAGCAGAGGGCCGCCAAGGTCGCTGCGGCGATTGAGCGCTCAGGCGGCATGGCCGACGTGCAGATGACCTCCTCCGCGCCCGTCAACGCGCCGACTGGCCCCGCCGTGAAGAAGGGCCTCTCGATCCGCGGATTGGCAGGCCCGTTTGCGGTCATGGCGCAGAACTTCGCGCCGGGGACGACTGCGGCGGATATCGAGAGCGCGATGACGCCTGTCGGCGGGGAGATGCTGAGCTGTCGGATCATCAAGACAAGCCCGCTGATTGTGGCGGAGATGGTGTTTGCGACCAAGGAGGGTGGAGATGCGGTCATTGATACGTTCAACAACCAGACGGTATGTCTTCTCCTTTGGTGCAAGGGGCGAGCCCAGGCCAGAACATGGAATGCTAACGGTTTGGGAACCACAGGCCGATGGACGGATCATCAAGGTCTACCCCAAGCCCGGCGGCTACAAAGAGCCCGTCGCGGCCAACGGCTCGCGCCCCGCGAACGTCCGGTCGACGTCGAGCCACGTCATTGACGGCACGAACGGATTCCCCGAGCAGATGGAGGAGGACGACGGCGGTCTGTACAGTGATCGTATCGTTGGCGGCGGCGGTAACAGCGGCAATCGCAGAGGCCGCGGCTTCAACCGCGGTGGACGTAGATGAGGATTGAGAAGGGGGGCTCAGATGATACATTCAACAGCAAAAAGGGATCTTCTATTTTGGGCGTTATTCAAGAGCGGGCTTGGGAAAGGTCGAATACCTAGGCGACTCATGTCTGTATGTGCATTCTGGTTCTTCTTGGAGGCGGGGGGTAGCCCCTGGATCTCTCAGTGGATTGCTGAGAGCGGGAAACCACGTCCTTTCTTAGGAGGCATGTGTACTAGTAGACCAAGGAAACTTGCTTTCTTTCCCCCCCCCTCTCTACCCAATGTGGCCGTCGGATATTCCGGACCTGTCAACTACTGCCGGCTACGTCTTCTGCCAGCCGCCGAGGCAGATATACGACCAGGTGATGATCACGTCGCGGAGTTGCGTGCATAGACCGAAGCTTTCAATACTTGATATTACAGATTTGGGTATTGTGTAATGCGACACGGCGGCGCAATGCCGGATCGATCTAATGGTACATGGCACCGATATCATACATGTTATATTGTTACAGCTGGAGAGAGTGGCTCAAATCTCCCACATGTTGCCCTCGCCACGACCCATGAGCGCATCATCCGAGGCGGGATCCTCCTTCTGCTGGTTCGGGTCGGTGAACTCGACCACGAAGCGGTTGAGGTCGTTGCGCTTCTGCTTGAGCTTCTCGACGGCCTCCTCGTCGACGAGCCTGTTCTCGTTGACGACCTTGTCGACAGCGCCAATCATCTTGCGGGCGAGCTCGACCAGCTCTTGGACTGCCGCGTCGCGCCTCCTCGGCGCTTTGGACGGCGGCTCTCCTCCCGTCTTCGTTTTCGTCTTGAACACCGCGTCCTTTGCGGAGGTGAAGGGCGCCCAGAGCTTGTTCACCGCGGCAGCGAGCTGCTCGCCGTATGCGCGCTTCGCCTCCTCGATCTTGCCGTTCTTGGCCATCTGGCGGAAGTGGAAGTGGGACATCATACCGACCTTGAGGTACACGTGGAGGGCGCGCACGTCGAGAGGTGTCGCGCCCTTGGAGGCGGTGGCGTGCGCCGTCATCTTCTCCAGGACGATGTTTGCGTTTTCAAAGGCGTTTTGGTTCATGTTGTCGTTGATGCAGGCCGAGAGGGCGCGGCGGTACATGATGGGCAGCGTCGTCTCGTCAGGGAGCTTCTGCACCAACTTGGCGGCGTCGCGGCTCGACCCGTTGCGCTCGTAGATGCGGATGAGCTGGTGCCAGTTGTCCGAGTCGGGCTTGAGGCCGTAGTAGTAGACGAAGAGCTCCCAATATCGCACAGCCAGCTTGGCCTGCTTGTTTTCGCGGAGAAGTGTGAGGATCAGGGAGAGCGTGTTGCACCGCGGGACGGCATACTTGATCCTCGGCGTCGTCAAGGGGACAGGTTTCCGTGACGCGGAGTCGGCGGCGGCGGCGGCGGCGATGTCCTTCATGCCTTCGTTCATGCGCAGGGGGTAGTCCTTATCGGGCTTTTCACGGGTCATGTCGCGGACGCTCATGGTCTCCTCGAGCAGGGGCATGATCTCTCCCTTCTCTTTCCTGCCGCCGAGGAGAAGAACGCGGCCCATGGCGCAGACCAAGTCCTCGTCGAGGTCCAGGGCACCCCTGCGCCAGTTGCGCATGATCTCCTCCCAGATGGCCTTGCACCGCTTGATCGTCTGCGCCGTCGCGTCGATGGTCTCCTGGAGGGACCGGCCCTTCTGCTTCTCCGGGCTCTCCGCATCGGCGCGCAGGGTGTTGATGATGGCCGTGTACGTGTATGCTGTGGTCTTGCGGCCGGCGCGGGCGTCGGCCGTGTCGGCGATGGAGAACATGGCGTCGACGTCGCCCGCGCGGCCGCAGACCTGGAGCACGGCGTTGAGGTGGAACGAGTTGGCGCGCACGGCCGAGTTCTCTTTGAGGAGCGAGTTGTAGATGGCGACAGCCTTGGGTACGGCGGCTTTCGGGTCGAGCGACTTTGCACAGCCGCTGAGGAGGATGGTATAGGTGCGGTCGTTAGGCAGCTGGCCCCGTTTCTTCATGTCGTTGAAGAGCTTGATGGCGGCATTGACGCGCTTCTTGTCGCGGACCTGGTACTCGATCAGGTGGTTCCAGGCCACGACGACCTGCTTGGTCTTGCTAGAGCGGTGGACGAGGAGGAGGGCCTCGTCGAAGCGGTCCCTTTTGAGGGTCGCCTCCACGCGCTGGGCGATCTTGAAGGGATCGTCCATATGTTTGAGGTGCTGGTCAACGGCCCACTCTAGCTTCCGCCTCCTGTTCTTCTCGGCGATGTCGTCGGCATCTTCGGCTTTTCCTGAGCTTTTCCGCGCCTCCTTTAGGAAAGCGGCGCCGGAGGCTGTAGTGTGGGATCGTTGTTGGAGCGGGCGGTGCACCGGGAGGCCATGCTGGAGGGTCGGGATCGTGGCAGATGCTTCGGTGAAGGAGGCCTTGCTGAAGATTGGCTGAAGCGCTCGTCTCAGGCACGCTTTGCAAGACAGCATCTTGAACTAATTCGGTAGGGTCGTGGACGGTGGAAGCTTGCGATGCTCGCCTCCGGGGCCAGCGCTGGGAAATTTTGCGACGAGTTGCCAAAGCTCCTTATCTTATCGGCGAGCTTCAAACGACGTTCAAGGTACAAGGTACTTGCAGCAGAAATCAATCCTGCATGGTTTAGCGTGTCGCGCAACCCATTGACGTTGGTTGCGGGGCGGGCCTCGTTGACTGCCATCTCCACTAAAATGATAAATACACCAATTGGGTCAAGGCCAATGGAACTAATTAAGCAACCCGGCAAAGCGACGCGTCGCCAAACACGAGACGCGATTTCTGCGCGCCGCCCTGGCGCTTTGCCAAATTATAGTGCATATGAATCCGTGCTTCTGCGTATCCCACCCACAACAGGCGTGCTCCATTCTCCAGACACAACACAATCAAAGACACCAATTCTCTCAGTCCAGATCGCCGGCGCTGATTACTTGTTGATATCATGAATTAAATTTCCCTTCGAGCCTCTGAAATTCTTCAATAATACCCTACATCCTCAACCACGCCTGCCCATCATGCCCAAGGTCGACAGGCGCTCGAAGCTGGCAGAGCTTCGGGCTCTCCGAGCGGCCGGCAAGAGGGCAAACTACGAAGTCGAAGAGGTTGACGAGCTATACGAAGAGGTCGACGAGAATCAATACAAGAAGATTATCCGGGATCGCCTGGACCAGGACGACTTCGTTGTCGACGATAACGGCGAGGGATATGCAGACGACGGCCGGGAGGAGTGGGATCGCGCTCCTCAATATTACTCGGACAGTGAGGATGAGATGCCATTGAAGGGCCGAGGCAGGCCAAGCAAAGCATGTAAGCAAGCCGAGACATATCATCTTTGATGCAGAGCAACTACTGACACTCAACAGCAAAGAAGCAGCGCGAGGACGAGGATGCCAAGCGAGACGCCAACGACAGAGACATTAGTGAATATTTCACAAAGGGTGCCACCAAGGCTCAGGCAAAGCCAAAGGTTCGTGAGATGCACCCAGAGTCGGAAAACTGGCTTTTTTTGACACCATACACAGGTTGCGAAAACTGAGGAAGACGACGCATTCCTTGCCGATTTGCTGGGCGAGGTCGACGCCAACATTCCCGCTCCTGTCTCTCGCTCAGCCAAGCGCAACAGATCCCCAGAACGACGAGCCCGCGTGCTCTCACCCGCTCCCGAGACCAGACCACGTGTCACCAAGAGAACAAAGACCGTGGATGACAGACTATCATCTCCCGCTATCGACGACACGGTACCCGATGATGGCTATCTCCCACCCATGGGCGACGACAGGGACGACAGCCCTGCCCCGATCACAGTGGATGATGTTCCCATGTCCGACCCCGCGCCATCATCGCCTGCTGCCAAGGTAGCCCAGCGCAAGGGCTTGGTTAAGCAAGAGCCCAAGGACGACGACGATGAGGACATGATGGAGGTTGCTCACGCCGGCACTGTCACCGCTGCCAGCGTCAACATTGCGGGGTCAAGGCCACCGAAGAAGCTGGTTAAGCCTGATCCCTACCCAACTCCTATGAGCTCGTCTCCGGTCAAGCCTGCTGCCGCGGCAATCGACTCGTCCGCTTGGAATACCATTACAGACCAGCTTAATGTTGTCACAAGCTCTCCTGCAGAGGCTAGAACTGTCGGCAAGATTGATTATAAGGACGCCATTGAGGAAGACGGTAGTCTCAACATGTTTTGGACCGACTACACGGAGGTCAATGGCAGTCTCTGCCTTTTCGGCAAGGTCCTGAACAAGAAGACTGGGCTGTACGTCAGTTGTTTCGTCAAGGTCGACAACATCCTCCGCAAGCTGTTCTTCCTCCCCCGCCAAACAAAGGTACAAGGTGGCGAAGACACTGGCGAGGAGGTCGAGATGATGGATGTGTACTCCGAGGTTGACTCGATCATGACCAAGATGAATGTTGGCATGTACAAGATCAAGGCCTGCACTCGTAAATATGCATTTGAGATGCCAGGGATTCCCAAGGAAGCTCAGTACTTGAAGTGTCTCTACCCATACACAAGTAAGTTCTCATGAGAAGCGACTAAAGAATATTGCTAATTCCAAACAGAGCCTGTCATTGATGGGTCGGCCACCGGTGAGACCTTCTCGCATGTCTTCGGAACGAACACTGCGCTTTTTGAGCAGTTTGTGTTGTGGAAGAACATTATGGGTCCTTGTTGGCTGAAGATCACCGACGCCGACTTCGGTGCCCTCAAGAACGCCTCTCACTGCAAGCTTGAGGTGCTGGTTGAGCATCCCAACATGGTGTCGACACTTAACGAATCTACTGACAACCTTGACGCCCCGCCCCTGACCTTGATGAGTCTTGCCTTGCGGACGGCCTTCAATGCCAAGGCCAACAAGCAAGAAATCCTCGCGATCAGTGCCCGAATCTACGAGAAGGCATCCTTGAACGACACTACCCCAGCTGATAAGCTCCCTTGCCGGACATTCACCCTCATTCGACCTCACGGAACAGCGTTTCCTCTTGGGTTTGAGACATTGGCAAAGGAACGGAAGAGGGGTCTCATCAAGACTTTCCGCCAAGAATCCGAGATTCTGATGTTCTTCCTTGCTCAGCTTGATGTTGTCGACCCGGACGTCATTCTGGGACATCAGCTGGAAGGCGTGGACTACAGTGTTCTCCTCAACCGCCTGCACGAGAAGAAGACTCACCAATGGTCTCGTCTTGGTCGGCTCAAGCGCACGCAGTGGCCGGCTTCTATGAACAAGGTGGGCGGCAACGTCTTTGCCGAGAGACAAATCATGTCCGGTCGTCTGCTTTGCGACCTCGCCAACGATGCCGGAAAGTCTGCCATGTACAAGTGTCAGTCTTGGAGCTTGACTGAAATGTGCAGTCTTTACCTGCCGGGTAACAACCGCAGGCAGGACATCGACAACGAAGCAGCACTCAAAACCTGGGCGACTCAATCCAAGGAGGGCATGATGAACTACGTAACCCACATGGAAACCGATACCCACTTTATCACCGCACTGGCTTTGCAGGTCCAGCTCCTCCCCCTGACCAAGGTCCTTACCAATCTGGCCGGTAACTCTTGGGCGAGAACCCTCACTGGTACTCGTGCAGAGCGGAACGAGTACATTTTGCTTCACGAGTTCCATCGCAACAAATACATCTGCCCTGACAAGCAGACTTTCAGGGGCAGAATGGCCCAGGAAGAGAACCAGGATGATGAGGGTGAAGGCAAGAAGAAGGACAAATACAAGGGTGGTCTCGTTTTCGAGCCCGAGAAGGGTCTATATGACAAGTTCGTCCTGGTCATGGACTTCAACTCACTGTACCCCTCCATTATCCAGGAGTTTAACATTTGCTTCACGACTGTGGACAGATCCGCAATGGTAGGTCCTTCGGTCGCCTTGCCCCTGATGTCAGAAGCTAATTCGTTTAACAGGAACAGGATGAAGATGCTGTGCCCGAAGTCCCCAAAGATCAGGACCAAGGCATTCTGCCCAGACTCATTGCCACGCTCGTCAGCCGAAGAAAACAGGTCAAGGCTCTGATGAAAGACAAGAGCGCAACGCAGGACCAGCTCGCCACATGGGACATCAAGCAGTTGGCGCTGAAGCTTACGGCAAACTCCATGTACGGATGCTTGGGATACACCAAATCCCGCTTCTACGCGCGTCCCCTTGCCGTCTTGACCACTTACAAGGGTCGTGAGATTCTGCGCAGCACCAAGGAACTCGCCGAGAGCAACCAACTTCAGGTCATCTACGGCGACACGGATTCCGTCATGATCAATGCCAACGTCGAGAACGTATCTGATGCCTTCAAGGTGGGCCAAGAGTTCAAGAAGGCCGTCAACGAGCGGTACAGGCTTCTTGAAATCGACATTGACAATGTCTTCCGCCGAATCCTGCTCCAAGCCAAGAAGAAGTACGCCGCCATCAACTTGGTTGAGAAGGACGGCAAGTTCATCGAGAAGATGGAGGTCAAGGGTCTTGACATGAAGCGTCGCGAGTACTGCGGTCTGTCCAAGGAGATCTCCAGCAAAATTCTCAACGAGATTCTTTCTGGCGACGAGACCGAAAAGTCTATTGCCCGCATCCACGAATACCTCCGAGAGATCTCTGGCAAGATGCGCGAGCAGGCCATCCCGGTCCAGAAGTACATCATCTTCACGCAGCTCGGCAAGGCTCCCACGGAGTATCCCAATGCAGACTCGATGCCCCAGGTCCAGGTCGCCCTCAGGGAGATTGCCAAGGGAAAGAACGTCCGCCGCGGCGATGTCATCTCCTACATCATCACCGGGGACCCCCAAAGCTCCGACCCCGCCCCGAAGAGAGCGTATACGCCGGCAGACGTTATGAAGGCCGACTCTGGCCTCTCCCCAGACGTCGAGTGGTACCTCGGCAAGCAAATCTTCCCGCCGGTTGAGCGTCTCTGCGCGAACATTGTCGGCACCTCGAGCTCTCAGCTCGCAGAATGCCTGGGACTAGACATCCGCAGGTACAAGTCGGTCCAGGACCAGCAACAGGGCGGCTCGAACGACGTGGAGATCCATCCCCTGGAGTCGCAGATACCCGATGATGTCCGCTTTGCCGACTGTGCCCGTCTGTCCCTCCGCTGCCGCAAGTGCAAGGCCTCATCGGCGTTCGAGGGTCTGCTGGCGCAGCCCGACCGCGTCTCGGCATCAGGCGTGCTCTGCGGCTCCTGCGGCGCAACCATCTCGACGCTCTCGATCGTGGCACAGCTCGAGCATGCCCTCCGCACCCAGACGGCACGGTACTACGAGGGCTGGCTGGTGTGCGACGATTCCGCCTGCGGCATGCGCACGCGGCAGATGAACGTCTACGGCACCCGCTGCCTGGGGCCCAAGGGTCTCGCTCGGGACTGCCTGGGCCGGATGCGCTACGAGTACACGGAGAAGGCCATTTACAACCAGCTCGTGTACTACGCCAGCCTGTGGGACGTCGACAAGGCCAAAGCCAAGGCCTCAGCCGAGAGCGGCAACGACCTCTCGCGCGAAGACAAAGACAAGATCCTCGCCATGGCGGAGCACAACCGCGTCCGCTTCGGCACGGTCAAGGGCGTCGTGGACAAGTATCTCGAGAAGTGCGGCAGGCAATGGGTCGCCATGGATACTCTGTTCGCCAAGTTGGGCTTCAACAAGCTTATTGCTGCTGCTGCATAGGCAGCCAGGGGCTATGAGGGACTGCACATTGGGATGGCTGATGACACTGGCATGGGTATGGTTTGCGGACATGACAATGCTTCTTGAGGAGTTGGACTAGGCTCGTTTGCCCCCCCCTTTTTTTTTCCGTCTTGCCTTTATAGTTGTACGGCTTGGTCTAGGTCGATTGGGGGACCTTGACCTTGAGGAACTTGAGGAGCCCGGAGTCTGGATGAGCTTAGGATGAGGCGGCACTTTCCCCAGTTGGCCGCGCGGTATATATATATATTGGTTTTTTTGTTCATGTTTTTAGAGTCGGAGGAAACAAGGCTAATCTCACATAAACGCTTGATGCAGAACACGGCATTCTTTTTTCAACTGTTACGTTTCGTTGAAAACCCTCAACTTCTAGTCAGCTGGCGGTCTTGTTTCAAGAAGTCAACATCCCATCGTGGTTGGTAGGACAATACGGTGGATGGGGCTCCGCAAGGGTGCGTCAGGGTTGGCAGGGGGCGCTTCTGACTTTGAGGCTATCTAGAGAAAAAGCCCTCATGCATGGAGTCACTTTTGGTCACGCACACAAAGCACTTTCCCCGCCCAACCAGCAGGGACTGTGTGCTAAATCACTTGTCACACTCCAATGCAAGGTTGTGAGAGGACACAAGAAAAAGTTGTGAACTATGTAGTCTTTATTCTCTCTGCGCTCTGGTCCACTGGTCCCCCGGCTTCGTTGCCGAGTAAAATGTACAAGTTCAGGGGGGAAAAGTAACCAGGTGTTCTCTCCCGCCCGGTCAATTAACCTCGCGCCAGTCCACTTTACCACCCACTCCCCAGTTGATGCGCCCAAGCCGGGACCAAGTTCACCGTTGGCGACCAGTGACCCCAGCCCAGCTAGAGCTCTCCCAACCGGGGATGCATCTGCTGTATAGTAAAGAGATGCCGGGACCGCGCCGTTCCCTCCTGAGGCCGGGGAATAACCACCTCCGGACCATGCCACAAAGTGTCGTAATATGAGAGGGCCTGCCAAGTGTGACCCGAGCCAATGCCAAAAGGAAAAAAAGACGATGAAAGCCTCTTCTGAACAAATCCCAGAATTCCCCTTTTTTGCATAAAAGCAGGATCCACGACCTGGCCGAAGCTCCTTTGTATGCTTTTTGATGTCCGCCGGTAAAAAGAGCAAAGCGCGCGCAACCTGTTTTGTGCGCATGAGCTCTCCATTGCTGGATGGACTCTCCCAAGGTCGTCCTCTTCTTCCGTACGTCTGGCTCCCTCTGCATTCAACCCATTTCCTAACCACTTCCCCCCACCCACGTAGCCAGGCACGTAAAAGATGACCCATAAAGCGTCGTGAACTCGTATTAGAAAAGGAATAAAACACAATGTGTTGAGACCGCATCGGGGTTGATGCGGTCAGTTTGAAGAGAGAGCCGAATGTAGTGAAAAGATTACATCCGGAGTCCGAAAATATCGGAAAACCTCTCTTCTCGGTGAGAAATCATCTCAGTGTGAGTCGTCTATGTCGGTATTCTCGAGGTATCATGGTCCGCAGCAAACATCAGGGTAACTTTTGAAAAACGAACTCTGAAAACCCTAAGTGTAAATGCACCAAACAGCCCCCGCCCCCTGTCTATTTGCTGAAATGCAATGACTTGATGGAAAAGGAAATGCTCGGCTACTCTCTTCATTTGCTCTCGGCAGCAGTGCTGTCGGGAACAGCCTTGGACAGTGCAGGAGAAGCAGCAGTCGAAGGAGGAGAGGCCGGGTTTTCGCTGTCCAGGTTGGCGAGCGCACTGTAGTTGTGGTTAGCGGCGTGGCTTTTGACAATAAAAACGGCATCCGAGGAAGCTTACCTGAAGGCGTTGGTGTGTTGGGTGGTGGGCGGCGTTCCGGTGCGGGATGAAGCGCCAGAATCCTCACCAGGTCGGCCAAGGGAGCCACCAGGTCCAAGTCTGCGACCGCTGTTGCTGCGCGAGCTGAACATGGAGGTGGGGCCAAGAGAGATGTTGCCACTGGCAGCTCTACTGGTAGAGCCCTTCAGGCGGCGCAGGTCGTCCATACCGACCTGGTTGGACTGGGCCTGCATGTAGCCGGACGAGAAGTTGCGAGAGTCGCCACGGCCCATGTTGGGGCGACCACCGGGACCGCGCTGGCTGCCGCCCCGCTGGTTCTCCTGTGCCTTCTGCAGAGCAGCTGCCTCAGCCTGTCGTATTTGTTAGCATGGGACGTGATAATGGAGGGACGGGAATAGCATACCTCTGCGCGGATCTCGTCGAGGGTCTTGGGACCCTTGTTGGCTTCCTTGGAGGCCCAGCCAGACTTGCGAAGGTCGATGACATCCAAAAGCATGAACTTCAATCTGCTGGCGAGCTCGGGCATATCCATCATGTGCTGGATACGGTCGAAGTAAACGTTCATCAAGGCCTTACCCTTGTCAGAAGCGTCAAGGTTGCTACCGATGGTTCTCAGCAACTTGGACAGAGACTCTATCTCAGCCTCGTCGGGAACGCCCTCGTAGTCGACAAGCTTGCGGACACACTCGTGCATAATGCGCTCCGTGAGCATGCCGAGCTTGTACAGCTCACCGATGAACTGGACGAGACCAAGACCGCGACGCTTGGCGGCAGCGGCGATGTAGTATTCGTCAGAGAGCATGGCAGCCTCTGATGACTGAGGCTTGCCATCGTCAGCCTCCTCGGGCTTGGTAGGCAGGTTGACCTTCCAACCACGCTCGAATTCTTCCTGGCAACGGTTGAGCAGGTACTTGCGGAACAAGGCACCACCGCTGACAACGACGCCGTTCTTGTCCTTGATGTTCTCGTCACGAATCTCGGGGCTCATGGTGTCAAGCATACGCTTGCAGAACTTGGCGTACATGGACGCCCAGTGAGCCTCGTCGGTAGCCTTCTCAAAGGTAAGCTGAATAACCTGGCGTAGCGTGCGGCCATCGGACTCGTCCTTGGACTGGCCGGCAATGGCGAGAATCTGGTCGGCGATCTTGTCGAACTTCTCCGGGGTCATCTTGTTGAGAGCAGCCTTGACCTTGCGCTGGACCATCTCGGGATCCATGTGGTCAGCGCCAGGAGTGGGTCCCGAGGCGTTGCTCTTGCCAATGCTGGTCGGCTTCCAGCCAGTAGCTGAGACCGTGATGGGCTTGAGGTCCATACCCGCGGTGAGGGGCATAGTCTTGGCCGCCTGCGCTTCCTTGGCGTTGTAGTCGTTGCGTCTGCTGCCACCGCCTCCTCTAGCGGAACGGGTTCTGGGAGAGTTGGGTCCCATGTTGGAGGAAGAGGGCGTGCGCACCATCTGGGGGCCGGGGAACGAACGGAAAGTGCCCATGTTGCCGACGGGGCCACCTCCTGAGCCCATAGCGGCATTGGCCATGGCGAATCGCTCGGCAGAAGTTGTGCCTCGGACGTTGTTGGACGGGGCTCGGAAACTGCCAATGGCGTTTGCGGGAGCAGCAGTGCCGCGCTGGGAGCCGCCGCGGCCGGAACCGGCGCGGGGAGTAGACGCGGAGCGAGAACCATCGTTGTCGCCAATCAGCGACTTGACTTGCTGGTGGAACTCAGTAGAAGGTTGCTCAGTGAAGACCTTCTGGAACTGCAGCAAGAACTGAGCGTCGTACTTGAAGGTCTTGCCCTTCTTGGCAACCGCAGCGTTCAAGGCTGGGTTGGGAGAGCTGATGCCAGAGGGGTAGAGGTCCTGGTTCATGACGGTCAAGAAGCGAGCGGACTTCAGGGACTGAAGAGCAGCACTGGGCTGGGGCGCCTCCACAGGCTTGGTGTTGAGAGGAGCCAGGTTGAGGGGAGATGGCTTGGAGCCGCGCTTCTCAGTGGGGGTAGCCTTGGGCGCAGAAGCCTCAGTGGGAGTAGAGGCCTTCGAATCGCCGATGCTGAGGTTGGAGAGCTTGTCGGCAACATCGCCGACCTTGGCAGCCTCGCCCTCGCCAGCCTTGGTCTTCGCGAGAAGCTCGGCAACGGAGGCACCAGCAGCCTCCGCACGCTTTCTTTCCTTCTCCTCCTCGAGACGCTCCATCTCGCGCTCGGCCTCGCGGAGCTTGCGGTCTGCCTCGGCGGCATTGGTGGCCTTGTTGGCCTCGTCGGCCTTCTTCTGTGCCTCCTTCTCGGCCGCCTTCTTCGCGTTGTATTCGGCAGCAGCCTTCTCACGACGAGCGTCTTCCTCCTCCATTTCGCGGATCATGCGCTCCACTTCGTCCTCCTCATCGGCAGCGGGCTCAGCAGGCTTCTCAGCAGGCTTCTCGGCAGGCTTCTCAGCCGCCTTCTCAGCCTCTGCCTTTGCCTTTGCCTCGGCGGCCGCCTTCTCTTCCTCAGCAGCCTTGGCCTTCTCTTCTTCATCGGCCTTGCGCTTGGCCTCAGCCTCCTCTTCGGCCTTGCGGGCCTCTTCTTTAGCCTTCTCCTCGGCCTCAGCCTTAGCCTTCTCCTCAGCCTCAGCCTTGGCCTTAGCTTCAGTCTCGGCCTTGGCCTCAGCGGCCTTCTTCTCCTCTTCGACGGCCTTGGCCTTGGCATCGGCCTCTTCCTTCGCCTTATCCTCGCCACCCTTGGCCTGCTGGATCTTGGCTCTCAGCTCATCCTGAATCTCTTGACGAGTCTTGGGTGTTGCCTGGCTATCAGCGCGGACATGGGACGGCGTGGCCGACTTGGGGGGAGGAGTGGGGGTGGAAGTCACAATCGGAGGAGTCTTGGATTGCTGAATGCTGGGAGCGGGCGACGAAGGAGTCTTGATGCTCTTGAAGTCGACAGCCTCACCAGCAGCGTTCTTGATGACAATGGCAGCGCTCTTCTTGGGCCGAACGAAGTTGCCAGATGACGAGGCCACGATGGGGGTCTTCACTTGGGCATTCTGGGGCTGGGGGGTACCGGACACAACAACGGGTTGGCTCGGCTGGCCAGTGCTGGAAGAGGGTCTCTCAGAGTGAGAGGAGGTGCGCGACATGGCAGTCGGCGCAGGCTGGTGGTAGGGAGGGGGCACGAAGCCAGGCTGGAAGGCCGGGGGACCACCAGGGGGGGAAGGCATGTATCCCATCTGGTTATAGTACATGGGTCGGCCGAATTGGTCGTACTGAGTCGGTTGGGGAGGGTAACCGTACTGCTGCTTTGCGTTTGTTAGCAATCTCTCGTAATTACCGCTTTCGGGAGAAAGATCAATATGAGGAACTGAAGGAAGAGGAAGAGTTGACAGCTCATTCGACGGCACACGACCTCGCTCGGCGATATTAGATTCGCCCAAGTCAGGATAGTAACTCGGATTCGGCCGGCTAGGGGCGGTCCAGAGCTGCTCTCCGTGCTTGCTGCAGCGTAGGGGCTTATTGTCACAAGCCATGTCATGCGGCGAATCTGTGTATCGAGACTTGTGGGGAAACTTCTCCCATGTCTGATACTGGTTCTTCTTCTTCTTGCTCTTGGAAGACGAAACGAACGGGGGAGCCAAAGTCGACGGAACGAAAGCATCTTGAAAGGAAGGGGGATGTACTTGTGGTTGCGCCATGTTAGGAGGCGGGTAGTGGTACTGCGGAGGAGTAGCCATGGGCATCGGGTGCATCTGCGCCGGAGGCATATTCGGGGTTCCTGGCTGGGACTGGGCCAGGGCAGGGCTTCGGGCCGGCTGAGGCGAGTTGGGGTAGGGTTGCATCGGTCTTCCGGGGTGGAAGGCAGGCGGCATGCCGCCGCGGCCCTGACCGTTGCGGTACTGCTGGTTCGGGGGGAATCCCATGTTGGCGTTGTAGGGAGGCTGGTGGGGGTTGAAGCCACGGCCACGGCCGCCCTGAGGCTGGAAACCCTGACGGTTGGGACCTTGGTTGGGCCCAGCAGCGTCGCTGTGTTGGGAAACACCAGATTCGCGACGAATGTGCGAGCCAGGCTGCGCGGGCAGGGCGGCTTGGGTCTGAGGAGTAGAGGCTTGTCTCATGTGGCGCTGCAAAGAGTGGATGTCAGTGGCGGGCTCACGAGCACGGTGTCCGGGGATATTGATGCGGTTGTAACTTACATCGCCATCGCTTCCGAGACTGCCAAACGTCATGGCGTTGGATGGGGCCATGCCGGAGGGAGGGCGGCCACCGCTGGCAGAGGGCTGGGGGATAGGAGAAGGAGAGTGCGCGGGAGAAGGCACGCGCTGGTTGTTGGATCCGGGAATGGGGATCGGAGCAGCCGTGGTCTGAGGGGTGCTGTGCGCGACAGCGGGTGAGTTATAGCCGAACTGAATGCCGGGCTTGGAGCCGCCGACAGGGCCGCCGTTGGGAGCGAAGCTGTTGGGGCCGTTGGCGCTAAGAGTGACGGAGCTCTTGCGGGCGTGGTCGGGCGCGTTTCCGTTCATGTTGTTGTTGGAAGAGCCGTGAGCGACTGCTGGGGCAGCGGGCACAGCAGGTGTGATGGGAGGACGTCCATTTACTGGTGACGTAGCAGACGGCTTTGCATTTTGCGCAGAGGAGCCACCGACCACCACAGGTGGGTTGGATCCCGTCGCAATCAGCGGCGTAGAGGCTTGCTTCTTGTTCGCACCGGCAGCGGAAGCATATGAAGGAGCCGAAGTCGCAGCGGAGGTGTTGGGCGCCGGGTTGGACTGAGGGCTGGCAGTCGAAGTCATATGTGGAATCTCGTCGTAGCGCGTGTCGTGAGGAGAATAGCGTTTGATGAGGAACCGTGTCGGATGATGTACGAGGTTGCGAAAAGAGGACGACGAAAGGTGGTCGAACTGCCGCAACTGGAACGATCGCTCGGATACCGAATCTCAGATTCGACGAGAAGGCTGTGACGGATCGCAGAAATTCAAGAATGAATGACTGTGTGAAGAACTCGAAGCCGAAGAAGAAGAAAAATCCTCGCAGTGTGATGGATCGGATCGGTTGAAGAATCGATTCGGTCCAAAAGGGGTGGTTGGAGGGAGGATATTTTTTTTTCTGTTGTTGCGGGAGGTAGTGTTCGTGGATTCCTTGACGGAAGGAACGAAATATCGCTAGGCGACGGCGGGTGGAGAGCACAGAGAGAGGGGGACAAGGTCTGTCGGCCTTCGCAACGGTCTATGGAAGAAACCAAATAAAGGTGTTCCTGGGACCGGCGGGTATTACAGAAGAGGGGAGAGTTGTCTTCTGAATGGGAGAATACAGAAGAAACTGTTGATGAAGAAAGGGTCTCTGGTGAGAAATTATCCACCTGGACCAGTTTCGGTGTTTGTGGTGGGAAAGATTTGGAAGGAGAAACGACCAAAAAATTTTTGGGCGAGGAGATAATATGGCGTGGAACCTTGGGACTGGGTGAGCGCAGTGTGCGGTGGTGCGGGTGCGAGTGGGAGGGAAGACCCAGGAAAAAGAGGTACCTTGGCGAAAGTACCTCGTCATAAAGCCCGCGCCGCGCCCACACCCGCTCGTTGCCTCTGCGTTTTTTCTCTCCATCACCCACCCCGACTGGAGAGATACCTAATCCAGTCTCCAGCCCACACACACGCACAATCAATCACTCGCTCGCTGGTTTATTTCTATCCCATCCCCGTTGGAAAGGACACCCTCTCTCACTCTCCCAGTGCTCTGTTCCCCTCCTCAATCACCGGAGACGGGGGCAAAAACACTGTGCTCCCAGCCCCGTCTCCCCCGCCTACCGGCTACAGAGGGCACTATGTCTGCACCCTATAGTCCTCATTCACTGCACTACCCCAGGCCCCCAGCCCATTCCTTTTAGCGGGAATGACAGTGCGTCGCTGGCCGAACTACTCGCTTATCAGAACGGTATCGGGCCCTCATTTACCACGCACAACCGACAGTGTGGATTGGCAAATGGTGAATAATTCATACTCATCCGTGTCCTGGGCCGTTTCCCCCAGCGGTTGCTGTTCCGGAGGGGGTCTCTCCTCTCGAGAGAGTAAAGTAGGTCGGAGTGGCAGGCAATCTCATTTCATCACTTCACCATCACAGGCATGGTGAGCACCGCCATTCAACAAGAAACCCCATCCAACCTTGCAGTGTGCCACCCGTAATATTGATGAGGAAAACGTTTGAACGAGCCACGGCACTGTCTTTGTCCTGTCTTTCGTCGGCCAAGGCAGCTCCTACTTATGCTTGGGTCAGACACTCAGCCTCCTATTCCCAACGCCCTGCTAGAACATGGAACAGCCAGCAGGAACACACAAAGAGGGTACAAACAAAGCCCTTCCTATGTTTTTCTCGCCTCGGGTTGTCATGGGTGTGCGACATCTTAAGCTTGTAGTCTGCTCGAAAGAAGACCGTCCATCCAACGGCAGGGCGATTCGTGGCTATAGCAAGGCAACTTCCAACATCTCCATCCCGCGCCCTGGCCGCCTCAAGACAAGAAGACGTTGACATGCTGCCTAATCCGGGCCCTGTTGATGTACAGACGAGTGAGAGAAAGACAGCCCGATTATCGATACGCCGGGCTGGGTGTGTCGGGTCAGGACTGGGTGTGTCGGGTCAGGACTGGGTGTGTCGGGTCAGGACTGGGTGTGTCGGGTCAGGACTCAGATTACATGCATGCCTTTCCCCAACTTCTAGTTCTGACCTGGCCCGGACTCAGCGCATGCCGTACCGCCTTAGCTTGAGGTACATGGAGATACACAGCACTGAAGGAGGCCGCGCAAAGAGGGCACGCACCACGTTGATTCCAGGTTGTTACCTCAGGTTGTGTGTCCTCAGTCTCGGGCTGGATACGACGTGAAATGTCCAAGCAGAGCGGAAAGTGGTAACAGATGTGGTTATTCATGGAGACACACGACAGACCCTTGTTACTTTTTCCATTCTGGAGAGCAAACTTTAGGACCCTTTTTTCCGCAGTAAATCTTTTTTTTCTTCCTTTTTTCCCCCCTTATTCTTCCCCTTTTTTCATCGCCTCTATCAGATGCCTGTCCTCGACCGAAATTGCCCTTATGGCTCCCAGATTTCCAGTGTTGCTGAGGGCTCAATGTGCGCTGTGAAACTCCGGTCTTTGGTGTCTCCTTCAGTCCTTCTCTGGTTGGCGTGGGTGCTTTTGGAAGGTTCCCTTCGGTAGGTCGGCAGGCTGTATGGGAGTGTGGATTTCCATGCCAACCGGTGGGTCGACTACGTCTTCTTTACGCGATTTGGGAGTCGAGAGTCTTCCATATCTTGCACGGGCAGCTTGATGTCGAAGAACTGACAATAATGGGACATCAGATGCCATAACGAGCATCCAAGGGTCGGAGCGGAAACAGCCCTTACCTCTTCTTCCCCAACATGAGAAAAAAAAAAAAGAAAAAAAGGTCTTCTTAGCCAAGTCTTCTCCCCCCTGTCCGCGATTCATCTGGAGGTGGTAGAGTTGAGTTTGCGCTGCAATCTCTGCTTCACCCTCTTGCCATGCTACGCCGGTCCAGGAACCCGAGAGGTGTCCAGTCCGTTTAGTGCTGGGGGTTTCCCATCCCCCAAACTCGTGCCGTCACTTCCCTCCGGTTGCCAATGTATTACGGATACAGATCTCGTGGACTAGCTGACACGCACGCGCACACGCACCTCTGCGTCACTATGCCATTAAGTACTGCAACATGCAGCTCTGGCGTCTTTGGAATCTGTCGCCAGGCACATATATGGGCTATTGTTCTGCGCCCTAAAGAGAGACACACGTTGGGCAATAGCGGCCACCACTATCGAAGGTTCTGCGGTCTCCATGGATGGCGAACCTGTGCGTCCTGACCCGGAAATCCGTAGCGAGTCTGAGGAACAACAAAGAACACGGAGAGCAACACCACCAGCGGAGGGGACACCAGATGGATCGGGACGGGAAGAAAGGAAGAAAATTTTAATTGATTCTGGAGGTCGGTTTCAAACAATGACCCTGGTCTCTCGACAAGGAGCAAAAGCCAGAGGCGAGCAAGGCTGGACAAGGGCCACCCCAAACATCCCTACCCTGCCCGAGCTCGTACCCCTGCAGTCGCCCGGCGTCAGGGAGAGGCTGACACGTGCCTCTGCCTTTTTTGTTTTATTTTTATTTTATTTTATTCCTTTTCCTTCTTTCTATCCTGCTCTGAATGGTTCGGATTCGATGCCACTTGGCCAGTCAGCTCAAGGAGACGTGGATGATGCGGACCTCTCCTTCCCTCTCAGAGGAACAATGACCCAAATGCGTGTGCATGCCGTTCGTTCGCGCTTCATCTCGACCATCAAGTCAGTCGCTACGGACTTGAACTCGAGTCTGGGTTGTCTGTATCTGAAAGGCTAGGGTGGCCAGCCCAGCGGGAGCGTGCTCGCCTCAGTCCTGGCACTACTGGCAATTTCAAAACGTACAGGTCGCCATTGGGTGTGACGGCACGGGAGGCCAGCAATTTTCATCAGAGTTGCCACCGCGCGAATCAGTGCTGAAAAATCCAGCACCAGTCGGACGAAGCAGGCCTTTCCTCCGAGGGCCCAGCCAGCAAGTCTTCCCAGGCGGCGTCGCATCCGGGTCGCCTAGTCCGGTGAGATGGATTACGTAGGCGTCATTGCGAATAGGCTGCCAGGTGTCGCTCATACGAAAGAAGTGCGCTCAACTGGCCTCAGTGAAGCTACTGAACTGAACGTTGCCCCTAACCTGGTTCTCGTCCCGTTCAGTCATGCATTCATTCACTTTGACTAGTCCTCGATGACTCGATGTCATCCTAATCGGTGCGGGAACCTTGGAACTGTCCGTCTGATAGACTGGCATCTCTTTTTTCCCCTCATCAATCAGCCGCCACACGCGTCGACGCGTCGGGGGCATGTGAGATGGGCAAATGAGTTTGAGATGAGATGGGATTTCCGGAATGCCTGTTATTCTCGAATGGAGCGTGCCGCCGCCGCACGCTTCCGGTCTTGGTGCCGCCCCGTTTCGCGTGGGATCTGTATGTCCCCTCCCCGGTCCCCTCATCACAATGACAAGCAAGGTCCTCACCACCCCGGCGCGGTTGCTGGCATGCGCACCCGAGAGACCAGACGACGTCCTCTTGATTCCCGTCACTCAAAACAAAGATTGTTGATCCCTGAAGTGAGAACTCGACCGGAAAGAGAGGTAGAACACGGGTAAATAGGGGCCACCACGGGATGGGAAAGCCCAAGAGCGGTTCGCGAGACAGAAAAAGAATGTGACCCTATGCGTAGCATCATTCCATCCTTTAATTGATTGCATGGTGTGGCGTGGCGTGGCCGTGGCGCGACTTGGGGTCGTCGCGTTGCAGCTGGACGAGCCTTCGGAACTCTGCCCCGTTCAGCTGGCTCCGCAACCCGAACCATCCCGTCTCTGTATTTCATTCATATCGCGAGCCCATAGGCAATATCTCCCTGCTCTTGTTCTCACATCTCGTATTGGTAAGACAGGCCGTTGTGTCCACCAATGAGTGGAAACTCGCACGCGTTAGACGCGTCGTTCTCCCGGGACGGCTGGATGATGAACCCATCTTGGGACAATCAAGTCTAAAAAAGGGGCAACCGCAAGCGTGGAAAACTCTCCCCACGAGTGAGCAGGAGACTGTTGAGAGGAGGAGGAGGACGGGACACCCGACACGTCGGACGCTGGGCACACGACGCCGCCGAGTGCTTCATCTCGTTTCTTTGCACCAAACATTCCAACATACCCAGCCTCCTTCCCCAGCTCCGGGTTTAGGGAGAGAGGGATAAGTGGCGGGCCAGATGCGCTAACGGACGGGAGCACTATTTTAGGCGTGGAGAAATGGACTGGATGGATAGACGGAGCAGCGACGAGGAGAGCGAGTCTCTTTGTGGCTACTGGCCAACACCACGCGTTGACGTTTGACCTCTCTCCGGTTCCATCGTGGCATTGTCTTCGCTGCCACACCATCA
Source organism: Colletotrichum incanum (assembly GCA_001625285.1). Lineage (NCBI taxonomy): Eukaryota > Fungi > Ascomycota > Sordariomycetes > Glomerellales > Glomerellaceae > Colletotrichum > Colletotrichum incanum. The sequence goes on from LFIW01000334.1 coordinate 28,839, forward strand.
GAACTTTGCCCTCCCTCATCCCCTTTCCCTGTTGCCTGTGCTGCCAGCTGCCAAACAGGACTAACTCCCTCCTGCGCGATCCGGCGCCTACTCTCCGCACGCATCCTGTATCATGATACGCAGACTCTCCCGCAGGCCGACTCTTGCAGTTGACTCATTTCATCAGCTTCCAAGCATGCAAGTACCCAATCGCCCGAGTCTGACTACTCACACGGAGTCACTCTCTGCAGACAGTACAATGCCAATCAGTCACTGCCTTAGTGCCCAGAAAACCATTCGGACTTAAGCATAGCCTATTCTCCGTTGCCACTCCCCTCTCAACTCAACTTACGCCATTGCTGTAGCCGCTACCCTCCACCAACTGTTGTGCTCTCTGGACCTCTTTCTTCCCTGCTCCCCGTCCCTGCTCACATATCCCAGGGCTTCACTCTGCAGCAGCCGGCGCTGCAGTCGCTGTCGTCACCGTACATGATGTGCGAACCCCGGGTAGCCGGGGGCCTTGCTGGCTGAGCAGCCTGAGCTACAGGTGGCTAGCCACTGACTACCTTGCGCTTATTCTTCCTCTGCTGCTGATGCTCCTGCTGCTACACACGCACCAACACACACCAAAGCCACCCTGCGAACGGCGTGGTGCATGAGCTCCGTTTCCTAGACACTCCCCTCAGACCGTAGGACCTGTTACCGCAGCGAAAGAGGTCAAGGGGGAACAAGGGAAGAAAGGGGGGGGGGAGGAAAAGCCGGTCCTCGAAGTGCACTTAGCTCAGCAGACGCCAATAGACCTAGGTTTCTCCTCCCCCCTCCTCCATTCTTAGAGCAAGACGCCGGGGCCATTCAACCGTCGTCCTTTCAACGTCAGACATTCCACTCTTGGTTCTAGAATGGCCATCTACCGGTAATCCCGTTTGTTCAAAACTCTCGAATCAGTGCACGGGCTCGGCGTAAATCACATGGGATGTTCCAAGAGAGGACATCTCCCGTTGCGGCAAATGGTTCTGTGTACAGCTCGACGACGTGAATATCTTGCCAGTCCAGTTCTGCATAAGTCTGCAGCTGGGCCTTTTGTTCTTCGATTCCCTAGTCATACCAGATCCCTAGATACTGTAAAGTAGGAGCCAACCCGCATCGTTATCCCACAGGTTTGCCCCCCCCACTCAAGTCATGCTCTGCATGCATATCATCAGCAAGGCCCGACCAACAGGCGTTCGTCGTGGCCCCGCCCACTGCGGCATTCTTCACTCTTCCACCTCTTCGGGAGCCTCTGCCTCGACGTCATCCCCGTTCTCTTCTACCTCTTCCACGGCTTCCAGCGGAGTCTCTTGCACCTCCATCTCACCACCGTCAGGTATCGCGCTCTCCGCTTGCAGCTCGTTGACCTTGGTCTTGGTCATCTCGTACACGTACTGTCCAAGGTGCTCCACTCCCTCCATGCACGCCTCTCCGGGCACTTCTGCATTGGCGTCGCCAGTGAGGAGCCTCTCCGTGGGATAGAGCTCGCCGGTGACGAGCATGAGTTTATCAGGTCGGGACAGGAGCTGCTCGAACGCTTGCCGCAACTCGTAGCATGCCTCAAAGATCTCGCGACGACCGAGGATGTATAGGCCGAGGCGAGCACGGGAGAGGGCAACCGTCATACGACGGATATCACGTAGATATCCGACTCTTGATGTGCGAGTCAACGACAAAATGATATCTAAAGCGTCGGTTAGTTTGATTTGAGCTTTGTCTCGAGGGCCAGGGCAGGAGGGGTTGCAATGTGGCACTTACAATCGTTTTGCTCGCCCTGGTACTTGTCCACGGTTGTGACGACCTTGGGCATTCCAAAGACCGCCTTGTTGGCACATCTGTGGGCCAAGACGTCCTTCACCAGGGCTCGCTGACCAGCGTATGTTGTCAAGATGCTAATCTTTGACGCTGGGTAACCCAGCAGTCGCATGTACTGGTATACGGCCACCGCGTATTCAGCCTCTCCGAGGTTCTGGATGAAGTGAGGAGTGGGCTCTGTCTCCCCGCGTCCCTTGTAGTCGGGCACATTGATGAACTGGTAGTCATACTTGAAGCCTGCGTTTGCGGCGAGGTACTCGCCTTCAGCCTCCACGTGCGGCAAGTTGCCTAGCTTGGGGTACCGCCACTGGTACAGACTGGCGATGGAGGGGCGGGCTCTGCCTTGCTGATCGAGGTTGATGGTAGGAACGCCGAGACGAACAAGTCGTGAGAAAAGCGACTGCTCAAGATTTGCGTAGTGGCGGAATGCCATGCTCTGGATGACTGGGGAGTTCTGGAAGTGATCGCCACAGAGCACGACTCGCTGCAGGCCCATCTGTCCCTTCTGCGGCTTCTGCATGGCCAGGGGAATGAAGTTTTCGATCTCGGTGATTTGAGCAGCTTCCTCCATGACCACGTTGTCGTAGCGGAACCCAAGTGATACGATCTCCCCGCGTCTCATTGCCGCATGAGTGGACGTCATGGCAATAATACGTGCTTCGTTGGTCAGCAAATAGTTAGCTTTGTCCTTGTCTCGCCGCAAGATCTCAAATGGCATCGCGTCGGCCAGTTCAGAGAAGATCTTCGCAATATGTCGGTAGCAACCGTTGGCAACGTCCAGGACAGTGTCCTTGTCCGCCTCGGGCGGGAACAGTGGCTGCGGAGCATCCGAGAAGAACTGATGGAAGGGGAACGCTTGGACAACATCAGCAGCCGTAGCCTCCTCTGCCTTGGTGACTTCAGTAAACTTCGCCCAGGCTGGTTCAATATAGACAGAGTTGAAGTAACCAGCGGTCTCCGCAGAGTTGCCGTGTGCACCCGGCGCGCCAATGCTGGCGGCCAGGCGGTTGACTTCATGCAGGTATCGATCCCGGTTTTCCAAGAACGATTCCACACGGCCATGCTTGCTGAAACTCCCTTCTGTGTACAATTCCTCTTCGCCATGTCCAAGACGAAGAAGATGACGCGCGTCGATATCCAGGGCTACAATTTTCGCAAACAATTGGTTTAGTGCCTGGTTGCTGTGCGCTATCAGGAGCGTCCTTTGCTCTGGGAAGTTGTGATAGATGTTGTTGATGATTTGTGTTGCGACATCCGTCTTGCCCGTGCCCGGGGGTCCAACGACAACGGTGAGTCCGGGTTGCGTTCCTGACGTAATCGCTTCGATTTGTGCCGGAGTGAAGCGCACCTTGTTCAGCTTTGGCGCATCGACGGGATACGGGCCCATGTTCGGCGGCTTATAGGTTGACACCTTCACAGTCTCGACCTCGGCTAGAAGAGCGGGCTCGACATCTCGACGGCGCTTCTTAGAAGGCTTTGATGGTGGCTCGACTGCTTGACGTTCGGCCGTCTCCAAGACGTAGGGGGGACCGAAACTGCCAGAAACATCATCTCTAGGTTCAACAACTTTGCCTGGCAAGCTTCCCGTAAGATGCTGCCAGTCCAGGAAAGTGTCACGGTAATCGATTGCCTTGATGCGGTTCGGCAGTTGCTTGTAGGTTGCGCCAGCAGGATCGCCATAGCCGAGGAAAACTTCGTGAAACCACGAAGCAATGGGCACTTCGGAAAGCGTTAGGCTACGGATGGACTCCAGGACTGGCTTAAAATTGTTCTCTCTTCCGCTGCGGCGCATGACGACATTGATCCGCTCGTAGGCCTCGGGGGGGTTTGAAGATGAGCGCTCAGCGTCCGCAGCATATGTCCTGGGATCCAACCTCAACTGAAACCGTCGACGGCTGTCGTAGTGGCCCGAACCATCCCGGACTACTTTGCCCTTATCGTCTGTGATCTGGATAATCTCGGCAGATCGGATGGACACGACACCAAGCTTCTCGGCTTCCGAATGTGTGCCGTCTCCGTTAGTGATGCTGTTGGCGGCCGGTGCCTGGATGGCCAGGAGGAAGACAACGTCGTCTGGTCTCAACGAGTCCCATTCGCGCTTGATGCCATCATTCAGGCGGCGCACATCTATGGAGATCTCTGCCCGAACCAAAGATGGCTTGTCCTCTCCCACAAGTGGAGGCGCGACTTCGAGAATCGAAGGCTTCGAGGTTGGCAACGCCATCTTAGAGAACCCCTGAAAAGATGTTTCTCCTGGCCTTCGGCTCTCCGGCCGAAGCCGTCGGATGGCTGATTCCACATCTTTTCTGATACCGTAAAAAGCCTCGGCACGATACAAGACAAGGGATCTCCATAGGAAATCTCCAACAGACAGGTATTGTAAATTCAGTTTTGGCAATGCCAGGGGGTGGGATCCGTCGTAGCTGTCCGTCCTCATAACGTTGTTCTCGAACAAGGATTGCTCAGTAGGAACCAGGCTCATGTCGCGAGCAACCTCTTGGAATGTTTTCCGCCGTTCGAAGGTGGAGAGCAGAGTCTCGATGAGAAACTTCCTGTCAATTTTCACACCTACGGATTCGGGATACGTAGTTCGAAGACGAAGCAGTGCGGCCAGCTCCACGACCTCTTCGTCGGTAAGGGGCTCCAAGAGCCCAGAGAGCTCTTCTCTCTTGTCGATGGAACCGTAGTTTGACAGCGCCAGGACTGTGAGTTTTTCCTTAAAGTGCTTCAATGATGTCTTCTGAAGCCTTGACAAGTTTGCGCAATGCCTGTCGTATGCTTCCGTACGACTCAGCTGTGCGCCCGTCTGATCGTCAATCGTAAAGAACGTGTAGTGTCGAAGAAGCGCATTGAGATCGCGGAGAAGTGTGTTTTCTTCATCATTAAACATAGGAGACAGGCGCATGGCAGGTAACACGTGGAGATCGAGCAAGAGAGTGTTGACGTATCTTCGAGTTGGGAGCTGACTTTGCAAGTCTGTCAAGAACTCAACAAGACGCTCGCAGTAGAGAACTTGGTCTGCTTCAAGTTAGTACGCGTCGCTTCAGGATGATGAGAAACCTCCTTACCTGACTTGGCATTTTCCGTGTATATCAAGTTGAGGAAATGCAGGATCAAGGTATACAACCAAGATCGGTCAAACCGCAGCTTCGCCTTCATGGCGTCGTCGGCAGCGTCGTATCTTTTTCCTGCAGCTCGCCATGCCTTTCTCACATGCGCACTCTGTTCGAGCTTCTCCTCGCGCAGTTCCTCCGTCGAAAGGCTGTGCCATATAGAAATGGAGACCAACGGCGCACATTCTTTCCTGACAATTGCACAGTCCAGACTCTGGAAGGCTGATATCAGGAACGACAACAGGTGTGTCCGAATCGTGGGCGATAGTGTTGGATCGAGTGTCATGGACAAGACTCGGCGGAACAGGCTCGAAAATTCGTCTGGGCGGTCCTCGAATATGCTCCATGCCTCGAGTTGCTCGCGCCGCTTCGCATTCACCAGTAGTACCACCAACAAGACATGGTGGTTAGAAGAGTCGTCCGTATAGCCAGGCCAAAGGTAGCTGCGAGACAGCCTAGTCAGCACAGTTTCAAAGACTCACATTGAGAACAACGTACCTCTCCAGAGTTTGCAAACTTTCCAAGGTCAAGATGGACTTATACGGAAATCCATCGCGCTCTAAAACATCCCAAATTTCCTGCTTGAGAATGTCGTTCTTCACTTTTACCTTGGCTGCCCTCTTGCTCCTAGTTGTCTTGAGCCAATGCTTCTTCGCCAGCTGAGCGAATGCACTCTCCCCCTCGATGTCGGCAACGGTCGGGCGATCGCCGGTGGCCTTCGTTTGGGATCGAGTTGACGGCGGAGCCTGAGCCTCGCCGCTCTTCTTCTGCCTCTTGGCCGTGGGCATGCTGGGCACTCTAGTTCGGGATAGTAGCTGGCGCTAATATTCGCGATCGCATGCCGGTGAGAAAAAGGCAGACGGGTGTCGATTTCTTTTGCTAGAGTCGATGCGCAGGCGCGCAATTGTTGACAGTGACGAGATGCTGTGAGCTCGGGACCTCTAAAAATTTCAGCCTTGCATTTCGGGCAATTCGCAGATCTAGGTTCCGCTTCCAGGTTCCAGCACGCGACGACGCGATCGTTTTCCACCCAGTGTTAGCTTGCTGAGGTAACTTCCGGCCGAACCTCAGCGGCAGTGATCTAGCAGAGCCTTAGAGCTCAGTAGCGCATCCACCCCTACCAGCACCAATCGAATGGGCCCACCCCCATCGCATCCGTAACCTTCGGCTGCCCGTTTGCCGCAATACGTATCTTCCGTACCTGAGTTCACCTGAAGCTTGAGCAGGCTGATTCTTTCAATCTCCAGCCTTGCGCATTGCCAACACCACGACCCTGACAGACAAAGAACATCAATCCCTCAAACTCGAAGCGCAAGCGAAGCACCGAATTTTGACGACATTATCCGGCTCATGGCATATCGGGTCAGGCCCTTCCCGCTTCCACCTAACTAAGCGCAACGACCTCGACACATCTCAAGATGCCGGCCGCCGTCACGTCTCCGCGCCATCAGGTGCCTGGAGTTGTCGCGTTTACCAAACTTCTCAACGGGCTCTTGGCCCGCTCAGTGAAAGTCAAATCTACGCCCACGATCGAGCCCGCATTACAGAAGACAGACTTTGGCAACCTGGACGAGCAACTTGCCCGCGTTCTCACGACGCCAGAACAAGAAAATGGAGCCAGTGTTGCGATACAGAACAAGGCGCAACAATTTGCAACCATCGAGACTGCCGTACGAAACATGTTCAGCAACTTGATTGTACGTCGAACCCACCGATTGTGGCCGAAACTCAACTGATAAACAACCCGCACCTTTAGGCCAACACACCCATCGACTCCCCGGATTTCGTTAAGGTCTGGAACCTATTCGACCTCCTCACTATTCTCTCCGATGACGAGAAGTGCGACCCGGCTCTGCTTTTCTGGCTGGTGGAGGAGCTCCTGGACAGCCAGACAATCGCCGGATGCCGCAAGATTTTCGACTTCCTCGAATCGAGGCGCGAAAGGATCACCGTCAAACACTTTAAACAGAAGCAGTTGGTCATTCTCCGCAGCTGTAATGAGCTGCTAAGACGCCTGTCTCGTGCCGAGGATACGGCTTTCTGCGGCAGGGTCTTCATCTTCATGTTTCAGAGCTTCCCCTTGGGCGACAAGAGCTCTGTCAACTTGCGGGGAGAATACCACGTCGAAAATGTCACTGTCTTCGATGATATCGGCGCCAAGACAGAGGCAACACCAGAGCAGATGGATGTGGACAGCCAGGCCGGAGTCAAAGACAGTGACGCCAAGTCTCAGACGAAGGCCGTATCGTTTGATACGAAGAAGCCAGCACAGGCTGACCAGCCGCTTGATCCCGATGCGCTATATCCCCAGTTCTGGTCACTTCAGGAGACATTTAGCCAACCCAAAAAGCTGTTCGATCCTGCCCATTTGGCGAGCTTCAAACGCGGACTGGAAGCAACCATGACATCTTTCCGGGCCATTCAGAACGAACAAGGTCAGCGACCACCCAAAGCAGTGGATGAGGCACACCGAGGTTTCAAGAGGAAACGAGAAGACGTGGAAGAGAGCGACCTAGCAAACTCTTATAACCCTAAGTATCTTACGAGCCGAGATCTGTTCGAGCTTGAAGTAGGTGATGACACACTCTATGGGATTGTCTCAACGCTTACCTTTGCAGATGAGCGATATTTCTTTCCGCAGACACATTCTTGTCCAAGCGCTAATCATCATGGACTTCCTTCTATCTCTGTCCAGCAAGACGAAAGAGAAGCTGGCTGGCAACGCCCAGAACAAGTCGGTGATCTACCTTGGCCAGGTCTTGAGCGAAGAAGACGTAAGCAATGATTTCGACTGTATGAGTTCAATCAGCAAGACTAATAGATGGATAGACCAAGTGGGCCTCGGAAATGAAGAGGACCATTGTCGACAAGTATCTCAAGCATGGCGTCGATGGCCCATACTTCAGTCGTATGGTTGAGACGGTCCTCGCTAGAGACAAGAACTGGATCCGCTGGAAGTCCGAGAACTGTCCGTCAATCGAGTTGCCGGCGGTGTCTCCAGAGTTGTTTCTTGAGGCTAAAAAGGTCGCCCAACGTACGACGACGAAGAAGCGTTTGAGGGCCATGCCGATGGGCTCCCTGCCCCTTGGTTTCTTGGAAGATGGCGGTGATGAAATTGCGATGCAGAAGCTCAAGGCCGAGGAAAGATACAGTCTGCCAGAGCTCGACAGCTTCAAGCGGAAGATTGCCGACGACGACTTCGAGATTGACATGCCAACAAACAATCAAACCAAGGCTGCCGCCATTGAGAGCAAAGCCAGCAAAAGTTGGCGAGCCCTCCGGATAGCGAGCAAATCGAGGTTGGCCCTCTTTGACAAGATTGACGATCCAGAAAAGATTGACGCCGTCTTCGAAGAGCCAGTCGATGTTGACGAGAGTGAGGTCGCTGCAGACGAGGCAGTGAATAACGACAACATCCCTGAAGATAAGCGGCCAATCATAATATCAGGACCGCCTGGGGCTGGCAAAGCGACGCTCTTCGGTTTCCTCGCAGAACGTCGTCCAGGTGCATTCACGCGGGTGCCTCGGCATACCACAAGAAAACCACAAGAAGGCGAAGTCGAGGGCCAGCACTTCCATTTCGTCGAACCACAAGCTTTCAACATGTTGAGGGACGGTGATGCGTTGTTGGAATTTACGACTATCGATAAAGTAGACTACGGTACGAGTCGCAAGGCAGTGGAGGCAGTTGCAGAAGGCGGAAAGGTCGCAGTTATGTATATGGATAGCGAGGTAAAATATGACGGGTTTCCCCGCTACGGAATTGTCACTGACAAAGGCACAGGCTATTCAGCAAGCACGGGACCTTGGCTATTCAGCACGGAGCGTCCTCGTCCTGCCGCCAAGTATGGAGGTCCTGGAGGAACGCCTCAGGAAGGCAGAGAAAGGCGATGACGCTGTGCAAGAGGCTCTCGCCAAGGCAGCCCCTTACTTCGAGGCTGCCTCGAAGCTGAAGGAGGAATTCGATTTGGTTCTGACCAATGAAGAGTTGGATGCTACCTACAAGGCTTTTGAAGGGTACATTTACGGCACCGCCGAGCCGGAGCTCATGAACGGCAAGCCGAAAGGCGAGGCGGCAGAGGAAGCAGATGAGGCCATGGTTGATGCGCCAGCCGAGGAACCAGAGGCGCCACCGGAACCCCAGGAAAGCCAAGGACCACAGGAAGTTAAAGAGAGCGAAGGGGCTGCGGAGGCCACGGAATCGACGGAAGTAACACAGACCGAGGAGGCCGGTGAGACCATGGAAGCTCAGGAGACATCTTAGTGCAGCTTTCAGCCTAGCCACGGCTCACGAGTTAGACGTGGGTGGACGCCGGCCCTCAGAGACATAGTCACAGATAGGCACGTCAGAGATCGTTAGAGACGCTTGATACCCGGATACTATACTACATCTCTTGTGGAGACAATCAGAGATAACCTCTATTGATCTAATCACATCCACGACCGCATCGACCATGTCGTTACTCATCTTACTGCTCGGAGCGTTCCTCTGCTGTCTGTTTTATGTGTAGAACTATATACACAATCGGCATTGTTTTTCATTAGATATGACAGAACTGTCCACCCGTCTACTCTATTGAAACACTTCAGAAAAAATGTCAATATTGGGTAGAATAAAGCTATATCGCGACCACTCACTACCAGAGCAAAATCTAATATACACCGCCTTGGCTTGAAACGCCGACAGCTCGAGTGAGCCCACATCATCGCCCTCCCAAGGACTGTTCTACGGCCCCTGAGTAACGGCAAAGATGTTCCCCAACATGCCCTTGAACGCCGGATTTCTCCACCCCTTCCACTCGCGATCCATTGCACCCCATGTCTCGTCGAAATCAACAACCTTGTTGCGCACGTAATACGTCCCCTGGATTGCCCACAGCGCCCAATCCGCGTCGTTTCCCTCGAGGTAGCCGACCAAACATGTCAGGTACGCGTGCTCCTCGGCCGAAAGACCGTCCGCCGGCCCGCCCGACATGGCGACGCCGAACTCGGACATGAACAGCGGCCCCGTGTACCCCTTCCCCTGCTCCAGCACGAACCCGAACAGCGCCCCGTACTGCGTCCTCTCGACGTTGCAGTCGCCAAAGTTGGGCGTCGTGACCGTGAAGCTGTAGCTGTGCGCCTCCCACACGTTCTTCCCCCGCCACGCGGCGGTGTCCAGGGTCCGCGTCCGGAGGGGCACGAAGTCCGTCGCCGAGTTGAGCCCGCCGATGACGACGAGCACGTCCGGGTTTGCCTCGTGGACGACCTTTGCGCCGCGCGCGACATAGCCGTACCACTGGTCCGCGGCGAAGGGGATCTGCGTCCACGTCGCGCGGAGCTCGTTTCTCAGGGAGATGGCGGCGACCCCGGGCCGGGTCTTGGCCCAGAGGGAGACTTGCTGTAGGCCCGCGAGCCAGTCGTCCGTGTCGAAGTAGCGCGAGTTGGCGGCCCAGTAGAAGCGCGCGTCCTTCCACCAGCCGTTGCCGTCGTCGAGGTTGCAGCACCACGAGGCCCTGCTGACGTGGTTGTCGAGGACGGTCATGACGCCCCTGTCCCAGAGGACGTCGATGACTCTCGAGAAGACGTCGCGCTGGGTGACGCCGGGGCCGGCCAGGAACGGGTTCTTCTGCACGGCCTGGTCGTAGAGCCGCAAAAGGTCCGCCTCGGGGACGCCGGCGGCTCTGGCGCCATTGATGAAAGAGTCACGTACCTTGACCCCCGGGTTCAGGGCGTGGTCGGTCGAGTAGGTGAGGCGCACGCAGTTGAAGCCCTCCTGCTTGATCCAGTCGGCGAGGTACTCGATGGGCTGCTTGTGCAGGCCCTCCGGGAGGTTGACTTCCATGTGGCCGGCCCAATTGATACAGCGCAGCTTGACACGCTTGTTGGAGGAGTCTGTGATCCAGCGGGAGGTCGAAAAGAGTGGCAGCTGGGGTTTCTGCGCGAGAACGGGGAAGAGAAGGAGGGCACACATGGCCCAGACGCTCCGGATCAGCCTCATGACAACGGGTTGCCGGTAAAGTCGAGTTGAATGAGAGTTTTTACGGGTTGTTTGGGATCCTGACAAGCTGCCAGACTCTTGCGTTTCCTAGATTATGTGCCGGTGAAAGGAGGCTAGAAGATGCTCTAGGCTTCGGAGGCGTTGTCAACTCAGACAGTGGGAAGCAAGCAAGCTCGATACTGGTGAGAAGAAGTAGAATGGAAGCGAGTGAAGTAGGGAGGAGCCCAAGAGGATATCAGTCAGTCATCAATCATGTCGAGCCGTCGAACACGGTGATGGGTTCGGTCCGTGAGGAGTGTGTAAGTCAACTGAACCCCACGAGGACCGTCGTGTCGAGCAGCTGAGGGCTTAAGAGACAAATAAACAACGACACCCAAGACATGTTCCAATCCACGACAGCATCCAACGAGGGCCACCGTCGATGGACGTGAAGGGGTGGTGGGAATCTACGAGAATATAGTCACTCGAACCACACGCGCCGAGCACAGCACGCGACCCTACCTAGACGTATCGAGGCCTCCACCGCTCATCTCACCTGGCTGTAGGTGGTCGGCCAGACGAAAAAGAGCAGCGACAACATCGCCTTCGAGGCTGCCGCCACAGTCCCGCCGTGTTTCGTTTCGTCCACATGGAGACACAACCCGACCTGTCAGGACTCGTCAAGAACATTGAGAAACATCGGACGAAGAACGCTGATTCGGCCGCAGCAAGCTTGAACAAGGTCGTATCCCGTCCGTAAAAGAGGGACAAGAATCCCCTATACCTCCACCCGACCAACACACACTTCAACTCGAAGAGCGCCACGACCTGCGGAGGCGTGCCTTCATCAGGTCTTCCTTCTCTGCCAGAAAAGCAGGGGCAGACATCTCCTTTTCTCTCTCTCCATCTCTGGACCACATGGCCCTTAAGGCGTGTGATTGGGTGTCGATGGTCAGGGACGGCACAACCTTGAGAACAAAAAGCTGCACCCCGGTGACGGGGTGCGATCTGGGGATGTGGTTGGAATAGGGGTGGCGTCCTGACGTCCCAACGTCCTCAATGATCCGGCGGAACGCGAAGGGGATGAGGTTGGTGTGGCCGGGGCGCCGTGTGATAGGACCGTCCGAAAAGGGATCCACGTCACCCGACCAAGCTGACGTCGGGGGGCCTGAGCCATTTACGCCTCTCTCATTTGCCGCAGTCTCTGCCCACCACAAAGTCTAGTGCCGGAGCTATGAGTGCTTCTCCCTCCCCATCTTGAAGAACTCCCGCGCCGGCTCTTGAAGTACTGTGCCACCTTTGATGTCATTGGTAGACCTGCTCAGGACTATCATCGATTCCAATCATACCTGCCTGGTCTGGCTTGATGCAGCATCTCCAGATCAACCACGGCATCTTCTACTGGCCGATGGTCAGATATTGTGGACATTTCATCGCATTCTTGGCGTTCGACCAGACCACCACTGAGGACTTCCTTTGGCTGGTCAACACCACAGACCTGATTCCACCCGACGGCTACAACTGCCCATAGGTATTATAAAATATTGATTTATATTCATCATTACTCATAATCTGCCTCACATCGAGACGGTCGGCAGCCCCAATCTGCCACAATACTAGACCAGGGTATGCTGCCATGTCAGATAAACAGTTTACCAACTGAGTTCTCTCCACAGCAGCCTGGCCCTCTTCGTGTTTTTCCAAGGAATGCACCGCTAACGGAGCCCTTGTTCTCTCGACTCTTGACTATAGCGATAGCTGGATGGCTCCCCTAGCTGTAAGCGTGTTTTCCAGGACTCCGTAGGGTCGCATATGTATCGTTGCATCATGCGTCATAAACAAAAGAAAAAGGATTACGGCAAAACTCCCGCTAAAAAAAACCAATTCTGTGGGTTGCCAAGTGTATGCAGCTTATGCTGCAGGTATGGACTGGTTTCCTCCTGTAGTGCCCCGCGCTTCGAGCTCTCGTCGCTTGGCAAACAAGCTCTTGAATGCGCCGAGGCAGTGAATCAGTGACTCTTCGTCGTGAGCGCAAAATCGATAGCTCTTCTCCTCCGTGATGAGCTGCAGACAATGCTTTTTGGTTTTGCTGACGGGATCAATGTCGACCACGTTAACAATTGCCGACATGGGCCTGATGAACTGCGCCGTATACTCAGACTCATCCTTGTAAAGGATGAAGTTCCGAGGTCTGAGGACACCCCACAGATTCTTCCATTGCTTCACGCCGCCTTTGCTCTTGAGAAACCAGAGCCAGCCCTGCCAGATAACGCGATCCGGGTCCTGCTCGATATTCAGGCCGCTAACCTGGCTCGCGTTGCGGCCAAGACCCGGCCGGCCCTGTGAGCTCTCGTCCGGCGACTGGACTGCCAGGTCCTCAATCGACATTCCCTGTATCCGCTGGATATCGTTGTCGGAAAAGTCGGAGTGTGACGCGAGCTCATTGCCAGAATACCCAGCGGTATCCGCCATCTGGGACGGGCGTCGGTGGGTTGAGCCAACAAAGCGTGGCACGGGGGGTTCTAGCGGCTCTGGAGAGCTTGACGCTAATCTCTCGGGTTTTGTCGCCTCTCCGGTTTGGCCAGAGCTGCCGGTCGCCATGTATGACTGGCGTCGTCCCGTTGGACTTGCGAGAAGCAGCTCCTCGTGTTCCTCCTCGATCCGGGCATGATTTCTAATCAATTCGACCCATTCCTCAGCATCGTGGCTGCTGCTAGCCTGGAAGTGGTAGTTTCTCGCTGGTGAGAACAGCCCAAACACATTCTTTTTCTTGTTCTTGGGGTCCTTGAGCAAAGCGACGGCCGTCAGGTCGGCCAGGTACAGCTTGTGTCGCAGCTTGTCCTCCTTATCGGTTCGGTAGATGGAGAGCGCGTTGGGTCGTAGGACGAGGTAGATTGACTTCCAGGCCTGTGCGACTGGTAAGCGACACTATCAGGGGCAAGGGACAGACGGATGCTGGACTAACCTTTGTCTTTTGTGTGCGCTTCTGTAGGTAGCCGCTCTTCACGACGCGGTCAAACTCGAAGCTGCCATTTTGGTTAACGGGTGACGAGTAGGTATCCAGAGCTATACGACTTCGCAATCGAGCATTGGCGTCGTTCGGGAGAGATATCGAGACTGGTGGCATAGTGACATCCAGGCTTGGTGCCGGATGCGGCGTGGGCAGCTGCATCTGCGACTGGGCCATCGTCATGATGAGGAGGTCAATTCGTATCAGGTCGTCGTGGACGTAAGTGGGATAGCAGTCGCGTGCGGTCTCGCATCAATGGGATTCCCATTCGGAGTTCCTCCGAGCAAGCGAAGGGACGGCGGGCAAAACGTGCAAAGGTGGCTGTTGCCAACAAGAGAAAATTAGAAAATTGCGGCGGCGGGTGAGCGAGCAACTGAGAAGGGCTCAGAAGGCAAAGTCCCCAGTATATCGGTACGGGCAAAGAACAGTAGAGAGGGTTTCCGCAAGGTACGGTCGGATGCTGGACGAGGCAGAAGTCGAGGTGGCTGGAAGTGGATATATCGAGTGGAAGTCGTGTGTTGATGGCTTTGTTATCGTGCCCTTGCTCGCGGATTGTTACAGTGTTGCTGGGCCTGACTAGGGACGTGTTTATGCTGCCCTTGCGAGGAGCCACACAAAGAGAGTGTGAGAAATGTGTTTAGGCACACGTGGAAACGGGGAAACGAATGTGCAAGGCGGGACGAGACAGGTCGCGCGCGGTGTTTGTGTGTCGAGGTGGAAAAGGGGGCAGAGATGAGAAGCTTTTGTGTGACTCCTGCTCCTTTTCGCACGGATGCGTTGTGTACATGTACGGGGGGTTAGAGGTCAGGTATTTGAAGTCCGTGAAACTCGAGATGCCAAGAAAAGGAGACGAATCTTTAGTTTGGGAGAGATAGTGAGAGAAAGTGATTGACAATAAGGGGAAACAAGAAGAGTTGGGTGTCTGTGTGAGTGGTTGTGACGGGGCAGAGCGGTATGTAATAATGGAAGATGCGGTGAGAGTGGTCGGTGGTGGATGCGGTGCGTCAAAAAAAAATGAGTGACGGAGGGGAAGCTAGATGCAAAGTGGTGGAAGTTGACGAGATCGAAATATTGGAATGAATCAAGTCTCTTCCGGGCTAGAGAGGTGTGAGAATGATGAGCCAAGAAGGTATGTTGGGAGTCTCGGAGAACCCAAGCAACAATGTGGTTGGTTCGAGGCTCGGGAGGAGGACAATCGGGGAGAGAGGAGGGAAGAAAGAGGCATGGGCGGATGCGGCGGAAGGTGTGGGAGCAAGTGCTAAACGGTGAGGGACAGCGAGGGACAAGTGACAGCGAGAGTGACGATGCAGAATAGGTCCAATGGACGGTGACCCAGGCACGTCAGTAAAAGTCTCGAGGTGATCACAGTAGCTTCACCAAGGTACAGTAAGACCTATTATTGTGGTGGTACCTGAGTTAAGCTTTGAGGGGGGCGCTGATCGGCACAACGATGTCGCAGACCAAAAAAAAAAACAAAAAAAAAAGCAGGTTCGACTCCTCTCCCCAAGCTTGGTGCTTGAGAGATCAAAGGCGCCGTCTGAAGAGCCCGACGAATAAAGGCGGAGAGGACAAAATTAGGCCGTGGGGCATTTTCTCTATTCAATGCATTAAAGTGGCATAGGCATTGCTGATGAGATGAAGATGATCCCAGGGGCTGGTCTCCTTTGGTGCAAGTCTCGTGGGCCACTCATCTCAATGTACCCCGTCTCACTCTCCTCGCCCATGTATACTTGAGCCATGAAATTGAGCACTCACTTACTTGCACCGAGTAAAAGACCCACCGACAGAGCGCCCCTCTCTGTAGAGCTCCTGCAGATGCGCAAAGACTCGCAGATGCGCCCACCGAGCGTTGCACTGCTCTGCTCCGGACCACACCTCCTAAAAAGTACCTGACGGGGCCCGGCGAGGGGCTTGCTGAGTGGACTGGACCACGGCCAGAACCAGTTCGGGCTCAGGTCAGCTCACCGGCTCGAACATGAGTGGTTGACGGCCACCAGTTCCAGGAGGAAGAGGGATCTTTTATGATGACAGGCTTGGGAGACAGGGGAGAGGTGGTTGGGAGACATGGGCGCCAATGCATCTTAGCGTTTGGGGGAACAATTCGATGGAAGCTCACCCGCTGTCTGACTCAGGTTGAATTCCAAGGTACCCTGTGAGCTCATTGGCGAGAGAATGTACATTTCACATCGGTTGAACTGCAGAACTGTCACATGCGCTTGGCTTCTTGGTCTTTCTTGGTCCGGAGCCGCACAACTTGCAGCCTACAGCGCATAGAGAGAGACATGCACACCACGTACGTTCAGACAGTACGGCAGAAAATACGTCCAACGAATAGCGGGCCAAGAAGTGGGTGAAGCACTGAGCGACCAGCACCGCCCCGTTTCACCCTCGAAAGCTGTTTGATCAAGTGGTTGGGATGCAACTCCCCTATTGTGATCCCGGTCATATCCAGCCATTTCCCCAAAGTTCAAACAAGCCAGGCTCTGCCAGGCTCCCGTAGAAAAGGGGGCCGTTGTCTCATGACAACTGCTCCCACTGCGTCGGCACCCATGGTCCTTGTCAGCTGGCTCATGGTTCTCGGGCGTTGTTTGGGCGGGTCGCCCCTTCGGGGTTGCCCTGTTCCACATAGAGCGTTCCCGTCCCATCTTGTCTCTCTATCCTCGTGCCACACAGCTATGCAAATAGTCTCGACGTGCGTGTTTTGTTTTCTCAGATGTGCACTGATTTCTGACGGTCCGAACATGTGGCTCGTCTCCTCCATCCGTACCCATACTTTCCTCGATTCTCTAATAAACTTTACCACCATTGCGTGTCCGCGCAGGACACTGTCCAGCACCAGTCTGAGGTGCTTGATCTCAAGTGAACATCCAAGAGTAAACATCAGACTTATTTGCACACGGCATGTTTTCCCCAACCAACTGCATTGGAACCAAGGCGCGTCATCATTTAAGCGCCCTGGCTTGGCCTGAACCCATTGACCGAGCGCGCTTAGGCATCGTACGGTCCATGGCCTAACTGATTTACTCCTTTGTTCGAGACCGTTTCCTCATGCACGGAATCTTTTTTCCTTTCCTCTTCCTTTTTTCATCTATCCGAGCATGTGAGGCTCATCTCCACCCTGCAACGAACGTCATGTTCCAGCCTCGATAGTATCTGTCTGTTCCATTCACGCACAGCAGCCCCGGCCCCATGCCAAGAGCGAAACTTTGTGTGTGAGAGCGGCTGCCCGGCGAAGAGCAGAGCGGTTCCTGGCAGACTCCTGTCGATCCAATCAACACTTTTCAGGTCTCCTGTTCGCGACAAGAGCATCTCCCTGAATCCTGAAAGAGCGGTGAGGTGCTCAGATAAGCTTCTTCGCTACCGCTCTGAACCGTCCTCTCGTGGCGCCCAATCCCAGTCCGATCAGGATCTGGTATCCGTTAGTGCGTAAGCCCGGTGCGGCCCGGTGGCTGGCCCGTTGATCTCAAGTGCTTTTGTGGCTGGACTGTTCGAATAGCTCATCTCCAGCGGAATATCAGTTCATTTCGAAGGTGAACAACAGTGTTACGCTTCCTGCCGTCTCAAGTCGGATTCAGTACCACCCAGTGAAGCTTTGAAGGGTTTGAGCTGCGAAGAACATCCATTGACGGACTGGGGTTAAGGGTTGCATATGTGGTTTGATCTACTGAGGATACTGAATGAAATCACTCCTGCTCCTGCTCCCGTCCCTGTTCCTGCTGCTCCTCCTCCTCCTCCACCTTTTGCCCATAAACGACGTGAAAGTTCAGATGAGCGTGGTAGGCATTGGACTTCATCTCCTTCCGAACGTTGGCAAGGAGCACCAATACTTCCTCTCTTGTCCATCCAAGAACGCCACAGAACAACTTCAGTGAGAATCCCTCTAACCCATCCAACATCTGTACCAGATTGAGCATGCCGAGATCCTTGTAGTGTTGGTCCTTGGCCCAAGGCCCAATTGGAATCTTATAGTGATGATGGACGATGTTTTTGAATCCGGCGTCATGCACCCACCGCTCCAACTTGGGACCTGGCGAATGTTCACGATCAACCTTCTCGCAAATTTCGCAAAACAACCTGTGCCAACGATCGCTGTCGTGCTTGTCAGTCAAAGTCCCGTCATCCGAATCGAATAAGAGACTGTAGTCTTGAAACTCGGCCCAGCCACCGTTGTTCAACCCTTTGTATACGTTTCCCACATATTTGGGCCAGTCGCTTAGGGACCCTGCCATATAGCGAGAGAAGATGAAGTCGTACTTCATATCTTCGAGCCAGGGACTCTCAACGTCATCAATTTCGAACTTGACATTGGGGGGGACCCAGCCTGGCTGGATGGCGCTCAAGTCGTTCCCAATGATCTCAGCGTTCGGGAACAAGTCACCCATCTCAACAGCCCAGATGCCCGTGCCTGTCCCGACATCGAGTATACGGTGTGTCTTTTCTTCTTCGATCGGAGCCAGAAAGAGGCGGCCTCCGATGGTCCGAACCATTAACGCATGGTTCATGTCCAGACGGTCCATCTCAGTTTCGTCATTTGGGAACTGATACGATCCCGCCCTGAATGCATGGTAACGTCGACCGTATTCTTCCGGGTAGTCCACGACGCTGGACGACAGTGAAGCGGTATAGCTTGAGATACGATCGTCGATGGTAGACGCATCGTCGTCGGGTGCGTCGTCAACTTCGAGTAAGGCCGGCTCAGCTGCAGCTCCAGCTGTAGTGTGTGCTGGTGAACTGGTCGATTTCGGGACAGTCGCATCGGCAGCTCCAGGGCTCCTTGGCGGCGTGCGATGGCTCGCGGGTGGTTGTCCCGAAGCACTCATTCTTGATTCCTTGATGAACGTAAAAAGCGTTGCGGTTAACGTTGAGGTGATCGTGAGCTTGAGTATCTGTACGTGAAATCAAAGACCGCGTTGGCGTTTCCTTGACAAGTGGTCTTTCGCGCACTTCCTTCGAGATAAACCCCTCTTCTTGGCAGCTCATGGAATATGTTGTTGGTCGAAACGGACAATCCGACCCATTGTTGGTTGATGCAAGCGAGCCGAACTGACAGGGGCATTGTGCGTGCCTCGGACTTGCATATTGTCACAATCGGTTCCAACGGCTGTTTGTCGGTTGCGGGTGGCTTAGATCCTCAATAAGCTTGCGGTGAGTGCGTCTTGTTGGCGACTCTCTCGAATCGAGGGGTGTAGGTAGGAGTTGTGACGGCATGAGGAGATGAAACCTCACGCCGATTGAGTCATCGGCTGCTTGTTTGCAGATCGTGGCTGCCTTTCCCTATGCGGTAAATGCAAATGTCTGCCGAACCCCTCATATACTGCAAACCCTTGAAACGTTTGTCCAATTCATCGTCCATTGGCAAAGTAGTTTCTTATTTTCTTGGTCGCTCTTCATGTTCAAGACTCCATGCAACATATCATAGTCCAAGAAATTACCTGGATCCTTTTTATCATCACCGAACAGGGAAAATAGCTTCACTTTCATGACGCCAGACCCTCATTCTTGGCGCACTCTATTCTATAAGATATCTGACAAACTTCCTCGTAGCCATGTCAGCTCAAGACATCCCTGATCGCATTCTGCGAGAGGTCCGGATGGAATTGGCCAATACTCCGTACCGCTTCGAGGGCGGCAGTCTCCTCAGCGGAGGGACGGCGAACTTCATCTACCATGTGAACCTATCACAGCCCTTGCCCGATGGAACAACCGAGGTAGCAGTGAAGCATGGCGAAGACTTTCTGGCGCAAAATCCGGAATTCAAACTCCCCACCTCACGATGCGTAAGCCTCCTTGCCCCCGGTCATCTTGTATCCTAGCTAACACACGTCAGCGGATTGAGGAGTCGTGCCTGGAACATCTCTCTGCCCTACCGCCGAGTGCTGGTAATAAGCTCAGTGTCGCGACGCCCAAGCTGTTTTATTTCAATGAAGAGACGAACACCCAAATTCAAGAATACCAGCCGAGTCCTCTGAGCCTCAAGAACTACGCGTTGCAGTACTTTGTGGCTTCGGCGTCAGAATCAGCCAAGTCGCAATGTCTCGATATCGGCCAGAGCATGGGCAAGTGGCTCCGGGCTTTTCATGAATGGAGCAACTCCCCAGAGCAGCGGAAATTCCGTGATATTGCGGCAGCGAACACTGAGATGCAGAAGCTTAAGCATTGGGTGAACTATGAGAGGCTACCTAGCTCCATTGAGCGGTTTCCGTCTATTCTTGGTGAGTGTGCCAGCACTTTCACAGCCATTGCGGATAAAACAACCAAAGAAATGCAAAACGACGAAAACCTAAAAGTTATTCACGGCGACTTTTGGACTGGAAAGTAGGTGCCTCATCTCCCTCCCACTCTACCGCCTCTATTGACCAACCTGTAGTATCCTCTTGAAAGGTCAGCCTTGGGAGAACGAACACAACCGCCTGCTTGTTGTGGACTGGGAGATGTGCATGCTTGCCGTTACCCCTCTCGACCTGGGCCAGATGATGGGGGAGCTTTTTGAGCTAAAGCTGTACAAGGAAATGGATGCTGGGCTATGGCTGATCCAGGGTTTCGTCAAGGGTTACGGCGTAGTCGACGACGAATTTGCTTTCAGAACTCTGCTTCATGTTGGCGTTCATCTCATCGGCTTCGGCACGACTGTGAAGGATTGGGGCACGGAAGATCAGATCAAGGGGGTGGCCTCTGAGGGACGGGACCTAGTGATGAATGCGTGGGAGAAGAATCGTGCATTCTTTGAGTGCCACCCTCTGGGTTGTATCTTCTCACAGAGCTAAGTTGAAATGACGTGGACAAATGCGCTTGCGCATGATGCTCGGTAATGAAACCCATCATTCACTCACGCCTCTGAAGTAAGTAATCATCCGTAAATCCTTTTAAGAATGGAAAACCACAAAACTGTCCTTGTTTACGAAGCAATGCCGCACTTTTCTTTTGCCATGATTGAACTGAACAGCGAGTGCTCATAAAGTCTAGTAGTGCATGTTGTTGAGAGCTGAGACCAGACTAGGCCGCGATAGAAACGTAGAATAATTAACCACTAGGACCAGAATTATTGAATCGCTATAAAGACTATTCATTCTGGGGCTTTCGTTATCTCTCAGACAGGAGGTTGTGGTGAGTTGCTTAGGTGCTGTGGATGACGGGGAAAGCTGAGTTTGGCCAAAAAAATTCGACAGCGCACCAAAGACAGAGTCTGAGTCAACCCGAGTGGCGGAACCCTGAACCTTTCATCATCAACCACCAACAGTAGCAAACACGACATCCCGCTTGACGTGTCGATACTTTTCAGGAAGAAAGAAGCATCCCAAGGGAAATACGTATAAGTTAACTAGATCTGGGCAACGTACAAAGCGTTGAGACTGTATTAGTCACCAACCTTCCACATTGCCTACTATTACGGCCCGACCCGTGAGGATGAGCAGTGACACCGAGCCTCGCCCCTGTCGGCGATGCAAGACGCCCACCGTCCTGACAGTGAGGAAAGACCCTCTATGCGAGCAAGTGTCCCCCTCGCTGTTCAGAGTCACAGCGTCAGACTTAAGAAAGCTGACCGTTCGCGCAGGACCTGCTATGAGCAACACATCGCCCAGAAAGTCATCAAGCGCCTTGCTCAGCCGTACAAGGACATCAAAGAAAGGATAGCCACGACGCCTGATGCAAAGGCAAAGTACCTTCTCGGTCTCTCCTTCGGTCCCTCGTCGGCCTCGCTGGTTCAGGTGCTTGACAATAACCTCCAGGGCCTCAAGGACAAGAACCTGCGCGTTGCGTACGAGGTGCACGTCGTCCACATCGACACCGACCTCTCAGGGGCTGGGTTAACCTCCTCGACTGAGACCTCGGCGGCAAGCCAGGTCTTGGAAAAGTACAAGGAGCGGTTCCCCAATATGTCGATGGAGAGCGTGCCGCTGAGCGACGCCCTCGCGCTCGATACGATAGACTGGTCCGTCCTGCCCGCGCTGCAGACGGATCTGACCCCCGCGTTGCAGGTCAAGGGTCTTCTCGAGGCCCTGCCATCTGTCACGTCGAGGGTGGACATCATGAGGCTTTTGGTACGGCATTTGCTTCTGTCGTTGGCGCTGAAGAGCGGGTGTCACGCGCTGATGCTGGGGTGCACTACGACCGCCCTCGCTGAGCTGACGCTCGCGGAGACGGCCAAGGGGCGAGGTTTCGCAGTCCCGTGGCAGGTCGGCGATGGCTCCGTTCCTGTTACGACGTTTTCGCGGCAGGGTGCGGAGGGCGAGGTTGCCGAGGCCAAGGAAAAGGCGACAATCTCGGTTTATTATCTTCTCCGAGACGTCTTTAGGCGGGAGATCATCACGTATGCTGGTTTGATCAAGCCCCCCATGAAGGATCTCATTCAGGATGCGGGGCCGAGCAGTAGCACTATTGTTTCGCACAAGGAGTTGAGTATTGAGGATGTCATGGCACGTTACTTTGAGGAGGTGGAGGAGAGCTACCCCTCCGTCGTTGCGAACGTCGTCCGCACGAGCGCCAAGCTTACCCGCGAGAACGATGGCGACGCGTGTGCTCTCTGCGGCATGGACTTGGATGAACAGGGCGATGCCAGGTGGAAGGGTGAAATTGGAGAGGACTCCGACGACAACGACAGGAGAAAGCAGACTGCAGGACGACTGTGTTACGGGTGCGAACGGTCTATATATGGATAGGTCAAATAGAGATGCATTCTCAAGCGTCTCTTTCTAATGCGGGACGTCAACCTGTATACTGCCTCGTCTCTTCCTACATCCTTTGATGTCCTCGGCGAGCCGAACTCCGGCTACAATATGTCCATCCGGTTCACCCAGCTTATTTTAAACTCCATATATGCAAGGAACGCTGATACGACAAGTACAAGATCGGATACCGATCATGGGTTTGGCAGGGCTGCCGTTAGCAGGATGCGATTTTCGAGCTTCCTCATCAGCTTGTTGGTCTGCTCCGCCAGGGTAAGGGTCAGGATGGTGTGGGGGAGAATTCTGGCCAGGTGAGGCAGGAAACCCTTGTAGATGGCCAAGAAGCCCTCGGTGCGGACCGTCTTGGCGAGGCAGTCGAAGACGCCCTTGTAGAGGTTTCCGTTTTGGTTGTAAAGACGAGACATGATGGTGTCTGCCGGGAATGTTAGCATGCGAACTGACGTTGTTGATGTCACATTGAGCTCTTACCAGGAGGGTGCATCACGCAGCAAACAACGAAGCCACTGACGGTGCTGCTAGCAAGGTGCAGAGGAAGGCCCTCCTCCATGCCCAGATGACGAACCAATCTCCGCTTGGCGAAGAAGTAAGTGGGCAGCTGCACGGAGCTTCCGAAGCCCGTTCGGATCATAGCCGCGCCAACACCACGGTAGAGTCCACGAACACCTTCGGAGCCGTAGATCGAGGTCATTCCGTTCCAAGCGTTGCGGTAGTTATGCTGCGTACCCGTGGGCATGAAGGGGGAGTAGCTCTGTAACCGGGTCTTGACGAGGAAGAAGGGGCTGCCGGCCGCGGCGCCCATGATTCCGGACCCAGCACCGCAGGCCATGTTGACACCCAGGCTCTGGGTCTTACTGTCGTTGAAGACGAGAGTCGTCAGGGTTTCGCGCATCGGCTCGTAGAAACCCAGACGGCAGCCGTTAAGCAGGACTTGGTAGATGTAGGCACAGCCGATACCGCGATAGATGCCCTTGACACCCTCATTCCGCACAATGACCGACACGCCCTGAAGAGGGCCTCTGTACTGATGCGGCTGGTGTCCTTTGTCCTTCAACTCTCCTTGCAACTGCATTCTGCAGACGTCGAAGGGGGTCAGCGCATGCCGGCGGCGGGAAGCGGGGAGGGACGAGCGTCGCTCAGACGCACCGAATCTTGACAGTCTCGAAGGGATGTGTGGCCGTTACGGCGCCGCAGGCGGCAATGCCGCCGGCGATGAAGGCGCTGTTGCGAAGGTCAGCTGGGCGGGTCTCACGGACGCCGGTCTGCGCGTCGCAACTTGCCCCAAGGTTGTTGACATTGTGACAATGAATATTGTCGCAAAGACAATAATACAGGGGTATCAATGATTTGAAAATGCTGCTGATTTGGATTGCGACTCGATTGGCAACCGGGAGCTGTGGTAATATGGGAAAAAGAGTGACAGCGCGATTTCGGAATGCTAGGACCTAGATGACGGAATAGCGCGGGTCAGCAACAAGAACATCGTGGCACGTTGACAGCCAGCCATGAATGTGTTCTGAGCCTTACATGATAAGCCTACAGCCAGAAAACACAATCGCCGTAAGGGTCGCACGTCTTGACCAAGAGCCGAGAATGCGAGATGATATGGGTTGAGATGCGTCGGGTCGAGTGACGGGATCGATTGACTCTTCGGGGGCTCTAAGAAGGTATCTCAGTAAGCTCCGCGCGCGGAAGAGAAATTGGGAATTTTCTTGCTCAGAGTCAGTACGGCCGTGGATAGCCATTGCCGATCCCGGCGTTTGCAGGTGCTAATTGCCAGGGTTCGCGGGCTTCAGCGGCCTGAATCGGTACCCCGGACCCTAGTGTGTCTGGCGAGGAAACGGGGGCGTAATTTTAGCTGGTCCATTGCTAGTGAGCCAGTTTCCAATTGCGTGGTCGGGCGTCATCGGCGAGGCTGCTCGCTGTGGGCCACCAGTATCGCGCCGGTGTGGCTAGTGGCCGGCGATATCCACGTCTGGGGGTGGTGCTTGATTGTAAAGTGGCGCAGTCAGCTCCAATTCCCCTGCCCCGCCGCCAGGCCGAACTGAATTGGAGCTCCCAGATTTCAGTCCTTCGTATCCTAGAACAAGCACATCCTACCGACGCGAGTACTTGACGATCTCGTACTCTCCGAAAAGCCCGAACCGATCACACTGTTTATAGATTGGGAGGGATTGCCAAAGACAATCGATACGATCACTGAGTTCGCCGTGAAAGTCAAGCGGAGCCCGACATTGGCTTCTGTCTTTGTGACGCCAACGACCGAAGGAGGTTATTCGACCAATTGAGACTGGAAAGCTATCAGTGCTTGTCGCACAGCCACGATGGCTTCAACACCTATGGACCTCGATCATCGCGAGTCGACTCCAGCCAATGGAACCTCGCTGAACATCACGCGCTCCCTAGCAACTAATAACACCACACAATTGAGCGAGGTCATTTCGTCGTTCCGCCCGACAAAGGTAGGAAGACGATGCGGTTGGTTTGTATGAAAGCTCCTCTGACCATGACGTAGCTTTTTAAGAGAGACGATATCAAAGATGGTCGTCCGCAGCCCTATGTGCTATCCCTCGACTTTGACGACCCTGGCGAGCTTCTTATGACCTCCGAAAGCGACGAGACTATTCAAATCTATAACGTCAAGGAAGGCCGACATGACAAGAGTCTACTCAGTAAGAAGTATGGCGTTAAGTTGGCGCGGTTCACGCACACCAGCTCCAGCATCATCTACGCGAGTACGAAGCAGAACGGTCAGTGATCCTGAACCTTGAGTTGCTGTCTGAATGCTGATGAAGACCATAGACCAGATCCGGTACCTGGCGACACACGACAACTCCTTCATCCGATACTTTGAGGGCCACGAACGAAGTGTTACAGATATTGCCATTCACCCAGGAGCCGATAACTTCATCTCCTGCAGTCAAGACAACACTGTGCGCCTCTGGAACATCTCGACGAAGCAGTGGTGCGGTCAGCTGATCCTTAATTCCCCATACCTCGCCGCATACGATCCGTCCGGACAGACCTTTGCAGTAGCCTCTCCGAGCAGCGGTAGTGTCTTGCTGTACGATTGCCGCAACTATGACAAGGCGCCGTTCGCGACCTTCGATCTCGTCGAAGTTGGACGGCATGTAGACCCCCAATTCATCGTCAGGGGCTGGACGAAGTTGGAGTTCTCGAACGATGGGAAGCACATTCTCGTCGGCACACGCGGCAGCGGCCACTTCCTGCTGGACGCCTTCGACGGAAGCCTGAAGGCGTACCTGCGTAAACCCGAGGGCGGAACCCGGCGTCTGGCCGTGGGCGAGACTGCCACCGTTAACGGGGCGCCGAGAATAGAGCAGCCGACAGTGGAGAGCAGCGGAGAGTGCTGCTTCTCCGTGGACGGCCGTTACGTCCTCAGCGGTTCCAAGAAGGACGTGCTAGTTTGGGACACGTTGACGCCGCCGCAGAACGACACGAAGACTCTCAATCCATCCTGGACGTTGGAGGACAAGCGGGAGGCGGCGGTGTTGGCCTTCAATCCGCGGTACAACTTCTTTGCGACTGCCGACCAGGAAGTCCTCTTCTGGGTGCCTGATCCTCATGCATGAAATCGATTAGGATGGTGGAGAGAGCTGAAGGGCTGTGAAAGGGCGGTCCAGGAAGGTCAATCATTTTCGGAGTCCAGGATACAAGATACCCAATCCGTGTAATAATTAAAAAGTTTTTGCCGAACGATGAATGGTTATCAATTATGTCGTAAACATGTGATTCAGTCTGCAAAGCGAAGCAATGGGGGTATTCCAGGGTCTCGGAATGATGAACTATGCTAGTTCCTTGTGCGGCTAAACGTTGCCCCTCATTGCATCCCATGGGCACAACTCCAAAAGTACTGTAGCTTCGGCTGAACCCCACCAAAATTGCATCTTCCACCGACAAGGCCACCACCACCTCCGCGACGCCGAACGTCACCCCTCAACCAACCACCACGGCGCAAACCACACCCCTGCGGACAGCTGTCGGCTCTGCTCAAAACGAATCGCGTCTTTTCTAAACTCCTCATCGCATACACAGACAAACAATCCAGCGACAGCTGCGCGCGCGCCGACAAGTCATTGATCAGTAGCACAAGGCTCCGGCCGCCTCCCGGCATCACACAATGCCGACCTACAAGACCAGCCAGGAATGGCTGGAGCAGTCCTCCCTCCTCCTTCAAGCCCGCCCAGCAACTGTAAGTCTCTCATCCCGTCCTGTCCTTCTCTCCTTCCCTCCCTCGACTAACCAGCCGCGATGCGCGCGTCCCTTTGGCCAGACCAGAATCACAACAAAGTATTCGATAAAACCCGTCAAACCGCGAAAGTCCAAGACGTCAACGGAAGACGCCACTGTCGCCGAAGATGCCCTCATGACCGACGCCAAACCGCCCCGGGGCTCTCTCGTCCTCAAGACATTTGACCCGGCTAGCGGTGTTACGCTCAAGTACCGCACCACCAAGGCCGCCGAGGTCTCTCGCCTCGTCACCTGCCTCGGCACCCTGGGCCGCACCATGTCGACCTCCAAGGCGCCCGTCGAGGTCAAGGACGAGCCGATGACGGATGCTATTGGCTCTGCTAGCGGTGTTGCTGGAGCCCCGGCAGCCGGAGAGGATACACCCATTGGTGGTGTTGGTGGTGCGCCGACGCCGGCCGGTGCTGGCGGCGGTGGCGGAAAGAAGAAGAAGAAGGGCAAGAAATGAGAGACTCTTGGATAGGAGGGCGGAGGTGTACAGTTACCTCTGAGAGGGGGAGCGTCGTGACATCCTACGCTCGAGGATGATTTGGTCGACAGACGTGTTTATTAGAGTATGGCATCAATGACAACATGAGACAGTCTGCTTCACAAGAGTAGCAGAAGCTCTGACTCGTACATATCACAAAGGCGTTAAAACTGGACAAATCAAGGACGGATTTATCAAAGAAACCACGGTGTTCTTCGTTGCCAGACAAAGCGTCGTGAGGGTCAGGAGGGTCACATTCGCGATCGTAATAGACAATTGGCTTGGTTCATATGTCGTTTGCGATTGCTCTAAGGAAAAGTCACTGCAATACATTATCCGTCAAAGACATTCATGCCCCCCATTTTCCACGGTCATCCAATCGACCAGCCTGCGGGAGCCACCAACTCCCTATAGAATGACACCACCAACGCCATGTATGTACGACAAGGAAAAACAACTCTGAGCCCAAGCTCATTGCGGGGGGGGGCGATTGAGGTGCGAAGAGTGTGAAAGACGCGCTGGCAAAACACCATGCGTATGCAAATGTACAAGGGGTATATGGGGGAAACATGACAGAAACTTCGGACGCTCATGATCTAGAAGTCCTCATCGAACACGAAGTCACCGCCGTTCTCACCCTTGCCCTCGGTGGGTTCTTCTTGCGCCTTCTTGGTGCTGTTCATAACACCGGCCTTCTGGTAGTCGGCAACACGCTTCTCAAAGAAGTTGGTCTTGCCGCCCAGAGAGATGTTCTCCATAAAGTCGAACGGATTGGAAGACTTGTAGACCTTGTCATTGCCAAGAGCAACCAAGAGACGGTCAGCGACGAACTCAATGTACTGCTTCATCAGGTTGGAGTTCATGCCGAGCAGAGCGCAAGGCAGAGCCTCGGTCAGGAACTCCTGCTCGATCTTGACAGCATCGACAATAATGTCCTCAATGACCTGCTTGCTGGGGCGGTTCTTGAGGTGAGAGTAGAGGAGGCAGGCAAAGTCGGTGTGGAGACCCTCATCACGAGAGATGAGCTCGTTGGAGAAGGTCAGACCAGGCATAAGACCACGCTTCTTGAGCCAGAAGATGGAGGCGAAGGCACCGCTGAAGAAGATACCCTCGACGGCGGCGAAGGCAACGAGGCGCTGGGCGAAGGAGGACTTCTCGTCGCTGATCCACTTCAGAGCCCAGTCGGCCTTCTTGCGGATGCAGGGAACTGTGATGGCATGTCAGTCGCCTGTTCGATTGGAATCAAGGGATAAGAGGGGTCCACATACTGGTGTCAATGGCGTTGAAGAGATACGTGCGCTGAGCAGGCTCCTTGATGTAGGTGTCGATGAGCAACGAGTAGGTCTCTGAGTGGATGTTCTCCATCATGATTTGGAAGCCATAGAAGCAACGGGCCTCGGGCACCTGGACCTCGCCGCTGAAGCGCTCGACCAAGTTCTCGTTGACAATGCCATCGGAAGCAGCGAAGAAGGCGAGGATGTGCGAGATGAAGTACTTCTCATCCTCGTTGATCTTGTTGTTCCAGTCGTGGAGATCCTTGGACAGATCAATCTCCTCGGCGGTCCAGAAAGAGGCCTCAGCCTTCTTGTACATCTGCCAGATCTATGCGTCACACAAAGTCAATTAAAGTTCACACGTGCCAAAGACCACTTTACGCGTCAGCGACGCGTCGGGGGTTGAAACATACCTCGTGGTACTTGATGGGGAAGAGAACAAAGCGCTGGCCGTTCTCCTGGAGCAAAGGCTCGTCCAACTCCTGCTCCTTGATGCCGGGGGCGACGGCAGACTTTGCTTGTTGCTTCGCAATCTCCTGGGTGGATTTGGTTTGGAGGTCGATGTTTTCGGTTGCGGTGGCAACGTCGGAAGCGAGGGGCTGGTTCTCCTTGTCGGCAGCGTTGAAGTTGAGCTTCTTGACGGGGGACTCCATCTTGAAAGAGTCGAGGGCGGCAGCAGCCTGGAAGAAACGATTGTTAGCGACTGCATTCACTAGACGCGCGTGGAAAGAGGTGCAGCCGGGATGCGGCGCGGGTTGGCGTGACGTACCTGCTTGGACGGGGTGACTTCGACAGACATGATGGGGAGTGTGCGAAGGGGGGAAGGCAAGAAGACAAAAGCGGTGGATCGGGAGAAGCAAGAGAGACTTATGAGGAATTGATTGAGGGTTTAAAGTCTGTCACGGTCGTGGGATTGTGGTTGTTGTCTTCTGGTTGAGTGTGAAGAGTAAGTGGGAGAACAACTCTGGAAAGGCAGAAGCTTTTGTACCAGGTAAGAGCACTATCACGTCGGGCACAGTGGGACGCGTAGCAGGGGGGTCCGCGTTTGCTTTTGCACTGAACCACGCGCCGTCTTCCAGGTTCGACTGCTCGGTCCCACTAAAAAGCGCGTCCTCGCAGCGTCAGGGGCTATCCCTCCCCACCGCGATCACCGGCGCGTTTCGCTCCATTGCTAAAGTGCCAATGTGCCAATGTGGAAGTGATCCTGTCTCGCTTCTCTCTTTTCCACTTCCAGACCTTGCAAAAATACGGCCCGAAATGGGACAAGTCAGGCCCAGCCCTCTTTTTTTTTCTTCAAAGCTCCTCATCATTTGTAAGGGTGAGATGAGCTACGACGCCGAGATGGCCGCTTGCGTTCCACCCGCGGCACGCCAACCAGGCAACACGATGTCATGGCTGGGAAACCAAGAGCAAAAAAAGCTGCTCCATCGTCTCAGCGTCCCGAGACCTCGAGAGCTTCGGCCGAGCTCGACGCGTCTCCCCCCATTCAAGCTCCCGGCCATTCTCAAGTCTCCTGACACAGCCCACACCCTTCTGCCGGTTTCCTCCTCGGTGTTACGACTCGACGCGTTCCCCTGTCATCCCCTGTTTATCAGATCAGATCAGATAAAACTGAATACGTCCGAGCTCCAGCTCTGCGGAACCCAAGTGGCTCCTCCAAAACTTCACAGCCATGTCATCTCGTCTAAGCATCGACGAATGCTGACTGTTTATGACTCTGGCCTGCGGGTCGATGTGATAAAGCGGATTTGCGGAATTACCATCATCGTTCTGATCGCCCTTTACTGGCAGGCACGGACACCGATGTTCGGCTTCCACTTTCGGCGTCAAACAGTCCATGTGTCACTCATACGTCAAGACTTGTGCATGTGTTCCATTAATCATCTATGAGTGCAACTAACGCGGAGTGGGTATGTCAAATAAAAAGGTATCGTATCATGTTCATGCTCAGTCGCCCAGCCCTCCTTAACAAAAGACGCGTCTGGAGATGGACTTCTTAAGAACGCCCATACTCTGACTAATATCATCCAAAACAGAAAACTCAAGTGAATATAAGGGCGAATTGTCGAAGAGCTTCAAAGAGATAGGGAGCTGTTCGAATTGACCCTCCCGCTCATACCACCTTTCTCGATGGTCCGTTTAGACATTGGATCATGTGATCTATCGCCTCGACTGCCGAGGGGCGGGCCTGTCCGTAGGGTCGCGGGCCGACTCAACATCATCATCAACTCTTGACCGACCGAAACCAAACCAGCCACGGCCACCACCACTTGGCCGTTCCGCTCTGACCGCGGCGTTGGGCGGAGCAGCTGGGGCGCGTCCGTTGTACGAGTGCTGGCGGCTCGGCGACATGTGTCCGTTGCGAGACGGCTCCCGGCTGACATACTCGGGCGGTGTACGGTCTCCTTGAAGACGATCCCACTCTTCAGCTTCACTCGGGTCAACTGCTGGAATAGGTACTCCGCTGCGACGCAAGTTCTTCTTCCCCTTCTCGCGAAGATACTCCTCGAGGACAATGGCGTTCTTGGTGTTGGCGCGGAAAGCTGCATCGGCCACATCTCCCACAAAGGGCACAAGACCGATGAAGAAGTCGATTATGATGTTGAACATCATCTTGGATTTGACCGAGTTCGGGAGCCCACCTTCGACCTTAGAGCAGGTTCTGAACACCATCATGGCCATGAAGGCATCGAGGACGTCGCCCACACTAGACAGAATGCGCCGTCAGTAAATGTCGACAGGCCAAAATGGGGAATGTGGGGTGAGTGATGACAAGGGGGTTGTACTCACGCAGGAATCAGACCGATGACGCTGCCCCATCCAAATTTGACACCACAACAGGTGAACAACGACTGATCGAGACGATAGGCTCGGCGCTTGACCTTTGTCAAGACCTCTCCATCTTGCTTGGAAATTCCCGGAGGCAGGGCCTTCCTGCGCTTCTTGACTTTGCCGGTGGGGGTACCGTCGAGCCTGGTGGCAGGGACGGTCTCAAAGTAGGGGTCCTGTCGATGAGGTCAGTTGTCAAGGCCACTAATAACATGAGCGCATCATTCAGGTGCAATGACATACCTCTCGGCCGAAGTTGTTTTCGACCTTTTCCGCCAAAATCTTCTTGCTGATCCACTTGGCAATAAGACCTGCCATGTTTGCAGCGGTGTTGTCGATGCAACGGTGAAACGTTGGATTGCAGGCAAGTGCCGAAGTCTCGAACTATATAGCTGCGCAATAATGCGCTTCTAAGTCACTCGTTGTAATGAGTGGCGTACTGAGACAGGAAGAGACGAGCAAACCGCTTGCCGACGTCGGTTGTTTTAGAGGGCGCCGTACAAAGGGTTAGCGTTCCGTTGTCGTTAGAACAAAGCAACCATCGGCGATAGTTCTGGACGTAGACTGTGGTGGAGGATCAAGAGATTCCAAGCCGGCTGCGGCAACTGAGCGAAGAAATGCCTGGGTGATATAAGTATTCAAAAGAGAAAAAATGGTTATGCAGGGTCCGAGTCACCTCCAGGAAAGTTGCCTCTTTTCCTACGTAACAGACAGGACCGTAGCAGGACCGTCTTCAACACCCGTTGCCCAGAATTCCTGTTTTGACAAGTCAGGGGACCAGTCTGCGATCATGATGTAATTCTGTCGGTCACTGCACGCCAATGCACTCTGCACACTTCCGAGAGGCCTCTTCAGTGGGGGGCCCTAAGAGACTAGACCGCTGTGTTTCACATCATGCTGCAGCGGACAGGTGGCTGGGCTCCAACAAGCGTGCAACCCGGCCGGGCTTCAATGGCCTGAACGGAAAGACTTCAGCAGCATGGAACCCGCTGGGACGGCGCTGCCCAAACAAGCTGCTTGTCGAGAAAGCGTCGGCATTGACAGTGGTGGCCCAGCCACGCAAGTGTGGCGAGTGATTTACACAGCCATATCGTGGCTGAGCTCTTCTCCAGACCTTTTTTCCTACCTCGCTTCGACCTCTCGACCTCTCGGGTGATTTCCAGCAAGAGATGAAGGGGAAATGGATGGGAAGTGATTGAGGGAGCTTGCTTGTTGAGCTGGTTGCTTAGTGCCTCTTAACGCAAAGGGTAACATATAGCTGACAGGGACCGGTCGAGACCAGACGGAGGCGATGTGCTGATCTGATGTGGTAGACAAGCTGGAGATGGGCTGTGCCACAACAGTTTCGACACAACGTCTATGCACACTGTAGACTGTCAGATGAGGGTAGTGGGATAGACAGTGCAATCTGGAACTGGACCGAGCTCGGGAAGGTGCGGCCAATCATGAGCTCTGTTCTGGCTGTCCGCCACACAACATCTGCCACGTCCGTTCCACCTTCTACATCTCCCCCCTGGAAGCTTCCGACGCCGACTGTGGCCTCCACTGTCCAAGCCAGCTGCCTTGTCTGCTATCGTCAACACAGAAGGCACAGCGTCGTTTCTCTGCCCTCTGCCCACGAAACCACCAAACCACCACCATCCCAAGAGGCTGCTCGTGAACGTGTTCGCATCCAATCGCCACCGAGATACACGGCAAGCTTTGACATCTCAGCCACGCTTCAACCGCCACCCCTCCAGTCTCATTCACTGGACCACCCGCCGTTCCCGATTCTGTTGTAGCAGGCGCATTCTGGTCGCAAGCGGGAACCTTCGAGCCTGACCGAACCCAAGCCTCTTACTCCGTACCATGCCATCGCCGCTCCTCGCCTTGAACTCAACTCATACTTGTCGCCAGGACCTTCTTCCCACCGCCACTGCATTGCCAGGAACAGGCGATTAAAACACGCACACCAGATACTGTTTTTTGGGGGACATGTTGCTAGCCATCGCGCAAAATGGCCGAAGAAAAGATGCAGCTGGAAGATTGTTGGTTACCCCACACCCCAGACAATTGAGGCGACAGTTACCATCAACCTTGTGCTCTCACGTTGCCGTCAACTTGCAACAAGGCTAACGCAATTGATAGGGTTGGACGACCTGTGTGTCCGCTTCATCATCAACCTGCCTGAAGAAGACCTGTCGTCTGTTGCACGCATTTGCTTCCAAATAGAAGAGGCCCAATGGTTTTACGAAGACTTCGTCCGCCCGCTCGATCCTACACTGCCCTCCATGACCCTTAGAAGCTTTAGTCTTCGCATCTTCCAGCATTGTCCGCTGCTGGCGCCGTTTTCGGTTGAGAACCACACAAAAGCTTTTGAAGAGTTCTTGCAGTACAAGACCAGAGTTCCTGTGAGGGGGGCCATCCTGCTCAATGAGGCAATGGACTCGACCATCCTGGTCAAGGGCTGGAAGAAGGGAGCAAACTGGAGTTTCCCTCGTGGAAAGATCAACAAGGATGAAGATGATCTCGAATGCGCCGTTCGAGAGGTCTACGAAGAGACCGGTTACGACCTGCATGCCGCTGGCTTGGTTCCCGAGAACCGAGACGACGTCAAGTATATCGAGGTCACCATGAGAGAGCAGCAACTGAGGCTCTATGTTTTCCGCGACGTGCCAATGGACACCCATTTCCAGCCGCGGACAAGGAAAGAGATTAGCAAGATCCAGTGGTACAAGCTCTCCGAGCTCCCTGCATTTCGAAAGAAGGGAAACCAACCCCAGAACGATGCCGCAGCTGCTGCCAACGCCAACAAATTCTACATGGTGGCGCCTTTCCTGGTCCCTCTCAAGAAATGGGTTGTGCAACAGAAGAGGAAGGACGCCGTTAAGGCTGCCAACGAGGCACATTTCAACCCCTACTCGCTTCACGAGGAGCCTGTCACCGAGGACGATGTCTGGCAGACGGAGCCAGCCACCGATGTTTCGAACCGAACACCGGGTATCGACACCCTTGAGGGTGCAACACAGGAACTGCAGCGTCTTTTGAAAGTCCAGCCAACAGCCGCGCAGGCAACTTCGAAGCCTGCATCTCCAGATGTTGGCTCGGACAAGGGCGCGTCGCTGCTTGCCATTCTGCAGGCCAAGAACCAGGCCGCTGCTCAAGGAGTCGCAATTTCACAACTTCCCCATACGCCCCTTGATCATACCATCAGAGAGGCGGCGCAACCGCACAGCCCTCACGGCCAGCACCACCCCCAGCAACGGGCACCGCTGGCAAGCTATCATGCTCCACCAGGCTTCCCCGTCGTGCCAGACGGTACACCGCAGTCGTGGGCGTTCAATCAGCCTGGCAACCCCGCCTCGGTTCCCCCTCAAGCTAGACATCACGACCCGTCGATTATGGGCGCCTCTGCGTATATGCCACAGCCGCCATTGAGGCATCCGCAGCCTCTGCCTCCTCAGGTTCAACAGACTCTCTTGGGCAGAGGCGGGTTCGTCGAGAACACCCCACCACCGCCCCCTAAGCATGCGCAAGGGACTATCAACCAGCCCATGGCTAATGCGCAATTCCAGCAAGCGCAATTTCCACCGCAAGGCCAGAACCTGTTGTATCAAACTAAGCCGCCTAGCGGACAACTCTCCAATCATTCGATGGCTTTGTTGGGAGTTCTCAAGTCGGACAGGAAAGCAGACGGCCCCGACAGCGCGCATCACGCCGGCCCGCAGCCATTCGGATCCACGCCTTCGGAGCATGGTCAACCATTCAGCGGTAGTCACGGGCATGGAGGCGCTCAGATGTACACCCAACCGCCCGGCTTGCCAGTTTCTCATGCGAGTGCACCACAAAATCAACCAAACCCAGGTGTAAACTCGCGCGTTCAGCAGCCCGGCGACCCGGCACATAGGTCCACTCTCCTACAGATGTTCAAAAAGCCTGAAATTAACTCGCTGCCCGCAAACCAGCCCGCTGAGCTACCTGCGAATACTGCGAGCGCCGCTCTTATGAAGGGAATATCAACAGTCAAAGCTCCCAATCAGGGCACCCTCAGCCCTGTCTTCCAGAACCGTGGAGCTCAGCCAGTTTCGAGCAGTCCTCTTAGCAGACCCCCTCAAGGCGTCTCGGATCTTACCTCACAAGTTCCTATCCAATCTCTTTCACTCCAAAACCAGACTGGGAGACATGAACATCAAAGCCCTCAATCTATTGGCGGATATAGCCCAAGAAACGTGGATAACAGGGTTCCGTATCATCAAGGCACGAACAGCCACGCTGCTATGTACAACAGCCAGTCGCTACAGATGCACCCCAATCAAACCCTCCAACGAAGGGAAAACATCAACAAGCCAGGTGGACCTCGAGCATCTGCTATGGCTTCGGTGTTCGGTGCAGCTGGTGTGGACAAGCCGGCTAGCCTCGCCAGCCCTCCCGCGGCGTCAGCTCTTCCGGCGCCTGACGCTTTGCAGCAGAAGCCACAGATGTCCACGGAACAGAGACAGAAGCTTCTATCGCTTTTTGGCAAGCCTCAGTCGCCAAGCCCTGCGCCTGGATTCGGCCCAGATGATAAGGGAAAGGCCAGGGAGATGGGAGCGCACGACGGGACCATGCGTTCGCGGGTGGCGTCGCTTGCCTCTGCAAGTGGGCAAGGTGCTCCGGAGGGTTTGTCAGAGTCCCGGCGCGGCAGCCAAACCCCGATTTCTCCAGCGGACCGGAGTTTTTTGCTGGGGTACCTGGCATCAGTGGCAAACAATGCCAAATAGGGCCAGTTGGGGTGTTTGAACGACGGCTGGGGCAGCAAGACGTGATGATGAGGAGTTCATCGCGGGGTTTCCCCGGAGTACATGCTTATTTAGTGGATCGTATACTTGTATTTTGGTGTTGCATTGCGACGGGTTCATGGATTTGACAACGTCGCCTGCGTTGGTAAATCATTGCTTAGGGGAGAGGGCCAAGGTGCAGGATGGGATGTTCAAGCAGGAGATACTATACCCTGGGATGTACCTAGCCTGCCAATTTTGCTACAGTAATTAGGACCAAATACTCCAAGTAATCATGGGTGTCTATAAGATGAGCATGCTGGCGTCTGAAGAATGCCGCCGATGGCCCAGCGAACTAAGTGCAACATACATGTTCTGCCTCGAGCCCCGCCCCCGCGTAAGTCTCATGTGCTCGCCTCCTGTCCCCCGCGGTGGTGTGACAATTGTCAGCGGCCCGCACCGGTCTGGATGCTGTTCCAGAGACGCCTGTCGAATCCCTTTTGATAAGGCGTCCCCATAGGTGGCCTGACGGTGCATGGGATGGTCCTTTCCAGGACTATGCTTTTTGCCGAGCTCATCTCGCTCCCTCTCGACCAGTTTCGACACAAGGCACCAAGGGAGAGGGCCCGAGAGGCGAAGCAAAAGCCTGCTTTGGGGACCATGGGAGTAGGTACGCCGAGCTGGAGTTGGTTTGCCGTGCGGCCTCCTTTCACCATCGAACCATCGTGCGCTGGGCGTCACTATCTGCGGGACACGCCGATGGCACCATTGGAGTATGAGGCGAGATTATATAAGTGAGACCTTGGGCTCTCGATTTCGTGTTGGGGGAGGGAAAGAAGACACTCCCCCTTGATGTCAACACATAGTCTTCAGCAGAGAAAACTTCAAATACTTGTCCATCGAGAGAAACATCTTACACAAGCCAAGTGGGACTCAGGCGAGAGCACATCCCAAACTTTTTATACGACTGCTTTGATAGAATCTTCCCAAACAGAAACAACCCCCCTCTTCCCCGGTCAATCAACCTTTCAACGAGACCATGTTCTTCAACACCTCACTGGACACCCTCTTCATCCCGCCGGCGACCGGCGACCCCGTGGGCTTCGGCAAGGTCGCCGTCGTCACTGGTTGCGGCTCGGGCGTCGGCCTCGCGTGCGCGCAGCTGCTCCTGGCGCACCAGTACCAGGTGTGCGGCCTCGACGCGCGGGCGTTTGACTACGGGTTGATCCAGGAGGCGGACCACGGCCGGTTCCACTTCCACCGCGCCGACCTCACGGGGCCCGGTGCGTGCGAGGACGGGGTGTATGCGGCGGTCGCCTCTTTTGGGTGAGTTATGTCGGACATCTTGAGCCGGGAAGGAGCTCGCGAGACAGGGGGGGCAGGATAGGCATTTGCGCTAAAAGAGGTTTAGGGGCCGGATCGACTTGCTCGTCAACGTGGCGGGCGTCATGGACAGCTTCAGCAGCGTCGACAGCGTGACGGACGCGGAGTGGGACCGGGTCATGGCCGTGAACCTCACTGTCCCGGTCAGGATGATGAGGGCCGTGCTCCCTTTCATGCGGGAGAAGAAGTCGGGCGCCATCGTCAACGTCGCCAGCACGGCCGGGATATCGGGAGCCGTGGCGGGGATTGCGTATACGTGTAGCAAACACGGTCTGGTCTGTGGCAAACCCCCTCTCCCCTTTCCGTCTTGCCCAGCTTCAGTCCAGGTGACGGGGGGACGCGCAAGAAGGGCCGGGTCGCTGACTCGAGTAACAGATCGGAGCAACGAAGAACGTGGCCTGGCGCTTCCGCAAGGAAGGCATCCGGTGCAACGCCGTGCTGCCCGGCGCCGTGGACTCGCGAATTGGAAAGGCCATTGCGGCGGGCCATGTGGGCAAGTACGACGCCGAGGCCTACGCGCAGGTAGAGCCCGTACACGCGCTGCATGCGCAGGCGTCTGAGTCGACGCCCAATATCACGCCGCTCG
The DNA here is from genome assembly GCA_001625285.1 of Colletotrichum incanum. NCBI lineage: Eukaryota > Fungi > Ascomycota > Sordariomycetes > Glomerellales > Glomerellaceae > Colletotrichum > Colletotrichum incanum. The sequence goes on from LFIW01000334.1 coordinate 66,969, forward strand.
AAGTCGCGCAGGCGGTGGTGTTTCTGGCAACGGACCAAGCGAGGACGATTAACGGGGTCAGCTTGCCCATCGACCAAGCTTGGAATATCGTCTGAGCGTCCATTTGTTTGGATGTCGTGGCCTGGGGCAAAGGCGTTTCGGGTTTTTGATCTAGGGTGCGGATAACGCTATGGTGTTGCCGTGTCTGGTTTGATGTTGGAAGAGTTGTTCAAGCTTGGAGCCTGAATTCGGCTACCTACACACGCAACGAAACCCAGAGTTGCGGGACATCCAAATCGTATTTTCAGTGAAAACAAAGATCGCGTCAGCTGCCTGATTGTAAGGTAAATCCCAGCAATATGAATGGATGTGAGCCACCGGCTAGACGGACCTGTTCCATAACAGGTGTTCAGCTCCAGTCCTTGACGGTATCGTTGCCCACATGGTCGCCAATGACATCGTTGGGGGGAGGGCACGTTGCTTCTTCGAGAAGCCAAGAGCACTATCTCGGCCAAGCTTCCACTATAACATGTAGTCTGTGAGGGTATATGCAAAGCACACATTTCGTGTGAAAGGGGGAAGGAATGAACGGCTGCAAAAGCAGTCTCTCACAACCAGATCTCCTGGTCCCCCTCAAACTCGTGGCTGGATGAGATGAATATACGAAATTGAAGTTACTCCGACATAAAAGTTGATAAACAAGATAAAAAGATAAACCAAATGAGAAACCTGGGCCGCCTACTTTCCTTAATCATCATGTAGTCAATGAATGTTATGTAGTAAAAGGCAAAACACCGGCAATGTGAAATACTCATAATCGTGTAATTAGCATACCTGCTAGGAATCGACCTAATGAGAAATCTCACAGACATCTCCTAGTGAGTGGGATGGAAACCCCGGAAAGGTGCCCTCGTATAGCAAAGCAACCCACATGTTCAGTCCAATGGGTATTCCCAAACTCCGTCCCATACTTCAATAAACATGCCAGACGCCCTGCAAACTCGATGAAAAAGAAGAAAAAATTGAAGAAAAAAACACGGTCTCAAAGAGATTACAGATGGACCAGGCCACCTTCAACTTCCGGTCCAAACCTGAGCATATAGACTGGTCTCGAGAAAGCATTTCGTCACTGATCATCAGGCCATGATGTCCATCGAAGCTCGCGGGTGGAACTCCGGTGGGATATTCTCCTCATCGTCTCCGTTGCCGTCTAGTTTCAAGATTTCGAACCGGTTCGCCATGGGGTTCATGGGGCGCTTCGACGAAAACACATGGGGTTGAACCCGGCGAGTCTGGATAACCTCCAAGGGCTGGGCACACTCGTCGGCGTCCCATTCAATCTTGGACCCCTTGTACTTCCTTTTGTAATGTCAGCTTCTGGCTACTTATTGGAAGTGAGGAATCAACATACTGTCGACTCATCATGCAGGTACGGGCAAACATGGCGTTGTGAACCGAATTGGTGCTGATGTGACAGCTACCGTCGCTGAAGGTCACTCGGATGACAATCAGGTTGTGGATATGCTCTAAATCATCGCGAATTACCTCTTCGGTGAGCCGCGGGTCGCATCGTCGGATAATAAGGTTGCGAGTAGCGCCAATTCCGACCTTGCTTGCGACGTGGCCTGGGAGGGTGAACTGACGATCGCACCATCGGACGTCGACCTAGTCTACTAGTGAGATTTGTATTACTTGCAACCCTGCAGTGTAGAGTCTTACCCGCTTGTGTCTAATGTATAGATCGTGTCGCCGGGTATGGTCAAAGAACGCTCTAGCATCCGATTCGTGCAAGAAAGATACCTGAACAGAGCGATCATAGGTTCTCAGAAAGATATCCAGCAGCTGACCACCCCGAACGACACCCGTGACATCGGCGTGAGTTGTACCTTCGGCAAGGTTGGATATTAGAATGGTTCTTGTAGCCATTCTCTCAAATTGCGGCCGAACAACCAACCGAGCTTCTTGTTGGTGAATGAGTTCATGCTTGGCCTCGGCGGGAGAAATTTTTGCTTCAGAAATATCGTGAGCGGCGGGCTCGGCGTCGGCCCAGTCCTGTTTGACAGGCTGATGGACGACGGTAGGCTTTCCGTCGTGTTGTCCGCTCTGATGATCCTGTGCAGCAGTAGCCGTCGTCACGCGAAGCTGGTTGGCTGGAAGTTGAGTGGCATTTTGAGGATTTACAACAGTGGGAACGGCGGTTTGCTTCTCAGCACCGTCTTCGTTCCAGTTGGATTCGTCGCTAGTCAAGACCTAGATGCCAATTGCTTAGCCAGATATCATGACCAGGGCAAGATGTGGGCCCTTGACTTACAGCAAGGGTCTCGTCAGTTACACCACCTCGCATGAGGTTGCAGCGCAAGTTTGCTTGTCAAGGGTCAGCTGCCGTGAACAAAGTCTTGAAAATGGTTGCAATTCATAGTCGTGTATAAGGTAGGGTGTTGACCATACCAAATTCCCGAACAGCCTTGACGAGGGTGTCATACTCGACAAGGGCAATGGTGATGGTGGGGTGAGACGAAGGAACCTCATCTCCAGCATGCTAACACATAGTCTATGTCAGCTTTCGAATGCCGCGAAGACGAAGAAAGGCATGGTAGAGGCAAAGACAGCGTGAGACGTACAAACTGAGCCCTGCATTTGGTCAGCTTCTTCCAAGCTCTTTCACTAGTTTCACTTGTAGTGGCTTGTATGCTTGCGTGGGCCAACTGCAAGTCGGATGTGGGTATGTCTTACCTTCTGATGAGGGTGTCAAGATAGGTGCGGTCGATGGAGACTGTGGTACCGATGGACGACGCCATGGCTTTCGCGTACATCAAGGACAGAAGCAGATCAACTGAAAAAGTTGAAATAGAGAAGTGACTGCGCAATTGTGAAGTCGGCGGCGGCACGCCAACACCCTCTCTCACTTCAGGTGAAGCAGGCACCTGGAGGGGTGTACCTTATCTTCGCGAGCAAGCTAAAGCTTTATCGCGTTATCGATAGGCCTATCGCACCTGTGGCTTTCCTTATCGAAGAGTTCGTCAAGGAATACCCCACTATACATGTGGCTCCACCACCTGCGGTTGTCGGTGCACTCACACTGAGTTCAGGGTCGAGTCGAGCTCGACTCCAGGCCAGTTCCCGGTGGCGGAAGCGATGCCCGGTGGTCCCTGAGCGGGCGCGCTCACCCGACGGGAAGGCTCAAGTCGTCCAAACCCGTCCTTTTCCCCTTAAACTCAATATTGAAGCACCGCGAACGATCTGACACGAGACCACAAAGGAGGTCCCTGGATGTGCCAAAAGGTCTTTGCTCGGGGCAGCAATTTACTTTTGTTTATTGGCCCATTGTTCGAAAACTTCCACATCTGCACCCCAAACTGATTCTCCTCGTCACGATGCCAAACGCGAATGCAAGAAGAAACTGTTCTGAAGTACATGATCCCTGCAATGTCAGACCATTCGTTCATTTAGATCAATCCACGGCTTTGGACTGTAGATATTTCCAGACTGTATCACCGTGCACTGGTGCATGGGTAGGTCTTGCCTCACAAAGTCGGGATTGTGATGGAAAGGGTTGTTCTTGAGACGAGTGGCTGGCATATCCCTAAGTAGGGTTGAAAAACACCATTATTGACACGAGAACTGCACTGCACGCTAAGGAGGTTCGAGGCTGGCAGCTATGCGGGTGACATCAAACGAGCGTTGCCTGGTTTCTGCTATCCTCTCAGTCTCTTGGTTTTTCTTAGTGACTCCCCTACCTACAAGAGCACCAGAAAAAGAAATGCCAGGGACGAAAATGGACATACAGAGAGAGCTCGCGTCCCCATCTTCGGTCAACCGCACAGCGGCTCCCACCGTGGAAAAAGGGATGATCTGAGTCTGATTGACCTACGGAGTACAGGCTTCGGGCGTTCTCGAGCTCAGGCTGCTGCATTATCTTACCTTTTCTGGTCTCTCCCAACATTCGTCGCCACAAGTTCCAGAACCCGGGTATACTCACGTTCATAGGCTGGGTTATCACTACAAAACTACTGCATGTCTCGGAGTATAGTGACGCGTATCGAAAAGCATACAGTCGTCACTTTGCCTAGGACGCTGGAAGATTTCAGCATGTTCAGGTAACTGGTGCATTTCCCGTTGGTGAGGTTCCTCAAAAGAGAAACTGTTTCAACCGAGGAACCGTTTGCCGTACAAAGCTGGGAGGTCCCGACGAAGGGTCGCACAGGTCCCATGGATCACGATGTGTGCAATCCGGGCGTCGAACGTCGGTCCTAGCGGCACTGGATAATTCTGCAATTACTCGGGAATGAGTTGCACTAAATACCAAGCACTCTGTAGGTTTGCTCGCGCGGTTGCATTGCAACGGCCCAAGCACAAAGATGAGCAAGGCAAATTTGGCCCTGCACAGGCTTGATGTGCACCTCAAAACCTGCTGAGGGTTGGCGCAAGTAAGTGGGCCAAGGCTACCTCGTGCTACTCTGTGCAGTGCTTTGCATAACATGCGTAAGTCAGTCCGGATGTCCAGACAGGGAGGCAGGCAGGTTACGGAGTATCCGAGGCAAATGGATACGATGAGTCGGGCAAAAGACGGATGACTCTTGGATGTGTTACGGGCCACTAACAGTTTAAAGTCCGAGACTGAGGGTATCTTGTGGGGGACTTCATCATCTTGGCTGTGGCCATTGGAATCTTACATAAGGTGAGGTTAATCTGCGGTGCCTCGAGTCTCCAAGATGCGTAGCATGCACGAGCTCAGAGTCAGGGAATCCGTGAGGGGATCCGGTGTTTACATTTACTGGCCAGAAAGGAAGCCCCGAGAGAAGGCGATGGCGGCAGAAGTTCGATCATCGGCCCACCGGCTCGGGATGGGACACTCAATGCTAGGTTGTCAGAATCTTCGGGAAAAGAAAATCGTCGGCGGCATTCATAAAGCCGTGGCACAGAGTGAGTGGTGGACGGAAGCGGCTGGCCATCGGTCTCGCCTCAGTCTCATCATTGATTGAATCTGTGGAGGCGCGTGTGTCCCAGTACTTATTTTTAGAGGAGCGGGAGGTCAACACGAGCGAGAGGAGGCGCTGGACCAGTGGGCAGCGTCGCGAGTGGAGGAAGGGGGGAAGGAATACGATGCACCAAGTGGATCCCCGCCTGCTCAACCCGATGCACCACCAGGTCCCCAAGTCAGATCACTCCTCATCCCCCCAGCCAGCCTTTGTATTCCATCATGTAACTCAGATGCATTGACAAAGCCCCAGAGTTGCACTATGCCAGTTGTTGTTTAGCCATTCGAGTTTCCTCAGGGAAGGGCTTGGCCGCTGACTGGTCTACTGGTCAACGGCTGCAGGCCATGGCTGGGGAGGCGCGTTGTCTTGAGCCACTAAGAAGGATGTGGATATTTTGGGTGGGTGGCGGGGAGGGAGGCCGAAGAAGAGCCACGGCACTCCAGTGCGCCAAAGACTCGGAGCGTTGGCGTTAAGTTGGGTGGGAGGACCTGATGAGAGAAGACACGAGGTTGGTAGTTGGGTGGTGTTGGTGGGATGATGGCTTGTTTTGTGCCTGACCAGTGCAGCCTCTTCGTCCCGTCCGTATTTTTCTGCAATTCCCGGCTGATGTTTTTCTTTATTTACAGCATTAGGTTTCTGCTGACTGGTCCGATGTCCCTTTTTCCGGGCTGTGCTGTGCCACCCATCTTCTTCTATGCATTTGTAGTGTACATCGCTCTAGCAGGCTCCGCCCCTGTTCCTTACCGCAGTATGCTGCCCTGCATTTCCCGTTTTTCGCCATGATCCCGTCACTCGCTGGCTCTCGTCTTGCCCGTCCCCCCCTGAGAGTCCTGGGAGTGCCCCCCCGGAAGTGTAGGTTAAAGTGACAAAGTGACTTGCTCTGTCGGGGGGATGCCTTGGTTGCTGTGGACCCACCAAACCTAATCAATCGGGGCCCCATCCACGTTCCCTCCTGAGCGTGTAAATCCGCCCCAAATTTCTCTCCTCCCATTCCAGCGCCTTCTTGCCCTGCCTTCGCTCTCTCTCTGATCCTGACCACACCTTTCCACTTTCCACCCCGTGTGATTTGCTTCCCAGCAGCAATCCGACGCCCTTTACTCACGTACGTTTTCTGTTGTTCTAATCCGTTACCTCGACACTCGCTTTGATCCAAACCCGCTCGTTTTCTCGTCGTTATTGAAAGAGGAGGACATACGAAGAGAGAAACAATTGCCTACGTTTTTGGAGGTCGACAAGTCAACAAATCACACCCCCCGAACTGTTATTGCGAATTTGCAGTGCGTAAAAAGGGGTGACCGCGATTCGATTTCAACCACCCATCGTCCACGACAACACATCGATTCGAACTTTCCCAAGAAACGGAATATCTTGTTCTCGATCGACTGCACTCGCTTGTTGCCCTTATTTCGATTAACAACCGACGGCATAATCTCGCCAGGAAACTGGTTCACCACCCAGTTTTCTCTCGGCTCTCTAGGAATTCACTTCCTCCCTCATAATCATGAAGGCCGTCCAGTCTCTCGCTTTCGGCCTCGCCGTTTTCACTCCTCTGGCTTCCGCCTGGCCTAGATGGCTCCCGGATGTTGATGCCCTGATCGTACGCCAGAACGATGAATCTTCCGGTATGTCGTGATACGTTGCCTCTATAGTACCAGCCGCTCTGTGCCTGTGAACCTATATAGCTAACTTTACTCCCCAGCACCCGCCGCAACCGAGACCACGGCTGCCAGAACAGGGGCCACAGCGACACCAACGGCCACGCCCACGGGAACTGCAGAGGAGACGAAGACGGGCGGCGCCAGGACAACCAATCTCAACACCGCAAAGGGCTCTTCAGAGACGGGTACAGAGACGGGTACTGGCGCTAAAACTGGCACCAAAACCGGCACCAGCAAGTCCAAGTCGACCGCCTTCGACGAGACAGACCCTCAAGGTAGCGTTGTTATGATCACGCCGGCAGCCACGGCACAGTCTATCAACCTCTACAAAATCGGAGACTACGTCACCTGGGGATGGAACTACACGAACCTCCAGGCCACCCCTACCGCCATCGATGTCCTCGTCTCCTGCTCCTCCATGGCCCAGACCTGGACACTCACTCAGAACATGAGCTTCGCCCAGCCCGCCTCCTTCACATGGGACTCGAGCGTACAAAAAACCGACGCCTCGGCGCCGCTGCGCAATGACGAGTACACTCTCATCATTTACGATGCCGAATCCAGCGTCAGCGCGACTGCAGCCCCTGGCTACTTGGGCGTCTCCAACAGCTTCAAGTTCGGCATGTACTTGCCACAAGAGTACAAGCCCCTGAACGAGTGGAACTGCGCGGTTTGTAAATCGGCCGCGCCCTCTTTGAACAGCAAGGCCGTCGGTATGGCTGTAGGCATGAGCATGGTTACCGTTGCCAGCTTCACGTGGTTCGTGGCGGGACTGGGCATGTTTTGATGACCTGCTTTAATGACAAAATTTCCCATATCTAATCTTTTGATTGAACATGTTCATTTTTCCTAATGGGGAGGGGTCTATCACAAGAGCGAGAATAAGAATCCAGCGGTAATCATTCACGGTGGTCATTCATACAAGGGCGGCGTTAAATGTTGAAGCATGGTGGGGCAAAATATGACTCCATATATAGGTAAACTCGGATGTTTATGAGAGTTATCAATATATAGCTTAATTGATGATACTGGCCGGTAACATGGCCGTATGAACCATTGTTGCATCATCTACACCATCCGTAAGGAGAAGCCGCCGCCCCTCTCTTCCTTATCTCTGCCCTGAAAGATGCCGCTAAAGTCGACATCACCTAGCTCAATAGCATTTTGTCCACGAACAGGAGCATTCGGCTCATGCCGTCTTCTCCTCTCCTGGCCCGCCTTGCTAGGGAAGGTGGGGAACATGCCCTCCTTTTTAGGCTTCGGGTCCTCCCTAAAGTACTTGTGCTCCAGCATCCCCTTGGCTGACGGCCTCGAATCCGGATTCAGCGACAACAGATCGTTCAGCAACGCACACCCGGCATTCGTCAACGTCGTGAACTTGGCCCGGATCACAGAGCCCGTGGACAGCGACGTCTTTGGGAAGCGCAACGACCGCGCGTTGGGCAGGCTGCGGAACGACGGCCATGACTCCTGCGTGGGTACGCCGCAAAGCTCAAAGATCTTGGTCACCTGGTCGACCTCGTTGGCGCCTTGCAGGAGGGGCTCACGCGTGAGGAGTTCCCCAAAGATGCAGCCGACGCTCCACATGTCGACGGCGCGGCCGTAGACCCGGGAGCCGAGGAGCAACTCCGGCGACCGGTACCACAGCGTCACGACGAGCTGCGTCAGTTTCGGCGGCGGGTCGCCGACATATCGCGCCATGCCAAAGTCGGCGATCTTGAGCTGGCCGCGGTTGTTGAGTAGCAGGTTCGACGTCTTGAGGTCGCGGTGGAGGATCCAGTTATCGTGGAGGTATGCGACGCCCGCCGTCAGCTGTCGGAGCAGTGTCTTGACTTCTGACAGGAGAAAGGGCTCGGGCATGTCTTCTAGGATGCTCTTAAGGTCATGTTCGACGAACTCTAGGACGAGAAAGATACTGCAGCGTAGACATTAGCCTCAGTCCAATACGATGCAGAAAAAGCAACCACGAACTTTTCAATCTTTGACGTATCGTCCCCCACCACGACCTCTTCCAGATTAACGATGTTGCGGTGGCTGCAATCGCGCAGTATCTGTATCTCCCGCAAGCCCGTTACTGGCAAGCCATTACGATCGCTCGGCTCGATCTTCAAACGCTTCAGCGCAACTACTTTGCCGCTCGCAGCCTCTTTCGCCCGCGAAACCCACCCGTACGTGCCCTCCTCGATGTCGTTGAGCTTGTCGTAGTTCTCCACGCTCCGGCATTTGCCCCAGCGGCCGGAAGGGAACCGCATGAGCTTCGCAGCGCCCTCCTTGTTATCCGACGCATCGTCTGCCGTGGTGTGTTTCCTTTCGCCCTCTGCATCCGGCGTAAACTTGCGCCGTTTCGCTGGCCGTGTGTCGTCACCATCGTCGTCATTCGCGGTGCCGTTGTCGGAGTTCGCTCGCGCCTGCTGCGCCAATCGTTCCGCCTCAGCCTTGCGTGCCTTTTCTGCCTTCAGGCGCTTCTTCTCCTCCTTTTCCTGCTTCAGCTTGGCCTCTAGGGCGGCGTCCTCTTCGCTGTCCGCCCATCGTGACTTCGCGTTGCTTGCCATTGCGACGGCAGCATAAGGTATCGCCTCCTTGGGTATCGTGTTTTGCCTGCCTCTGGTTAGGTCGATGCGTGGTTTCGCAATTCGCCGATCGATGCTTTTTAGTCGTGGGCTCGTGGTTTGCTCTTGTCGCGGGTTATCCTCTGGAGGAACTCGTATATATGGTGTGACCTCTGGACGTGCTGAAGTTGCGATTGAAGTGACTGGAGGGTGCAGGGGTCACACGCGGCGAGTCGGCGACCAGCTTGCTCCGACCTTTTTTTTTTTTTGGAGGCAGGTCCCCGGGACGGAGCTCTCACCCTTATGCAAGTCACAGTGGAAACTCTAAACAGCTGCTGCACCTAGGGCGAGAGAACCGTCATCTTATCGCGCCCAAAAAAGCTGCAAGCTCCCCATAAGCTTTTCTTCCCCCGGCCGGCCCGTCTCGTGGAAAACGCAAGACCCGTCCCGGAGCCGAAACGAAGCGCAACGAACAACCCATTCCAAACCAAGCCAAATTGAACGAACCTATCTACCTAAGCAAGCACATGCCGCGGCGTCACCACATGTGCATGCGCTACTGAACAGGATCCCGTCTTTTTTTCCCGAAGAAACCCGCGATGGTCCCGGCGACACGTGCATAAAAGCCTGGGAGTTTGCGTGCGGAGCAAGAAACGACAGAGAAGAAGGAGGATAACCCAAAGCGCATAGAAGAAGAAGCACAGAATGCAACGCTTATTTCCCCGAAGAGCTCTGGCGACTGTCCTGCGAGGGGTCACTATACCCCGTGCCGCCGTGCACCGTGCGGTTCAAAGGCCTCTGACGGCGCAGGCTTCGAGGGGCTTCTCGTGGACTGTGTCGAGGCGGGAGGAGGAGAAGGAGAAAGAGAAGAAGGAAGAGAGGAAATGGTCCACGCCGCTGGCAAAACAGTTGGCCGAGGCCATCTCGGTATGTGCCATACCTCTTGGTTCTGAGAATCTCACCTGACATTTTTGCCATACTAGATGACCGGCCCCGTTCCCCTTGCGAGCTACATGCGCATGTGTCTGACGGGCGATATCGACGGATACTACACGGGTCTGGCCGAGGAAAACAGAGACCAGTTCGGTTTGAAGGGCGACTTTGTCACCTCTCCCGAGATCTCCCAGATTTTTGGCGAGCTGATCGGTATCTGGTTCGTCGCGGAGTGGCTAAGCCAGGGCAAACCCAAGAAGGGGGTTGAGCTCATCGAGGTCGGCCCCGGACGCGGTACTCTGATGGACGATATGCTTCGTGTAAGTGGATCAATGGTAGCAATAATGTGTGCTGGGGGCAGATGAACTGACACCAGACAGACGATCCAAAACTTCAAGGACCTGGCGCAGAGTATCGACGCCATCTACATGGTCGAGGCGAGCCCTCAGCTTCGCGAGGCGCAAAAAAACCTCCTATGTGGCCCTGATGCGCCCATGACCGAGTCCAAGGTCGGCTACCACAGCGTTTGCAAGTATACGAACTTGCCAATCGTCTGGACAGAGACCATTAAGTCCATCCCGCAAAGTGAGCATGGTCAACGTATCCGGACAAGGGCATGAATACTGACAACAACAACCCCTCAGGCCCTGAGAAGATGCCCTTCATCGTGGCGCACGAGTTCTTCGATGCCCTCCCCATTCACGCCTTCCAGGCCGTGACCGTCCCCCCTCCACCGCCCAAGGAGCCATCACCAGGTGCTCCTATTCCTACCAGACCCTTGCCCCCTCGTGAGCCCGAGGGACCAAAGGTCGAGTGGCGCGAAATGCTCGTCTCCCCTACCCCGCCAGACGCAACCCACGCCACCATGAAGATCCCCAAATCCGAGCAGGGCGACCCGATCCCCGACTTCCAGATGACGCTCTCATCGGGCCCCACCCGCCACTCGCGGTACCTCCCCGAGACCTCGTCTCGCTACCGCCGCCTCAAGACTTCGGTCCCGGACGCCGTCGCCGAGATCTGCCCAGACGCCTCGCTCTACGCCGCCGATTTCGCCAGCCGCATCGGCGGCTCCAAGCAGCACCCCAAGTCCCGACCCACGGGCGCAGCCCTGATCCTCGACTACGGTACCTCCGACACCGTCCCTATCAACTCGCTGCGTGGCATCCGCCGCCACCGCCGCGTCAGCCCCTTTTCCGAGCCGGGTCTCGTGGACCTGAGCGCCGACGTCGACTTCACCGCCATCGCCGAGGCTGCCACGCGCGCGAGCGAGGGCATCGAGGTCCACGGCCCCGTCGACCAGGGTGCGTTCCTGGGCCAGATGGGCATCAAGGAGCGTGCCGAGGTGCTTATCAGGCAAGTCAAGCGAAAGGAAGAGCTCGAGAAGGCAAAGGATATTGAGAGAGCCTGGACGCGCCTCGTCGACCGCGGCCCCGGTGGAATGGGCAAGGTCTACAAGGTCATGGCGATCCTGCCAGAGAACGACGGACGGAGACGTCCTGTCGGCTTTGGTGGTGATGTGTAACAATGCCCCGTTTTGTACCAATACTAACCTACTTGTTGAATGATACCACTCAGAAGTGATGAGTAATAACATCACTCGCATTATCCTGTAGTGACAAAAGACGCATTACTAGCGATCATATGGTTTGAAATCCATCTCTAAAAGGACAAAAAACAACCTTTTCTCCTGAATGATGAGACCGAGCGGACGACGCCAACGCCACCCCCTAGAGTGCATGATGTTGTACACTGCAAATTACACGATTGCTGCTTTTTCTTGCCCAATGCCCGAAACCCCAAAAAGTCCCTCTCTATTTCTTTCCTACCAGCTTGGCGTCCTCTTCGTCAGAGTCGTCAGAGAATCTATCGCCATCTTCTCCAACGGCGAAGATGGTCTCGCCGTCCAAAGACTCGCGCGGGACGTGTCTTTGCGGCTGTTGCTGGGGAATACTGCTCGCCGGCATGCCCGAGGGAGCAGCATGGCCTGCAGGCTGAGATTCCATGCTGCTGCCCTTGCCCAATCGAGCCTCCTCGTCATCGTCCGAATCGTCCGGTGCTCCGATGTCTGCCATTGTGAACGTACCGTCATCATCCTGGGCGATCTCGTCACTCATGGCGAAGCGTCTGTTGTTGGCGGTGGGTCTCCAGACGTAGGCGATGAAGGCCACATCGGCGAAGTAGACAAGGTTCAGCCAGCCGTCAAGGACGAACCATCTAGACTTCCAGTGAAAGGGGACATAGTCGGGGTCGTTAACTGATGCGAAGCTGAAACTGTTGAAGAAGAAGAAGCCAAAGATGACGAAAATGCTGATTAAAATGCACCACCACAGCTTCCTGTACATGGCTTCCTTGGCATGCTGCTTGCGCTCACGCAGGTCCTTGAGCGTGAAGTTCAAGGAGTTGAGCGTCCACACATAGAAACCGGTCAAGGTGCCAGCAAGAGGGAGGACAATCAGTAGCACAAACGGGCCTGAACAGGTCAGTTTGTAAACAAATCCAAGTCGAGTTCAGAGCAACTTACCAGCGGCATCTGGTGTAATCAGCAAGCTGGTGATTGCATAGACGAGTCCAAAAACGAAGTGAGCGATTGCGAGCCAGCGCACCCAGATCATGGTGCGCCCAAGCGTATGCTTCACGACTCCGTATCCCATGCAGACAATGAGCAGCAGGAAGAATGAGAAGGAGTTGCGCGCAGCATTCAGGATTGCTACTATGACCAACAACACCTTGGAACCGATGTTTGCGCCGTTCCGGTTAAGGTAGTCTGTATATGTCAGTCACCTTTTCTAAAGCCAGCTCAACTCAAATCGCCTTACCATAGAATCCCCAAGTCATCAGCATCTCCACAACTAAGAAGATGAGAATAGCCGTGATGTAGTTTTGGACCGGCACTATGAACGATTAGTCAAATGGCTTCCAACCCTGCCATTGTTACTTACAAATATCATGTCGGTGCTGATAGTACAAAAATCCCCAGAACCTAAGCAGGGTCAGTAATGTCGGATACGGCGCAAATATGATTTAGGATCCCTACACGGCAACCAGTGCATAGAGGATGGTGATTCCTCCGTAGAAAGGCAGCTTCGGGATTTGCGTCGCAGGCAGCTCGCCATAGGCATTACGGAACTCAACAACCGCAGTGAACTCGCCCGCAGAGAACTTGTCAGTCAGGACACAGTAGTATCCAGTCTTTCGGATCATGTATTTGGTCGTCTGCGGCTCCTTGAGATGGATAGCCTTCGTCTCGATCATGTTCTTCGACTTGGTGGTGGAATCCGGATCAATGATGAACTTGCCAATGTCCGTCTCGTTGCAGTAGTTCTTCTGGACATATGCGTCTTGACAGATGCCGATTTTCTGCGCAAGGTCAACGTCAGCCGTCTAGTGTGGGCAAAGCAATAGCCGCTCGCAAGATAGCGTCTCACATTTTCAGCGTCCGGGCTTTCGCGGACACCAATCAAGTCCTCGTCCTTCCATTCGAAGATGACCAGGCTCACGACAGGATCCTGGTCGGCTGGAGCCTCTTTCGGGAGGAACATAACGTTGATGTAAGGGTCGACAGGTCCGCCCCAGGCGCTGCGACTGTACATGCCTGGATTCAACTTGTATCAGTATAGAGTCGCGATGGAAGCCAGGCTTCGGTTCGCAGAGGGCTACCTACCGGAGCATCTCTGTCGATTCTCGTCGGTTTGATCCTACACGACCGATTCGGCTCGAATTAGCTCTCCCGATTACAAGCAAGAGGCCTTGGCCACTGATTGTGGGATTGAAAACCTACCATCTTCACTTCCAGAGCACCAGCTGTCCAAAGGGACATGCCCAAGACAGTGGCCCAAAGCCCAGCCTTCATCTTGATGATAGATTTGGTAGAGGCGAGGCCGAGGTCGACGGCGAGGTTTTAAGGTTGCCGGTGGACGAGGTGGACGTTTCGTCGTAGCGGCGCGAAGTGTCAGAGCCGGAGAGGTTGCTATATCTACGGCAATGTTGCAGAGATGATGGTCGCAAGGAGCATGCCGAATCGAATGAAGGTGTGCGACTTTGGCCGTTGGTAAATGGGTGTTGGAGGATCGTGGATTCAAGTCCGGCCAAGTCGGATACGTTGCACGGAGACGGTGTCGACGGGAGCTTGTCAGGTAGCGAATCGAAGTCTGTCTATCCTGTCAGTGCCAGGCTGGCAGACCTTTGGCGAAACTGGCAGCGTGAGGGAGGGACGTGCCAAGCTCCCGAGGTACGTACGCCTGCTGGAACTTGAATGCTTGGGAGGTTTTATTGGCCGATAGCTATATATTGAGACATAGCAGGTCCGCTGAGCCGCTAGTGGACGCAGGGTACCGAGGTGTTCCCTTGCTAAGGGATTCGGCGCCGGTGTACCTCGCGAAGTGGGCATAGGCTAGGGGAGACCTGCCTCTGGTCTCTACACTATATACTGAAACTTCCTGTTGCCGCACGGCAGCCACCCCGCAGAAGTGCTGCTGAGTGCGGAATCCACCTGGACCTTTTCCCAGGGTGCCGCTACACTGGTAGCCAAGGAACGCCTTCCTCCCTGCAGCGTTGCGCAAATCCTCCACTGGTGAAGAAGATTCCGGTCGTGTTTCCCGTTTGTTGGCCGCTAGCCAAACTTTGAATTCATTCGTTACACGGCAAGGCTGCGGTAGCACAGACTCAATCTCTACCTCGACTACCTCGCTCCGAAGTTCGCCCTGTCGCAAGCTACTGTAGCATCCTCAATATTTGCTCACAACAAGCACAACCGCGACAACAATGGGCAAGAACACAGACAAACTCTATATCACCCACTCCGAGTGGTCGTCCTCGGACGCCTACTCTGCCAGCGCCGGTGCCAATGTCAACGGGCGCTCGCGTCCAGGCTCGTTCCGCCGCCTTCCCTTCAACTTTTGCGCCGCCAGCCTCCAGCCGTTCAAGAACCCCGTATGTACCAAGGATGGAACTATTTTTGACGTCGAGGTCATCAGTTCCTGGCTGGACAAACATAACACAAATCCGGTCAATGGCGAGCCACTCAGCGCCAAAAACTTGATCAAACTTAACTTCGCCAGAAATGCCGAAACCGATTCGAGAAGTGCAGGCCTAAGCGACGGCCAGGGTGACTTGATCGATCCCGTCACATTCAAGGTCTTCACGGATAACACCCACATTGTGGCGGTTCGACACGGAAACTACGCAAACGTTTTTGCTTGGGAAACGGTCGAGCGAATGAACATCAAGGCGAAAAACTGGCGAGACTTGGTCGACGACGAGGAATTCACGAGAGCCGATATCATCACTTTGCAGGATCCCCAAAACGCTGCCAGTAGGGACTTGAGTCAGTTCAAGTTCCTTAAGGATGGCGAGGAGGCTATCCTAACCAAGGAACAAGAGGAAGAGCGGAAGAACGGCAATGTCAACATCGACGCGTTGGGTCGCATAGGTGACAAGGTTCTGAGGGCGAAGGAGGCCGTTGAGAAGGCCCGCAAGGAGCGCGGAGAAGGCGGAGACGTGAATCGCACATCCGGCGCCATTGTCAAGTCCGGATCGGCGACACAGCGCAAGTCCATGATCATGGAGAAGAAAGTCCCATCCAATGCCGCCGTCTACACAACCGGTAGAGCAGCCGCCAGTTTCACCAGCACAGGACTCACGCCTGAGACGAGTGGTGAACGTGCGCTTTTGACGGACGAAGAGTATATGCTTAAGCCGAAGCGAGTCAAGCTCAAGGGCTACGCTCGCATCGAGACAAATCTCGGCGACTTGAACATCGAGCTCTACCCAGAGTATGCGCCTCGTGCGGTGTGGAACTTTACAAGACTGGCGCAGAAGGGCTACTATAGAGGCGTCACCTTCCACAGGAACATCAGAAACTTTATGCTCCAAGGAGGCGACCCCTCGGGCACGGGCAAAGGCGGTACCAGCATTTGGGGGAAAAACTTCCAGGACGAGTTCGATGGACCCTTGACGCACGACACTCGAGGTATCATCAGTATGGCCAACAAAGGCAAGAACACCAACTCGAGCCAATTCTTCATCATTTACCGGCCAACGAAGCACCTGGATAACAAACACACGGTTTTTGGTAAGGTCGTTGGCGGCTTGGACGTGCTGTCAAAGATGGAAGACGTTCCCACCGACGGATCCGATCGACCGCTCAACAAGATTGTGATGAAGGAAGTCGTGGTATATGTGGATCCTTTCGAAGAGTTTTTGAAGGAGAAGAGCGAGATCGACAAACTAGAAAAGACCAAGCAGGCAATAGCACTGAGCGGCGGCACGGAAGACGACAAGACAACCTGGACCGGCAAGCGGATCCGAGCTGACGGCACTGTAGACAGCGGAAGCACAGGTGCCGGTGTGGGCAAGTATCTCAAGTCGCAGAAGAATTCTGCGGCAGCTGCGGATGCAGACCTTGATACCTGGGAAGAACCGGCCAAGAAGAAGGTCAAGAGTGGCGGTTTCGGTAACTTCGACAACTGGTGATGCCTTGCAGCTTGGCTTGAAGCGACGATTGTCTCGGGATCACAGACGAAAAATAAATATGATACCCCTTACAACTTCATATTGTATTGCCAAAAGTTGCCTGGGGCATGACGAGTATGATTCAAATGTTTACTGATACAGGTAGGCGACAAGCTGTCATCCCGGCTTTGCATGCGCTTAATAAGACCTTTACACATATAAATCCAATGGGATCTGTGTCTGTGGCATTCGATCCCAAGACACATCGGACCATGGAATGCACACCTCTTTATTTCGCACCATGAGTGCTACCCCACGAGCTTGCAGCAGTCCCGACTCCTCGAGGATTGCTTGCAACCGTTCGACGACATACTTCTTGACCTCCTCCGTACCACATGACGATACGCCCACCAAGTACAACGGCCAAACAACGGTGTTGCTTGCAGATGCAAGGGTCATGAAGCGCTCGGCATTGTCGCTGCGGCCTTTCATATGTGCCGGATCGTGCAAAGTTGGACCGTTGAACACAGCCGGGCGTCGCATCGGGTCGTCCACAGACGAGGGCGGCGAAGACGATGCGGAAGTTGTTGGAGACGGCACGATATGAACCGGGGACTTCTTCGCTGTGATAACAGCTGTCGCTGAGCCACCGCCTTCTGACATGGCATCTTTGAAACTGACGATGCCGAAATGCTGAGGAACACTCGCTATCACTCTGTCGCGGAGTTTCTCCAACAACTCGACAGACTTTGCCAGCTGTAATTTTGCTTCGTACGGCCAAGCGATTATATGGTGGTCGGGGAAGCACTTGAAGAGCTCTCCGATGATGGTCTCATGCACCATCATTCTGATCGATCGAACGCCGTTCCACGTCGCGGCTAGTCCCAGAGTCGGGTACACATCACAATGATGACCATCGAACACGGCTGGGTGGGGTGTCGAGAGCTTTACAGGTCGATACTTCCAGAACTCCGGAAGTTCAGTAATGACATCAGCAAACTCCTGATCAACTTTTGACAGCTGGTCAATAATATCAGCAGTATGGCTAAGTTTCCCGCTGTTGATGTCGTATCTCAACTGCATGACCTTATAAATAGGGCCTGATATTCGCCAGTTGGGATCTGCTCCTCCTGACAGCATTCCCAGCTGGTTCCGAAGCTCAATCAGAGGCTGCGGCATAGGCATGTCTTTCTGCATGCAGTTGATGAGGACGATCTGCGTCAGCATCACAAACATGCGGACTCCCGCTCTCGTCATGAACTGCTTGAGGCCGCGCATTTTTGCCAGAGCAGATGCGCCGTTGATATGGTTTTGCCATGCCCTCACCGTCTGATTGCTGCGGCCACTGAGCATCTCGTACGTGCCCAGGATGAGGATGGACAACATGGTCGTGTCCTTGACCGCCTCCGCAGGGTTCCTTAAAGCATCGTTGGTCATTTGTAGAGCGGTGCCGTAGCTCCTGCGCGACCAATCCATCATTTCGGGACACATTGTGAGATGGGAGAGACCAGCCAACCCAACAGCCGTCATACTAGCCATCACACCGTCTACCTGTCGCTCGGGAAACATGCTAGCTGGACGCCAGATATCAAATATGAAGTCATAGTTTTGGTGGCAGGCGTTCTCGTCGACAGAGACATAACGGGAGAAGAAGAAGGCTGTGCCACGCTCTTGGTAAGATGGCGATAAGGAGTATAGAGGCGTTGCTTGCTGTGTCGCTGGCCAACTTTCTTTCTCGGGAGACGGCAACAAGCTGTCATCATCTTCATCACTTTCGGATGAAGAAGCCCATCGAGCCTGGTGAGGTCGATGCCTGATGGCGATATTCTGAGTTATCACGGCTAGAGGGCGAGATGGATACTGGCGACGAGCACCAGGTTTCACGGCCGGTCTGGGACTCGGATCGGAGCTCTCGGGGTCGGTGCTGATGCTGGCTGGTGCGTTTTCGAACGACTCAGCCGCGTGGGTGGTACTGGAAGCCTGCGCATTCTTCAAGCGGCCTCGGGCCTTTGTTCTGGCGGCTTTCTTAATGACATGGGAGCTCTCGTCCCGGAACATGAGGTCGACGAGGTTTCGGTAGCCAGGACATTGCTGCTGGCGTTTCTCACACTGGCCACAGCCAGGCTCTTTCTGGTCACACTGTCAAGGAGGCCATTAGCACGCGGTTAAAGTATACATCACCCGAGAATCCGAAAGCCGCCCGCCTGCTTGTACGTGTCTAAGGAAAGACATCAACCGAGAACGCCGAAGACTCTCTGCCTAACCAAGGACCTTTTGCAGTCGAGTGTGGACTTACCCTGATTTTTCGTTCGCGGCAACTGGAACAGCCTTTGGAAGGCTTACCGCAGTAGACCATATTGAGCAAACAAATGACTGGCTCCCGAATAGGCAGCGGGTCGACGGAGGGAGAACAAAAGGTTCGAACCACACAGCCGAGTTAGAAGCCAGCCAAGTAAAGATATGGATGGTTTGCTGTGGGTGCCCATGATCAGATCAGATCAAGACACTGGATCTCGCCCGTTTATGCAACGGCGATCGGAGCGGGGGGATGTGAGGCCAAGACGAGTGGGAAGAAGAATTAATTTGGGGAGCAACCAACGGGCAGTCCGGTTCGAGAAAATCACATCCTCCCAAGTGGGAGCGAAGCCGCGGCTCTTTTCCCCCCCTTTTTTTTTCTTACTTATGACCTCTTCAGTTGAGTCGAGAATGCGAGATGACGGATTGGTAGGTGGGAGGAACCTAGATTTCCTTGATCTGGCGATCAGGAGGGAGGCAATCTGGGGGTTCCAATTGGACGTTGAATATGTAAGTGGCACGCCTTGAGTGAAAGGACGGGCGGAAAGGACGAGGATTTGAGAAGTGAGAAGCGGGATTGTGTGCGTTATCGCCTCCGCAGGACCGCAGCACGCAGCAGCATCCGTCATCATGCCTGGTGCACATCTTGGGCACATCTAGGCCCTTTCGGAACAAGCGACCGACCGGGGGCTTCGTGGGACTAGAACCCCTCGGAGGGAAGCTGCTCACACTACTGCAGCTACGGACAGTACGTGAGCTCCGAACTGGGGCCTAGTGAGCCTGCCGAGGTTTGATGGATATTGATCTTTGATTGTTTTTTCGTCACTGGCTCCAACGGTTGTGCAGGGCCTTCCCGAATCCCAAAAGTCAAAACGAAACGCCCTCTTGGCAGCAAACAACGGCGCGCCCCGATCGGATTGCGCCTTTTTGATGTCTTAGCTACAGGAGACACACCTACCATAGACAATAATACGGCACATGCATCACATACGCCACGCCGAATCACGACGTTGGCTTCCGGAATGTCAAGTCTCCGACGACGGGAATGGCTGCAGAAGTCGTGCATTGGTTGGGCTCCTCCCACCACAGCTGGGCCAGGATCGCAGTTTAGCTCATTTCTCTGTTCTTACCCTGCCTGCCTGCCTGCCTGCCTGCGAGCCAGCACGCCAGCCAGTCGGCCGGCCCAATTCCTTGGGAAGGTCTCCCAATCCCGTCCCCGCCAATCCGCCAGAGCCGGTGAGTCGGCGGCAACTGCACAAGTAGCCTGCATGCTCGCCTGTTTCTATTTCGGTCCCCACCGAAAGTGACTGGCCGGTTACCGGTGCCACGGCCGTCACAGGTGTCACTGCAGAAGAGACATAAAAGTCCCCTGCCAGCTGGTGTCTTTATTGGATGGAAATGGAGGCCTCATCACCGACGACCGGGTCCGAGTTTACCTACCTGCATGCACTTGTTCCCTTTTCGGGGAGGGGCTGGACCAGTGTAAGGGGGAAAGCAATAATAGGTCTTTGATACGTCTAAGACAAATGTCAAGGTTCTGCGAATCGACATCCTGGATTAAAGCCACAAACAGAGACGCAAGAAGCCTTCCCTCAGGCGCGTCCACACGTGAGTCTCAGCACACAAGGTGGTGAAGTGGATGTATATCAGTATCATATTTGTATGTGCACCTCTTGGTATGTATTTACGCCAATCCAAATGGTTCGACTCACGTCAACGACCATGCTCGAGACTACCTTCTCCTCGCCCAATGCACACTGCAAGGGGTCACTCATCAACCATGACAAAACCGCATATTCCCGGATGCCCTGCATCGTCTACATGTACAGCCCACCTACAGTTCCTCCTGCGCCGCAGCCACGTTCCCTCCGCCAATGCCAACAGTCAGGAGCTTCGGGTTGGAGTCGAAAAGCGATCCGGACTGATCGGGACCGTTCGCCGGGCCTACGTCGTCGTAGGGGAACGCGTACCCGCGACCGTCTGGGCTGACCTCGTGGCAGATGCGCGAGTAGTGGTTCGTCCGCGCATCCTTGTAGTAGTTGCCCACGCTCTCCCCCTCGGGCTGCTGGTTGTTGATGAGCAGCGTCGACCGGTTGAAGGCCGCCGCGATGCGCGCTCCGATGGCGCCCATCTGGGCCTGGTTCCTGGGATACCCGCCGAAAGGCCCCGTGCTGCAGCTGAAGATGTCTCGCGCGCTCGGCTGGGCGAAAGACCCGACGTCGCCAAACGACAGGAGGTTGTCGGAGCCCACGCGGCCCTTGACGTTGCCCCACTCGGCCTGCGTGTTGACCGTGAGGTCGGCGGCGCGGTACTTGTCCCAGACGGCGTTGACGTAGGGTTGGTAGTACCCCCGGAACAAGTCCGGCTGCATGACGATGCCCGAGTTGGGGCTAAGGGCGCGCAGGTTCGCCGAACCGTCGGGCGTGCGCACGACGAGCCTTGACCAGCCAGCGCCGTCGGCGGCGTCCTGGGCGCGGAGGCGGTCACAGATGGCGTCGAGGGCGTTGGGCGGAAAGCCGGGCACGGTGGTGACCTTGCCGGCGTCGTTCTCGAGGGTCAAGGAGACGGGGATGCTGACGAAGTCGACGTACGAGATGTTGACGTAGACCTGGAAGCTGTTGAAGGTGAACTCGCAAAAGCCCCAGTTGAGGTTGTAGTTGGGGTCGGCGGTATTGGTGGCCGAGGGCTCCACCACGGCCGGGCCTGGGTTCAGAAGGAACTTCAGCGGGCCGTCCCGGGAGAACCAGATGCGGCCGCCGGCAATCTGGGGGATCGTCAACTTCCGGGTCGACCCCGGCGCGCCGAGCGGGATGGCGCAGTCGGACTGCAGCGGCTGGAGGATGTCCGAGGGCGAGGTCGGGTAGTAGCCCGTGACGCCGTCGGCCTGAAGGAGGAAGACGGCATTGTTCCGGTTGAGGTCCAGGCCGGTTACGTGGGCGAATGCGTTGGAAGAGCCCGTGTTGTTTTTGAGGGCGATGTCGAGCGTAGGTCTCGTCATGGCGTCTCTTGTCGCGAGAAAACTCGTAAGTGTGTGTTTGTGGTGCGGGCACGTCTATGCAATTGTCTATTGTCTGATTCCAGGGTTGCCGCTGGTTCCCGAGGAGATGGTTTGAGCCTTTTATCAAGCCGGCGTTCATCTCATGTCCTCCAAGTATGAAGGCGAGGAGACACAGACATGGACAAACTGAATAAGTGCAACTGACCAGGGCGGGCATGTGCAGGATTTCTTTGGGACCCTCCCACCACCAAGATCCAAGCCGGTGACACTCCATTCGCTCCCAACCAATATGACCACAGAGTATATGACACGCGCAAGGGTGTGATGTGCTGGATTCTCCCTCCGTCGCGGGATGACGGAATGGACGACATGGACGACATGGATAATGCAGGACTAGTTGGTGGCCCACACCTCGCCAACAAGCCCCGTCTCTTTTTGCCCGGTTTTTGCGTCCACAATGGGCCCCGTCTGACGACGAACAACTGACGACTAAAGACTCTGGCCGGCAAGCACAGAAAAGGCCAAGACTCGCCCGGCGGCCACGGGTCATACGTGCCGGCAAGGTGTTGTGCGTTGAACCATTGTAACTTGCGGAGTGTAAGAAAGCGGCGCAAGCCGTCTCTGTTCTGCCGAAGAGGGTGAGGTTCGGCGGCGGGTCTGTTGTCTCGACGTGCATTCACTCCACAGTCCCGTCGGAGAGTAGGCCAGCTACCTGCATGATCCTGCAGTCACGCCAGTAAATCCGGGGTAGAGTGTTGTCTCGACCGCCGCATGCTTCTTGTTTGCAGAAAAGGCCTGGTAGGTGGGGTTTCGGTTGGATCATACGCCTGGTTTGGATGAACAGAGAGCCGTGGAGGTGCGCTGCGACGCCACAAGAATTTTGCGGTCGCAACATGTCCAAGGCGCCATGGCGAGAGAGGCTAGTAGTTGTCGATCCCTCTGCGCCCATGTGCTCCCACATAGACGTATGAGG
Source organism: Colletotrichum incanum (assembly GCA_001625285.1). Classification (NCBI taxonomy): domain Eukaryota; kingdom Fungi; phylum Ascomycota; class Sordariomycetes; order Glomerellales; family Glomerellaceae; genus Colletotrichum; species Colletotrichum incanum. The sequence continues at coordinate 89,783 of LFIW01000334.1, forward strand.
GGCATGCATACATGCATATATGGGCTGCTGATCCCTCGCAGCCAACGAGAAACCTGGGCAACTGTGAGTGGGAGGTGTCGGCTTTTCTTTGAGGGAAGTTCGAGACAAGTTGATTGTCAAAGTCTGGTCTCATGACGGACTTTGGAGCTGACTGAACCTCCTCGTTGACTTGCTGACTTGCTAGTGCGGAATAATCTCGGTACTCACCTCAGACACCGCCGGCTCAAGACTATGATGGCCTATCTGACTTCTGAGGCGGTTGGTAAACGGAGTAAACACCCTACGAGCGGGAAGAAGGGGGTTCGCTCGCTAGTCGGCCCGTCAATCGATTGACCATTACGCGATGGACGGACCGTCACGGTGGCTCCCGCTCCATCATGGGAAAGAGTCCTAACTCGGGGAGGGGGGTTTAAGCAGTGTTGAAATCCACGCCGTCTGGTGACACACCTCAAGGCCTTTCTTGGCCGGTGAATGCAAATGAGACAAGAGTATTGGATATCATTCGTAGGGAATCGTAAAACTAGGAAAGGACATTTTCACGTAAGAAATAAAACGCAAAGTCATATGGCGACGGCCGGCCAACTTCCCAACTCCGTTCATCATGCTGCATGCCCCCTTTGTGTCGCAACTGTTTCCCAGAGACGCCTCCCGCTGTTATGGTATATGGAAAAAATGGAAAACAAAGGAAGAAAAAACACATACGCCATGAAATATGCTACCGAAAAAAGAAAAAGAGAGGGGAAAAAGAAGAAGAAAAAGATCAGATGAACCAAACGCCCAGAAACAACCACGCAAAAACCAACACCCACGACGGCGCGTTCACCATCCCAGCAACGCTGTGTTCGGAGCCCGACATCCCGGACACGGTCTGGTTGTTTGTCATGTTGGCCTGCGTGCTGAAGAAGAACGCAGAGTCGTCCGGGATGGCACACACGGCGCTCGGCGCCGCGGGATCGATGCACCGGCTCTCGTAGTCGGCCTTGCGCGCGTCAAGTGACGAGTTGAAGTAGGCCTTGACAGACGCCACCGTCAGGATGGCGTCTCTCTTGGGCGGCCCCCCCGACCACAACGGGTTGCCATTACTCCAGTGCTGCAGGATCAGGTGCCCGCCCTCGGTGGGCACGGCGCTGCCGTTCATGGCACCCAGGACCTTGCCGTCGGCGTAGAAGGTGACCTCGTCACGGAGGTAGTCGATGCGGTACTCGTGGAAGTCTGTCGTCGGGTCGAAGCCTAAGTTGACCTTGAGGAAGTTACCCGTGCCGGAGGCGTCGTAGCCCTTTTCTAGTGAGGCGCGCGAGTGCAGGACAATGTTGACGGGGAAGCTGTTATTGGCGGGACTGAACTCTCTTGTGAGGAACTCCATGTCGATTTCCTGTGTGTCGTTATGGTACTGTTTCAGTGTTAGTATTCTGGTTCCAAGGCGTCTGCGCGTGTAAGTTGTTGGATTGTCTCGTACCCAGAAGAAGGCGGCACATGTCCCAGCAACATCCGGTACCTTCATCATCGCCCGGAATGAACCATGGTGCACATCATGGCGCGCTGAGTCAATCTCCGCGACCGGCACCAGGCCGTCTACCGTGGAGCTCTCGACCAGCAGCTGTAGTCCCGCGTCGGCCTTTGTCGAGCTGAGTCCGTAGGAGCTCGACCCCTCGTGGACGGCGGCGATGTTGGTCGGCTGGAACTTTTCCCCCAGGGGTCCCCTCGCGTTGCTATTGGTCTTGTTAAACTCTTGGCGGACCCAGTCCGTGTTGTTTTTGATGTCCATGACCTTTGTAAAGTCGGTCTCGATCAAATCGGTAAAGACCTCGACAATGCCGGTGATGTTGGCGGAGTATCCGCACTCGCAGGCTGCGCGGGCGATAGCAGGGAGGAGAGAGAATGCCAGAGGACATATCGTCGCAAGGTTCCTCATGTTGAAGATGATGACGATGATGATGATGTGTGTACGGGTGTGTGTATGGTGAATATGAACGGAGTTGGGTGAGGGAGGCAGTCGTTGTTCGTGTAAGTCATGCGAGGTCGCGACTGGTTGTATTACTGCCAGAGTAGTACGAGCATCCGACGTTTTGACAGAAGTAAAGTGAGTCCAAGCACGAGTGCCGCCAGTCTAGGCGTGCAGCTGAAGAAATGGGATGACGGGATATAAATAAAGTCAAGGTTGGTGCGCAGACGCGGAAGAGCACAATCGTAAGGGGAGAAAAGAGCAAATTCGCAATGTGTAGGCAACAATACAGAGCTGATGAATGGCGACGACAACGAAGGGCGAGAGAGTGGGATCGCGGGCGGACTATGTAGTAAACTCGAGTCACATCCAGCCGGAGAGGGTGGAAAAGCAACGCTGTGTTACCCATTGTGCCTATGGCTGGAGTGCTCATCCGCGACTCGGATACAAACCGCCTCCTTCGTCTCTCCCGTCGACACAACCGTCGCACTTGGCGCCTTACCGCAGGTTGGTCCACGGGCGGACTCGAGAGTGAATGAGGTGTCAAAGGAAGGGAAGAAGTATACAATGGCCAGACAAAGACTTTCCTTCAACGTTCGACGTTCGACGTACAGCATCTTTACCAACCGTCGCCCCAATGGGGAAAAGTCCATGATAACATCCAAAAATCGAACTAGTTCCCTCCACTCTCGCGTGACTGACTCCTATCGTGGCAAGGCTTGAGAGTGACCTTCCCCGCCATTTCCTCATTCCAAAAAAACGATTATGAAACGCACTCAGCTGGGCCGTCTCGGAACAAAGAGGAAGAACGGAAGAAACGGGCGAGCTTGTCTTCATTCGCGCTGCCAGTCTACCCGGGCTGGCGAGTTGGGTGGTGACGGACAAGCACAGGCCGTGTTATGTTACGTTTTGTCGCGTTTGGTGGGTGGTATTGCTTTCCCTGCAGGAACCCGTGGGACATAAGCACTGAAAAGGACGAGGAAGACCGCCAAATAGTGATAGGCTTGAGCGCAAACCGGGCCCGAAAGTCGAGAGTCTCTGCCTGTCTCCCTGTCCGCTGTTCATTTTCTTCGAGGGACGGGCGAAGAAGGAGAGGGAAGGGGGCTAAAGCCACTACGTTAGGCAAACCGCCCAGGGGTCTGTCTGTCTGCCTCAAAGACGAGAACAATGAAAGAGAACTACCCCCAGTCGTTGGTCCCAACCTGGAACAGAACGGCTCCGTCTCACCAACAAAACGCCCCGTTGGGTGCCTCGATGCTTGAAGCGCCTGCCTGGGGTTAAAGTGTGGCTCTGGTCGTTGAGGCGTTTTTGCTTGGTAAACAAAATCAGCACCACTTGGACGCATCGCTTTGCTTTAACCTTGCCTGATTTTGCCTCACCTTGCCTCGCCTGACCTGACAGGAACACTGTCGATCCTTCAGTCGACGCAATCCATTTCCATCGTGGCTCTGTGCAGCCCGATAATTGGAGGGCAAATCGAACACGTTGCAATGACACTTAAGAGACCATGACATCTCTAACATGACAAACTCCCTTCTGTACAAACTGCTCAGTGCAGCAGACAATTATATTCAAGACCGCCTCGACCTTCCTCTACGAGCCACTGGATATCCATCAACAGCCAGCCACTCGAATCACCGCAAGACTTCATCTGACACCTCGTCCATTCCTCTAGCACGAAACGCACGGCTGCGTTGGCTTCTCATGATACAATCGCTCATCTTCTTGCCCCCCCCAAGCGACCCATTAGCGCCAGCGCCAATCCTTCCAAGTTAACTCATCCTTTCTTTGTCATCCCAACGACCTGTTGCTCTTTGTCGTCCGGCTTGATACTGGGTTTGACGACAAGGCTCCTCCTACTTATGGTATGGCTGATGTTGTGTGTATGTTAGGTTACAAGTCAACGCGACTAGACTTGCAAAACGCAGGTCGGCCTAGCGAGATTACGCGAGTGGAACGAGGTAAAGGCAGTAAGCGTGGTGTCAATGGGGAGAAGTGATATTTCAATGCTTGCCAACTCCTAGGAAACTATCTATACACACGTGCTCACGAAGCCATTTCTCTTCCACGTCCGTTTTTGTCCAATTAAGCCAGGCCTTGAGAATACCTCACGTAGGGAGGGGTATTGCCCTCTTGGCCAGCTACTGTGAGCTTTCGTCCCATACATTCCACTCATGCTTAGATTGCGTTCCAGAGCAGAGGCAGGATCAAATCAAAGCAGAGGACGTAAAATTCCAAGACGCGCAGGTACTGCAATCTGTATATCGAACAAGGTATCTGAGCAAAGCGAAACGAAACAAAACTCAAAAAGCGCAGAGAAGATGCGCAACAAGACGACGAAACTATAGGAGAGTATAGACCAACGAGCAAAAGCCAATTTGAGCAAAGGAAAAAGAAAATATGAAGGAGAAGAAAAAGAGGAAATGGATATCAGCAGCACAAAACATTAGTATGGAGCTAATAGAACAAAACACAACAAGCAATCACCAACCCCACCCTGGACCAGCCATCAGTGCCCCCTGAGGCAGTCTCTGGGATGCGTGAGCAGGGCCCGAATTATCCCAATCCCCCGGGTTTGCTTTACCCAGGAATCCGTGCCGAACCCCATGCCCCCCAACCATCCTCCGTGTAACCGGCCCCATTATTGCCCATGACCAAGTCCAATGCTGGGACGCTCGAAAAGGAAACCAAGCCAAAGAAAGATAAAACAAAAGTCCCAGCTGAGCAGGCTGGGGACAAGATGCGCAATGACCGTCCCGAAATCAAAAACCTCTCATCTGTGACGCCTGTTCCCCTGCCACGTAAGGGGAAAAAGCCTCAGACCGAGAGGGAGTGTTCGATGAATCACTCCAAATCCGTTACGCCAGAAATTCATCCGTCAGACGAAGAGGTATATGCCAAGGAGACGAAGCCTAAGGAAATAAAGTGAAAAGAAACGTAGGAAATCGTTCAGTCATTTCGAAACTAGTACACGCTGTCCTCGTCGGCCCCTTGAGAAATCATCGAAGGGGTCGAAACGCTCGAGGATGCTTCCATGTCGTCGACATAGCCGACAAGTGCTTGCGCATGGAGGCGGAAGGATTCACCCATGAGTCTGGTGATTCTACAATCCTGTTAGTATCTTCTTCCGAGTGGTGAATCAAGTAGCGACTTACCCCCAGACCACGACCTCGTCAAGCATGCTGCCCCACAACCGGGCAACGACAGAGCTGAGCTGGGTAGCGTACGCCTCGTCGAGGTCCTTGTCGAAGAGCAGCCGAACCTTGTTGTACATGGCCAGTTCTTCCTCTGTAGCCTGCTCTTCGTCATGTTCCAGACGGTAGAGCCAGAGCGAGAGGACGATCATCAGGTCAAGACCGCACAAGGCGTGCTCAACGCTCCAGTTCGTCGGCGAGGTACGCGCAACCCAGCGTACACCCTGTACCACGGCTATCTCGATGCAGTTGTAGCACTCCTGGATTACCTTGATCATCTCGCTCGAGCGCTTGACGCGATCCCGCGCGTTCGACATGGCAGCTGCGACCTCATAGGAATCGTGATAGCGCAATGCCTCTTGCACGGATTTCAGATCGACTTCCAGACGGGCCCGCGCATTCCGGTACATGGCCTTGGCGTTGAAGATGAGGGGGTGTCCCTTGTGAGGAGCACTCAATGGGACCACAACGTTCTCAGGCTCGCAAAGCTCGCAGGATTTCTCCCACGTCTCAAGCGCAAGTCTGAGCTTGTACTCGGTCACAACGTCTTGAAGTGCCTCGGGACTACGCTTGTGGTACCAAACTTCAAGGAACAGGGCGTTGATCATAACCCGCGACGCGAACGCGCTGTACCGGAGTGTCTCTCCCTGGAACAGGTTGTCATGCGCATCCATGAAAGTAACCACAGGCGATGCCTTCAGATGCTCGTGCCAAGCGGCCTCGTCTGCAACCTTGAGGTTCCAGAGCGCTTCCGTAGAAGGAAGTTGCAGGTCCTCAAACTCGTTGAAGCTGATGGCCGGTGTGTGGTTGTACGTCAAGGTGAGCAGGCCGAAGAAGATGTAGACGGCATAGTAGGTGCGTCGGCAGCCCTCATCTTCGATCCACTCGTTGCGAGTTGGGTGGGCGCCTGAGCGAGCCTCCTGGCGAAGCTTGAGTTCGTACCGGTTTCCAGCCACCATGTTGGCGAGCAAGCTCTTAATAGAACAAGCCCACTCGAGTCCCTTCGGATCACCACTCCAGCTGGCAAAGATCATGTTGAGGAGCGAACCTTGCATCGTCCATAGCGGACACTTGCGCGAGCTGAAGTTCTCCTTGTTTTGAAGGAACTGATTGACCAGCACTTTGGATCCGATGTGAAGTATGTAGGCCTGATCCTGGTCGAACGCATAGAGCGCGCCAATGCTGAGCACGGCGAGGAGTAGAGCAGGAGACACCTTGGTCGAGTCAAAAGAGGCGGGATGCAGGAATGGGAGGTGGTGATGGAAAAGCCCGAAGTACGTGGACAAGAATCGGTTCAGCGAAGCCAGGTTGGGAAGGCGGAAACCCTCAGGAATGGCATGCTCGGTGTCTTGAGCACGAATGTTGTCGAGGATCTGGTTTCGCTCATCGTCGTGTGCAATCTGAGGAGCGCGGAAGCCAGCGGCAGACAGCGTCGCCTCCGTAACGAAGGGACTCTGCGGGACAGGCGTACCAGTTCCAGAGTTCGGCAGGGAGTTGATCATGGACTGAAGTGCGGGGACGAGGCCATTGCAGGTCTGGCCGTTGATGGGCGGGAGCTGAACGTTGTGAGGCTGCATGGTGCTCGTGCTGTTGAAGGACTGCTGAGACTCAAAAGAGCCGGATGCTGATGATGCGATGGAATGTGCCTTGGCTTCGGATGATTGGGACATGAAACTCTCCCATTGAGGCACGGGGATGGCGCCTGAGGGATAGGTGACGGTAGGCTCCATGGCATGCGGTGAGTAAGGCATCGAGGGGCTGCCTCCTGAGCGTGCGCCGGCGGCGGCCTTGTGTTGGAAGTCGGCGACAAGCATGGCAGCGGTCTCGATGTCGAAGGTGCCGTCATGGGAAGCGGCCTCGATCTGATCTAACGCGGACTGGTCGAGCATAGGTGTCTTGGCCGGACCGCCGATGGCTCTTGTCTTGGGACCCGAACGTCTCTTGCCATCACTGTGGAGAGGGACACCTCCATCCTTAGCATGCACGGTACGATCGTGTCGAAGGAGAAGATCGCGTCTGACGAAGGTGCTACGGCACTTCATGCACTTAAAGGGGCGCTCCTTGGTATCTAGTAAGAGTCAGTATACTGAATAATTCAAGTCGATGGCGAGTCCCCCCGATTCTTGTGGTTTGTCGCATGATGGATGCATCAATGAACAGGTGCAAGGAGGGGTTGGTCATCATTGCGAGGGGTTCCCAGTCGAGCGGAAGCTTTGGGATGTAGGAGGGGGAGGGGAGGAGAGGGGTTCGGGAGAGACGACTTACGGGATCGCTCATGTCTGCTGCGGTGCTCACTTCTGCTGAAGGCTCGATTGCAGAACTGGCACTTGTATTTGCGTTCGGGGGCGAGTGAGGCCTTGCGCGAGGCCGGCGTCGATGAAGCGGACGTGGGAAGGACCGCAACGCTTGCGCCGGGCATCTTGAAGGGTCGGGTCGTGGTCGCGGATTTTTTTTTGGAAAGGGTATTGTCGGGTGGCTGGGCCAGCTACTGCGACGGCGACGGCGACGGCGAGGTTTGGCGACAAGGACGATGGGCGGGCGGCTTGTTCTGCACTGCGGCTCTCTTCGAATTGAAAACGATGGTTGAAATCGCCTGGCTCCTAGGGTTCCTCCTCGCTCGGCGCGCTCCCGTGGGGTTTAAAGTGTGTCTTGATTAGACTGGTGGATGTTGCTGGTCATTTGGTTCGATATTCTGGTCATAGGAAGTACGTGTGAGTGGTTGAAGGGGGAAAGCTGGCTTAAAGCCAGTGTTGAAAGGCGGCGTGTCTGAGGCGACAGGCGCGCTGGAGTGTTGATGATGAGCCGGGGAAGGCGAAGAGTGCGCGCGTTGAGTTGAGTGTTGGAGATGGATGATGATCACGAGAGTGGGAGGGAAGAACGGAAGAGGGGAAGTCGAGGAAAAAGTAGGAGGGGAGAGGAGGAGGAAAAGAGGCGTCTTTGGTGAGAACGGTGGGGACACTGAACTGCGACAGTGGGAGGGACTCTCGTGTGTGTATTGGAGGGGTGGACACGCTGGGACAGGAGGGGGAAGGGGGGAAGGAAGGCAGCAAGAGAGCACAAGAGAGAGCAGAAGAGGGGAGGGGGCAGTAGAGAGGGGGGAGGAAGACCACGCTGGCCCGGAGCTGGGAAAAAGGTACTTGGGACGTGGTACCTTCCCCCCTCCGTCTCTCTCCCTCTCCTGCTGTCCACTGTAAGGAAGCGGGCAGCAGCGAGTACTTGGAGGGGTACGTACTTGACGAGTGTTCCGTCGCCCAACCTGAGGTACCGACCCGTCCAAGGTGAGGTAAGGTCAGGTCAGCTAGGTAGGAAGATGTACCTCAGGCAAGCAATGCAATCGAAGCGGCGGACAAGCATGTCAGGAACACTTGCGAGGTACATCCGCCTCTTAGTGGCCCAGAGTGGGTCCTGACCGGGGGCCATTCGCTGTGATGGATGGAGGACTGCGCAATGCACACATCAAAAAGAGGGATTAGGGAACTGGAACGGGCTCCAGTGTTTGTTCACCGGGCCCCAGAGCAGCAGAAAAGAACCCGTCCCGACATGCTCCATCAGAATGAGCAAGGGAGGGATGTGTGAGTTGCTGGTGGGGAGGGGAGGGGGAGGGAGGGATTCGACGAGGGGGGAGCCTGAGGTGAGGTGGGAGTGGAGGGGGAGACGACAGGTCAGGGAGGACCGACACACCCCAAGCCCGCCAGCCAGCAACACAGCACACAGCACAGCACAGCACAGCAACCGGCAACCAGCCAGCCTTGAACCCGAAGCAGGGCAAAGCAGGCGCACCACGACATCCACGTCCACGACATGGTCACGAGCTCTAGGGTGGGGAGGGGCGACATGAAAAGGCCCACGGCGCCGGTGCAGTACGGTACAGTGCTGGCGGTGCGAATTGTGTTGCTGTGCTGTGCCGTGCTACGCAATTCTGTGTGTCTGTGGCTGCCGGTGTCATTACAAGAAGCGAGGGCAGCTCAATTGAGACGTAGCGAGTGCTATTCCTGCCGCTACTGCCTCTCTGCCTCTCTTTCTCAATCTGCCTCTGCTTCTGCTTCTTTTCGCCTGGCCCTGCCGTGTTGCTGTTGCTTCGCTGCCACCGCCGACCATGTTGATGCTGCGCTTGCTATTGCGCACGCGCACAACAACCCATAAAAAACCCCGCCAAAAAAAACAAACCGAAAGCACTCCGAACAGGGAAAGAGGTACGTACATGCACCCCTCGGCTGCATAGCTATTCCTGTCCCCATATTTACGTATCTTTACATGTCGCTGCTAAGTAACGGAATGCAAGTGCCTCTTAGTTGTCCTATCACGGATAGACAGGTAGGGAACGGGAAGGGAGGCCCGGAGCTATGTAAGCAGCGCTCTAGAATCCCAGTTCCTTGTCACTCACCACCACCACAACTTCGCTGTGAAATACAGTACACACTTCTTGTCAGCAACCTTGCTCTCCATCACATCCATCGAAACGTCTAGCTCTCCCTCTTTCTCTTGTGTGTCTCGAAGACACGAGTTAAGAAGGCCGTTGCTTGCCGACCTACCAAATCCAAACGAGATCGAGTCCAGCATCCAGCCCTGTTATTTGCCACTGGCTAATTTCAGGGAATTTCTCGGAACCATGAGGTATGCATCAATGTATAGTACCCTCATCTCGTCTGACACAAAAGAGACGAGGAATCTAAATGGGTCGTATCGCCATCTCAATCCAAGACAAACTTTGGGGCCGAGGACGCGAAAGAGAAATAGAGAGGAGGGGAGGAAGAGTCGAATAAAAAGGAAGGGGGTGAATACCTACCATTGGAGGGGAGGAAAGACAAGCGGCACTCCCGTCATTAACACGCTCCGGTATCCCCCTCACTGAACACGACGCGACATGGCACTTTCAAGGATTCAAGGATCATAAAATTTGGCGGGACGACAAGGGCACAGCTGTCTTGCGGCTGCCGTCAGTTTACTTTGAGCAGACATGGAGATTGAATAGCTCTCGCTATCTGTACTCCAGCACACAACGCACCACGGACACACTGGACGAAGGATACTGGCTGGATGGCTCTTGAGCTCACGCCGTGCGCCACATTGCCCTCTAAGTGCCATCCACACCCATCCTCACTATCCTCATCAGGGCCACGGCGCTCGGTTTTGTGCCGCGGGATGGTGGATTGGGGCGGACAGGAATCGCATAGCCTGGCACGCGCCCGACCCGTCTGGAGCGCAACTAGCCACATCCAGACACCAAAACGCCTCCCCTCCGTCGCCCACAAATGCATGGGGGGGGGGGAAGCCGGCCGGGTTATGGGACACCTCAGGGATTATTGCTGGGGTGTATCCACTGTCCAGGGCTACGTACGAGGCCAAGGACCAGACGGGCGTGTGTCCATCACAAACGAGCCGGCCGGCCGGCCAGCTCTCAGTATAGGTAGCATAGCACAACCCAACGCAGGCCAGGCGGGCTCGATTTCCAGGTTTGACTGGATCTGGACCACGGCGGTGGTACGGACGCTAAGGCAAGTACTGCTGTGCTGGTCTCGATTGCCCTGGACCTGATGACGAGGAATCATCTTAGGACAATGTTGTGGTTGGTTGGCCCAGCACGCTGAGCTCTGCAGACGATTCCAGCCAGAGAGAAAAGATGAGGTAAGGGGGAAAGGGGAGGTGAGAGCGTGGTGACGAGTGGTGTACAGATGGAGAGGGATACAGCTGAAAAAGAGGTAAGGTAAGTCAACATATGCAAGGTATCCGCTTCACCAGTTCGTCCCGTCCCATGGTTCACCTTGCTAAGGCATGCAGCGACAGTGTTGATCAAGACAAGATACTGATGACTATCCGCTACCCGCCGTCCTCCATCAGTTTCGCATTGCATGCATCATCTCCATTTTCGACCGTCACTTACTTCTGTGTCAAGCGAGACAGAGTACCTTGCCTAAAGAGGTGAGGGCGAACGGATACTGACGTCGCGTCCCCCGAGATGTCATGGGTGAAAGGCATTCTGACAACCTGAGAGGTGAGGCAAAAGAAAGGTGACGAGGAAAAAAGAGATTGCAATCACCAACGACTTGGGGCAATGGAGCTCTCTCAAGGTCGCTCGCTGCCCCTCCCGGTCTAGCCTCGCCATATCCCGGACCGCCGATTTGGTTGGCAATTTCGCCCCGGCTCCGGAGACTAGAAGGGCGAGGTGTGCCTAGTGAGGAATGCTCCCACAGCTTCTAATGATTCCATGATTCCCTCCGCCTGCTGTTGTTACTCCTGCGAAGCCATCACCTCATCAGTGTGATAATGTCCCGCCTAGCTGGTCGCAGCCGGCCCCTCCCCGTTTCGTATCCTGGGGTCGCCTCATTGCAACGGATACCATGCCCTTTGCAAAACCGCTGTGTCTAGCTGCTTGTTGCATACTGCCTAGGCTCTACCCGAGCCATGTGCGGCCGGTAGCTAAACCAGCTAACAAGGGGACAAGCAGGGCGATACTAGTTTCCCTTCTCCAGTGTGGTAGAGGTATCCAACGGGGAAGAAGACGGACAAGCCCAGCATTGCAGTACCGCCAGCACCTTGGCCATGTCCCCACCGGCGCGCCCTCATCTGGACCAATAGGTAGATACTCCGTCTCCCGGTCCTCAGGCGGTACAGCAACGCGTACATGGTAGCTCCGGTACTCAGTCGATACGTGTCTCGACAACTTGCACTAACGCGTGCCGACGGAAAGCATGCTGGCTCCCGTGGGCGCTGACCCGGCCTGTCACTTGCGGCGGTGAGCAGAGGTATCCTTGTGTACCTCCGCCTTGCAAGCTTGGTTCGAGTACGCGATCCAATACACGTGCGAGGGGTCCCAGCCGATTCCACTCTTGATCCACCGTTCCTCTCGCACCTGCTCGGCCTGGGACGCACGCTGCTGCCCGTTCACTGCTGCAGCTCCTCCACGTCTTCCTACTGCACCTTCTGCTGGTGTTCGCAGCCCGGACGTGGGTAAGCGGGTCTCCGGAGCGTCACGAGTGGCCGGCGCAGTGGTGTGGATCTTTCACATTCCGCACCACCTTCACCCCGGGACTGAGGGTCACGTCGACGTGGGCCAGACGCGACACTGGTATTTCCCTCTTTGCGCGCCGCGCCTGTTTGGCCAGCCTGCGCCAATCACCATTTGGCAGACCAAACGCATCAGACGCGATGGACACGAAACGCGACCGACGGCACGGCTGGCTGAGAGCACCCGCATCTGCCACCCATACCCGTGCCACTACCGCACCCGCACCCGCACCGCTGCCACCTGGGTACCGTAACTTGGTACCCGGCTGAGAGAGTGGGACGCACTGCCAACAGTTCGGTGCTGGAATTATGGATCGTGGCCACAACAAACGTGGACAAACTGTCCAAGACATGTCGGAGAGCCATTATTACCCAGGATGCAATATCCATGCTGGGCCACGTCCTCATCCTTACAGGCGGTCTGAACTCAATTCGATTCGAGGTGCGAATGGCCCTGTCTGGGAGCAGCTCGACCGCCAAAGCGACAAGCATCCGGGCGAGGCGGGCTTGCGGGTCGTCTCCCCTATTTAGTCGACTAGTGTCGAGAAACCCCGTCTTTTGATACCAGGGCCTTTTGATTCTGGTCGCCGGTAAGAAATCAAACATGAGACGAGCGCTCGATCTGAAAAGATACAAAGCATGAACAATGCACAACACGGACCAGGCTGCTGGATAGATGGACAAGGACGTTTTTGGGGATTGGCTACGGGTAATCAACAAGTGGGATGAGAAAGGCGACAAGCGTCCCATGGCTCCATTACGGACACCACGGATGCGCTCCCGCGATCTTCGCCAAACGAGATGATGTCGACGTCGTTGTCTTGATTCCTGTGCGCCCTCGTCCCCTCCCCCTCCTTTACACTCATCCCCCCCCCCCCCACCTTTTTTTTTTTTTTTTTTTTTTTTGAGGGGGGGGGGGGGGGGACCCACCGATGATCGTGCACTCTCTGTTGAGCAATTTCAGCTTGTTTCCCAACCGATAGATGAATGGACCGTCCAAAACTACGCAAAAGCACACATAAAGATCGGTCGTATCTTAAGCTTGGGGGCCGTTGGATATGAAGCCCAAGAGTCCCCTGCCCCTCTGTCCACCCAGCCAGAACCACCCGGTCATCTTCTACTTCCATGGCTTTCCAAGCAGCCACGTCAAGGCATCCATCTTTCACCAAGTATCCTAGCGCAGAAACATTCAAATCATCGCCCTCGGCCGTCCAGGTCCCGCCGTCCTCACTTTCCAGACCAACAGGCTCACCACAGACTGGCACACCGAGGTCCTTGCCATCGCAGGCCGCTTCCGAGTCCCCAGGTTCGGCGTGCTGGATCTCTCGGGCAGAGTTCCTTGCGTCTTTTCGTACTGGAACTCCAACCACCCCCCGCAACTGGCTGCGGCAGCGGGCGGCTGTTCAGTCCTGCACCCGCCGTCCTTGGCGTCCGCGGGCATGCTGCGGCAGGTTGCACCGTGGATCGCGCCCCTTATAGCGTAGAGTACAGGAAGGAGGCGATCGTTGTGTGTAGCCGCGTAAGGCGGAGAGCCTACCGAGTAATTTGAGCGGACCGTGCCGGAAAACCTCAAGGCGTGCAATGAGGTCGGTCGGGTTGTCTTGAACGGTAACGCGGGTGGTGTCAGGTCTGCTTTGTCGGCTAGCATATGGGAGGCTTGGGGACCGGTCTACAATGTAAGCTTTCGGGCAGCCATTGAGGGGTTCAGGGTTGGATATCTTGAAGCGGACAGAGGCGAGATGCTATAGTGGCATGGCAGGGAGAATATCGATGTTCCCGTGGCCATGGCAGAGCAATGCGCCTAGGAGTGTCTTCGGCGCTGAGCCAAGGGGGTTGGAAGGCGACGGTCATGCCAGTCTTGTGGCCGACAAGACGGATGAGATCATAAGATGTACGTGTCTTGTTGGCTTGTGCTGGTTTTCCTGGGCTGTTGGTTCTGTAACTCGTGCTCGTTCTCTGATATTGTCTGTGTAATGATGGTTCGGAAATGGATTCAATGGCTAGGCTCTCTCATGCTTGTATACTATTCCACATCATACCAGTGAATCGCCCTTTGAGGCAGTGACATGGTTGAGGCCAAAGTCATCCATGGAGAATCGTATATTGGCAAGGCATGATCGAAAGTGACAGCAACTAAAGGAAAGGAAAAAATAGAAGGAAACCCGCTTTTGATGACTCTAACTTTAATCTGGTATCCTATCACGCCTTACCTGCTGACACCCCGAACTCAACAGCCCTGCCATTTGAACGTAAGCGCCTCTGTGACAGGAGACGTTCCGCCGTCCTTGTGCTCTCTGCCAAAGACGATTCGGCTTCCAGCCTGCGAGATGATGCGGAACGTGACGTTAAGGATCCCCACGTACCCGTCACCGCCAACGCAAGTCGAAGCCGTGTTCACACGCTGGGCAACAGCCACGTTCCGTGCGACGGCGCCGGAGCCCGACGAGGTGCTCGTAGACTTGGTAACCTGCTACCCGCACAGCCAGTCAGATTTGGTTCTCGGGGCAGACGTTCTCAAACATAGAAAGGAAAAAGAAAAAGCCAGAGAGGAAGACAAAAAAACAAACAAAAAACAACCCACCGTGTCAGAAGCCGCCTCGGACCAATATGCCGTTGTGTAGAAGTCCACCTTGGCGTTGGAGCTGAGGTACAGCCCGCCGCGGACGACAACGTCCTGCAGGACCAGCGCTCGTCCGGCCTCGCCGCCGTCGACGAGCAGGTGGACCTGGCAGCTCGTCATCTGGCCCGCCGTGAGGGTCTCGCTGAAGTCGGATAGCGTGATGGTGAGATCGTCGAGGTCGCCGGACCACGTCACTTTGGCGTCCTGAGGGCAAGCGGGGCCGCTGTGGGAGACGGATTTGATGCGGAGGGCAGAGGCGGCGGTGGCCAAGGCCAGGAGGACGGGGGTGAAGCGGACCATGTTTTCCTGGCTTTGTAACTAGAGATGGCAATATGTAACGTTGTCCAAGGCTTGTTATATGCTGCCTTCGGGGAAACGACTTCGTCGAACGACATGTCGGAACGCGGGCCCTTTTTATAGACCGCTTCGCAACCCCCCCCCCCCCCCCCCCCCCCCCCCCCCCCCCCCCCCACGTCGTCGAACGTTGGAGAGAGAGTTTGTTTTCACATATGGCGAGCCATATTATTAATCCTTGGAACACAACGCATGTATGGAGAGGTCGAGACCGCTTAATATCGTGGCGACGCGCCTGAGAGGCGTCGGGTAATTAGCTATATACCCAGCAAATGAATACCCGCGACCCTGATGCGACGTCCCGAACTCTTTGGGAGGGGAGAAAGAAAAAGGGTCCGGAACCCTGCCAAAAGGCACAAGAGAGTTCCCTTGGATGTCTTAATACTGGTCGATATAGATCTCAGGAGCCAATTGGGCGTGTGGTATCGTTCGTGGTCAACAAGCACCTTACATCTTCCGGAGATGGTTCCATGGCAAGGCCGTCGCCACACTTTCGAGCTTTCAGCTGTTAATCAACCCATGTAACGTCGATAAGCTCGAACCGTGGATAATTGTGTTTCCTAGCGTCTTGAAATCTTCCCGTGCCGGATTCGCCTCCGCTAACGGGACATCTTGATTGAGGTTCTCCGGAGGTTCGTTGGCCATGACCGTGATGGAGACACACTGCGTACCTACATAGGTCTAGTCTTGAATGCACACCGGTTAGTGACGACTATTTCTTCCTGGATAATTCATTACCCTTGACCGAATACCGTGTTCAACGTACTACTACGACTTAGTAAGGTAACCAAAGCATGGCGGATGTAGTCGAGGGCTCCAAAGACGTGGTAGGACAAGGACATTGATAGAGCTACAAAGGAAGAGGGTGGATTATCCTCTCAAAACTATAATAAAACCTGGTTGTTATTGCATTTCCTTGTACGATGCTACCCTAACTCTTCAGAGCCCCCCGCACTTCTACTATGCTCTCATGCGCTGTTATAATGCTGAGCCAAACTCCATGTAATGCTCCTGTATCTCCCAACCCATTCTCGGTCCATGCAATCAATCCATGTAGTCGTTGTCCGCAGGTCCTTTGGTAATCTTTCAATCCTAGTCCCAGCTCATCCAGTTGGATCTGAGAACATCGTCTTCTTCCTCAGCCGTATTTTCGGCCAGTTCTTTCCCCTTCTCTGTCTTCTTTTCCTCGTCCGAGGAGCTCACCCTCCCGTCTACGAGTCAATCCCAAAGTCCACCCAATGGTTCATTTACAGGCACAACCTCGCGGCTGCTGACCTCGAGCAAGTCCTTGCCGCTTTTAGGAGTCGTCTCCAGCTCGTTCGCTCCATCGTGCAGCCAGTTCCGCTCATACGGGTCAGGGTCGGACATGGTGTCCTCGGTATGCGACTCCACATCCCCGTCAGAAGAATGCAGGTCCGAGGTCTCCACCTCGTCCGTGTGCGACGTTCCCTCTCCTCTAGATCCTGGTGCCGCGACATCCAATTCTTTCGCCGGTGTCATGTCAAGATGACTCGGTTTTCTGTTGTGAGACAGTGAGCCTTCCGAGTGACGTGATCGGTGCAACGGGGGCGTCACAGGCTTCCCAAAGTCGAACTCGACGGCCTCGAGCTGCGTCGGATCTATCGGGCTGGTCATCGGGCCTCTCACCAGTGAAACGTTGTAGTGGCTCTTTGCCGCTCTTTTGAGACGAGGCTTGCGGACAATGACAGGCGAGGTGCTTCCATGGCCATGTCTTGCACGCATCTCCAATCGCTCTTCCTCTTCCGTTTCTTCATCCGTGAGCACGTTCTCCATCAGACGTCGGTGGTGCGCCATGAGTTGAACGCTGCTACCAGAACACCTGCGCTGTCGGTTCCTGACGACTTCAGTGTCCAGAGTAAGGGCTGGAGCACCTGTAGGCATCTGTTTCGTAGCTGCGGATGATTTGGGCCAGGGCGGCGGCAGAACGATACCCGTAGTGAGCCTCCGCAAGTCCACCTGACTATCGGAGAAGACAACACGAGCACGCAAGCGATGGACGGCACGATCCAGTGCGAGCTCGATAGCACAACGGTCGCGGATTCGGCTGAGCTTCGGCCATGTTGCGCGCTCGCCCATCAGACAGGCCCGCAGCATGAAGTCAGGGCTGGGGTTACTCAGGATCTTTGGGATATCATGCACGTTGACCTCGGGGAGGATATTGATGTCGCCCGAATACTTCTGACTGAGAATGCTCCTAAGCTTGGTGACGAGATTCGGAAAAACGCCAATCTCCGCCAGGAAGTGCAGCCGGTGCAAAGCCTCCTCTTTGGCGAGGGCTGTGAGGGTATAAACCCAATCAAGCTCCTGCTTGCTAGGCGACAGACTCGACCGACGCGCCGCCGTGTCGTCGGGATCCAGCTGATCATCACGCGCCAGGAAGGGGACAACGTGAGGATTCACCTGGGAGACGATGAAATGGTTTACGTTAAACATCTCGGCGAGCCTCGTCATGGGCAAGTCGTTGTCGACGGAGCCATCGATCCACCGTTGCGGTGTCGGGTTCCAGGGCATGTGCTCGCCGGTGTCGGGGTTCTTTACTAACAGGGGGGCGGCGCTGAAGACCAGGGGGACGGAGCATGAAGCAGCCACAGCAGACCAGATCATGACGTTGGGCGCCGTGATATAGTTCAGGAGACGCGGGAGCTCATACATGGACTCGGTCGAAACGCAGATATTGAGTACCCGTCGCGTTCGGTTGTACGCCTCTTGGAAGGTGAGATCTCCCACCAAACCTCGCATAACGCGGGTGAGGTGCTTTATATCGGACCAGCTTCCCTCGGTGAGCAGCCTCCGCATGTGGTCGAACACACCGTCCGGGTTCTCCTCGGCATCGAAAACGGCCAGGTCACCGTAGGGAAACTCCTTTACAAGACGGGGAATTTCTTCGTCCGTCCTTGTGCAAATGACGGCCGAGACGATGGAGCCTGCTGAGGCACCTGATATGATACGCGGCAGCAGCTTTACCTCGAAAAGGGCCTTGAGCACTCCAATATGGGACATACCCAGTGTACCGCCTCCGCTCAGCAACAACGCGCTTCGGCCAAAGCTTTGTCGAGCATACAAGACGCTCTCAAGTATGTCCCTTTGTCCCATGCCCTCGGGCAACGCGAATTGGCTCTTTTCCACTAGGGCGTCAATGGTCTGCATGGCCGAGTCGACGTATCTCTCGATGAGGCTCTTGGTGCCCACGTACGAGTGCCTGTACAAGTCGACATTCCCCATGCCCCCGAGATCTCGACAGAGGGCGGTCCGTACGAGGTGCATCATAGCACGAGTGTCGCAGTTGATGCGCGCATTGTCTAGTTCCTTCAGTCTCGCCTCGATCAGCGCGGGGTTGTAGTCCCCCGTGTATGAATCCAGTTTCCACAGGTCGTTCTCTTCGAGGATGTCGAGCTCTTCAGCGGCGTCCTGCCACTGTTTCCTGGTCTGGGCCTGTTGCGAAGATGGTCTGTCAGCAGTGTTGCGACGGCGCAAAGACGAACATGATATGTTCTCTAAAACCAAGACGGAGGATGGACATACGTTTTTCATGTGAACAGATAGGACTAGCCTCCGTTCTTCTTTTTTCCTTCTATTCTCGCGTTCCAGCTCGGACAGTCCATCGCGCAACGACAGGACGAGATTGTTGGCGCCTTTGATAGCACGGGATATAGAGTCCAAAGCGGCATTAAGAGGTGGTTGGGGTTGTTGATGTTGTTGCTTCTTGATGGACGAGGAGCGGCCGGGCTTGAGCGATGCGGGGGGGACAGTGGAGGAGGGCTTGACCCGAATGGCTGGGAGAGGGTGGACGGAGTTGAGGAGGACGTCGTTCATGATGGCGAAGAGGAGGTCGAGGCGAGAATAAGGACCGTCGTAGTCGGGGTCGGGTGGGAAGTCTAGGAGAGATGAAGGAGGAGGAGGAGGAGCTGGTGGACGAGAGGCAGCTGTGGTGCCGTGCGTTTCGCATCACAGCCTGGGAGCGTGGTGGTGCAGCAACAGACTCCTGACATGTGCCTTTTGTGGGAGTGGAGGGTTGAGGGAGGTCAGAGCATGCGCGCGTCAGTGTATCGTCGCGACGACGGCGGACTTGGGGGGATTAAGGTAGAGTAGCGTCGGGCGGTGCGGAGAAGGGCGAGCGTGGACAGGACGGCGGGCCGAGTCTACGAGGAAGAGAGACAGGCGTTGTCGAGAGGAAATGTGCGTAGAAGAAGCGTGTCGTAGCCAGCAAAGATTCGCAAGCGTCAGATGATTGTAGTCGGAGCAGTGTTGTGAGAGCTATGGTTTGGGTAACACGAAGTGAAGGCAGACAGGGATGTGACGCAGATCCGCCGACGTTGGGCGCAGATGACCGCACAAACTGCGCCAGAGGGAGGGTGACTTGTCGTGAGAGACGTTCTATGGAGCGAAAGAGGCGTAGGAGAACAAGGGAGCAAAGTACCTCCCCGTGGTGGTTGGCAGCGAGCGACGACGAGAAAGGTAAAGAGGAACAAGCGGGCGCAAGAGGGATGAGATGGTTGGCTAGACGGCGGATGGTGGTTGGAAGGTGAAGCGACGGATCGGAGGACTCGAGTCGTAGGTCACTGCCGCCGGGGATTCGAGAGAGGCTCGATACCTAGGTAGCCTAGGTCGAAGAGTAAAGTAGCGAGGTTAATGACGAGAACAAAAGGAGGAACGTCGCGAAGGAAGCGGTTGGAGTTTGGTTGTATGCGTGACTTGGATCTGTACTGGGTAAAGATGCAAGCAGGAGATGCGACGAAGATGGATACTGGCGGTGACTTTACACACGACACGCAATGGAACATGGACAGTGGAAAAAAAGTGGACGGTGATGACAGTCGCAGGCGCCCCTGGGCCCCCAGACAGGGAAGCAAATGCACAACCCCACCAGCTGACTTCAGTGCAGGTCTCCCCCACAGATTGCCTCCACACAGGGGCGGGGCGAGATGCTCCTCCAGACACGGGACGTGGACTCCAGAACCCTCGAGAGTCGAGACCCGAGCTCGCTGAAAGTGACCTGAGGCACACTGCACTTTCTCTCGGAAAGGACGAGACGGAGAACGAGGGGAGGAAAAGAAGAAACCGAGCCCCCTCCACCGCGGTACGTATCACCTTCCAGGGTCCACGTGCCAGTGTCACCGTGTCACAGCAGACGTAATGAACGGACAATTCAGTGCCAACCGATTGGCCTCTTCCCACATGCCCATCCCCTATCTCCCCGCACACTGCAGCATCTGCGATCTCCTTTTCCAGCCTACATGCAAACTTACATGTACATACTGTACTGTACATAGACGGGGACTGCGCAGCGAGGTTGCACAAGCAGCACAGAAATGTCACGAAAGGACATGACCGGGCTGGGACTCTCGGCTTATTCTGGCCAGATGACCTCCCCTCGGGCCCCTGCCTGGCCCCTTGCCTCCCCTCCATTGATCCATCATCCTCCAGACTCTGAGTGGCCCACCCCAGATTTGGGGATCCCGGGGGAACACCAAGCGCTGCATCGTCAACGTCCCACCCACCCAATCAAGCCTTGCCGCAACACACCCTCTCGTCGCCAATATTCGTCTCCACACGCTCTTCACTCTCTCTTCCCTCCCGCTCACCCGCTCACTCCCTTTCTGAGAACGTTTGTTCCTTAGCATCTGAAAATCAATTGTCATCCGCTGCCCTCCGCCGAGAGTCTCAGCTGACTTTCTCTGCCTTTCTTTGCCTTGACATGAACCCATTATACTGGCTGTAACCCCGTGTTATGCTGTCACCACCATCTGCTCATTGTCTCACATCATCGTGCAATGAGCAGTTGAATATCGTCTATCTCTCTCTCTCTCTCTCTCTCTCACACACACACACACAAACACACACACTTACATACACCCCTAACTAGCCCAAGCCCCAGACCAACGAGCCACTAAGAAGACCAAGCCAGGACCCGGGACAGGCCGCTCGGTGAACTCTCCGTCCATCTCATCTCTCTTGCCGACTTCCTCTCAGCCCCAGGCATCGCCCACCTTGCTCTGCCTGTCAGCAGCAAGCAGATCCTTAGGTCGAAGGCTTCATGCCCTGACGTGGCTCAAGCCTCGAAGTGGGCATGGTGTCCTCGGAGAAAAGTTGGCGAATGATGCCTCACAGCCTGCTAAAGAAGTCAATTTTGAAATATTACCCCGCTACCTCACCCCCTCTGCCCCGCCATACCGCTACCGTATATACCGCATCGACCTGGAAGGTTTGTTATTCTTGGTGAAGTGCCCAAACGCCAAATAGCACCAGACACTCATGCCCACTGGCATGTGTTTGTCCCTGATCAAAGCGGATAATTAACTTGTCGATACTGGAAAAGGCGCACGAAACGCCGCTCCAACGGCCGACCTGCCGCCTGCCTCGAACCGTTACTTGTCGCCGTTTGGCATACAGCAACAGGGGATCCACCTGGCTAGGAGATGCGAATGTGAAAACTTGTCATGCCCAAAGTGGTATAATCTGCCCCATCTAATTTTCATCTGACTCTGGCCGTACCCGGGCAAGAACCCTTCTCTTCGTCTTACTCATGATTCAGACTCCATGTCGTCTCCACCGCCCTGTCTCACCAGACGCTTCTATTTTACTCGTTTTACGTCCTTGTAGAAACTGGCATTGCCCGTCGTACTCGTCACTCGTCAGTCAGTCGATTCCCTACGGTGGTCAGATCCCGATCCTAGCCAAGCATTCCTCGTCGCGCCGGTACCTCTTCCCGAAAGCCTACACCACGCTTCTCCATACCTGCTAAGGCCCTGACTCATTTGTTCAGCTTCATCCGCTGCTTGCGTCCCTCACGACAACTTTGCTAGCACGTTAAACTGCAGCGAATTTATCCCAACGTCATACGTGGTCGGTGGCCCACTCCATCAACTTTAATCGACAAGGGAGGCATCATCATCGATCTCCAGCCCTATGTCATCGACCCGCTGGGCCTAGTGCCCTTTCTCACGCACCCCAGAGCTGTTTTTCCAGGTCACGGGCACTGCCGTTGGCTGTCTCCGTACGCGTGCCAACGCAAAACATACACTGAGTTTCGTCGCGTTCTATCAAGATTCGCCGGTGATCACATCTTCACCGTCCTCTTGCAACAGCCTCGCCGCAAAGTCACAAACCTTGTCCCGAAGGACTTGAGCCACTTTGCCTTCTGTCCAAAAGTGCCCTGCAGAGGAGACCTCCTCGCCGTGAAAGTGCGATCCCTCGATGCCCTCGAGCCGTCCCACCCATGCCCGCAGTTTGGTGACAGGGACGAAAACATCTCGGTCACCGAACAAGGCTAGAGTCTCGTTCTCGACTAGTTTGCTCTCGCTCATTTGTCTGTGATCGGTCGTAAAGGCTGGGGCTCCTTGATCTCGAGGCTTACCCGCTCGCGAGAACAGTCCTCGCCCAGGCGCTGCTGGGAGGAACGACATTGTCGCCAAGTGTGTGATGACTCCTTGCAGCGGAGATATAAGAAGATAAGCCGGCCGCACTTGCGTCAAATTGGCCACTTCTTCCACCACAACCGAAATCTCATGGTTCGACGGTATGGTCTCTAACTTTTCCTGAGTCACAGCTACGCCTTTGTGATGATGCCGCTTCGTTTTTGCAAGCAACTCGTTGACGCCCCGCCGGATCTTGTCTTCCGCGTCTATGGAGAACGACCTCCGTGTTTCCGAGACTGATCGCCGCGCCTCGTAACTTCTACGCTGCGTATCCTCGTCGCCTCCGACCCGCATGCCGAGGTATTTCTTCCGCGGCGACATTGAGCTCGCAGCTCGAGCGCTCGCCAAGATTAAGTTCTGTTGCTCGGCCAGATGCTGTGCACGTAGGCGAATATCGGCAGCCGCGGAGCCAGCAGGAGGTAACTTAAACTGCGCGAGGATTTGTGCCATCGGTGGGATTTGCGTCGTTATCATGGCACCGTACGAATAGCCGCCGAGAAGGAGCAACGGATGCTCCGATAGAGGGGATTTGGGTTGTACGTCGGGAGGAGAAGGTGTGCGGGGTGTTGTCGGTGATCGTGTGGCAGAGGGGCCGAATGGATCGAGGAAGTGCATGTAGTATACCATGAAGCCGACAAACGACATGTAGTCGCTGCGTTCTGGCTTTGCTGTCCAGGAGGTCCGACCGGCCGAGCCTGAGGCGCCTCTGTCGCGAACAATCACGTTAGCGACGTAATCAAACCGCTTTCCCCAACATGCTACTCCAGCGCCCTCGGGCACCTGTGTCTTCCTTACCTGAAATTGAAGGTGCCCACAAGAAAGCCTTGTCGTAACAGGGTGGCGGCTACGATGTCAACAATTGGATCATCATAAGATCCGCCCAAGGGCGCATACGGATGGGCGATGACGGCGGCGTGTCGCTTCCATGGTGAAGGGTTTGACGCGGCAGGGCTCAGTGCGTGGCAGTGGTACACACGACAGTCGAGAACGGTGTCATCGTGAAGGCTGGGGAGCGTGAAGCTCAACGTTGGTTCAGGAAGCATTTTCTGCTCTTCATAGTGGAGCCATTGGTCGGGCCGCCGAGGGTATTAGAGAACGCAAGACGACGATTGTGGGCTTGAGAACTTGGCTTGGGCGTGTCGGACGGAGATAGAAAGTTCGTAAGGCTGTGTTGGGCAGCGCCAATGAGGTTGAGAGGGGCAAGTTCGGGACAATGCAGGCCTTGTGATTGTGTCCCTGTGCCGTTGATCCGCGGCGACAGATAAACCTTCAAGCTTTGTATCAGAAAGATGATCACCGACGGAGAGAAGGGAGGGATACGCGGGATGCGTAAAAGGTTGGTGGTTGCGTAGGACGTCAGGTTCTCAGGCTGCAAGCCCCCTCGCATGCGAAAGCAAGCAGGCTCAAGTATCTAAAGCAAGCTTCGTAGTGGCGTAAGGGCGCAGGGATTGTTACACGCCAAGATGCGGAAGTGACGGGTAGCACAGTGCCCACCGAGGCACGGTACGTGCCCCACAGCTTACGCTTTCACCTGTTCACCTGGACTCACCTTGGGCTGACGAACCATGATGGCGCCTCACCTCACCGAAACTTACCATCACCGTCGTCTGACCCATTTTGAACATGGAGTAGTTCCTTCATCAAGGACAGGGCTCATCGTGGAGATTTGCCGGAAGCTCGCTCCTTACATCATGACTCACCAAGGCCCAGTGACGATACATACTACTACGACGTACTGTGTCTGATATGTACCCTTGGCTTCGCGTTGAGCTGACAAGGGGATCAGATGTCTATACAGAGGTTCAGATGACACCAGACGCCATTGCCTAGCCTCTCAAGTCAGCCGAGGACACAAGATGTGATAAACTTCAATTTCGACAGCCTTTTTGTGTTTACTGTGACTAAATACCAACCTGTCACATTCTAAAGCTTTTTCTTCGCCTCGGCCTCGGCTCTTTCACGCCTTCGCTTCCTCCAGGCCTTGATCTCGTTCAACAGACCCATGACCAGCGGCACACCCACCGGCCCAAGCAGCGGTAGATACACTGCGATCTTGTGCTCATCAGGGAAGTATAGTTGACCAACCATGCTCTTCTCAAAAAAGGCTCGCTCCGCCTCCGCCTCGGCGATCCTGGCATGTTCCAGCCCCTCCGGACCACCCAAGCTTGCACATGCAAGCTCCAGGTGATGCATGGTTTTGGCGACACCATCCGCAACGTTGCGGGGAATAGAGATGGACGGCAACGCCAATGACAGTCGCGCCAGAGAGCCCAGAGTAGACGATGCCCGTAACAAGAGGTCTGCCGAGCGAATCCGTGTGAGAGTCGACAGTCGCAAGGGAAGAGACCCGGACTGGGGAGTTCCAAGGAGGGACAACAGATGACCGGCAAAAGTAAGCATCGGCTGCTTGAGTGTAGCAGACGGTACGTGTGACGTGGTCGACGGTAGCGATAGAAGATAGACCGTCCCCCACTGCGGGATCAGCCAAGACTGGGATGTCTCGGATCCCGAATCCAATCCGATCGTTTGGTTTCCAACGAAGAGAAGAAAGTTCACCGTCGGGGCGCCGCCAATGGAAGGAGAGAGAGGCCATTCGGCCGCGTTGATAAATGATGCAAGGTCGTCCTTGCTCAGTACTTGAGATTGCGCGCCGGGCGTAGCGTATAGCTGCACCTGAGTGTCGATCGTGAAGTTGTGAATAGGGCTCAGTACGTCAAGCATGGGCTTCATGTACGCCTGGATGGCTGCGTCGACGTCCCACGTATTGGGCTCAGAGCCGCTGGTGAAGAGCGAGAAGCTCAAGTGGTACGTCGGCGAGTACCGCAACGAGCGAGTGGTTCGCTTGGCCAGCGACTCGGCCGCCTCGGGTGACATTCCCTGAGGCCTCGCATCGGTAGCCCCTGACGCAGCTGACAAAAGGTATGATATGATGGCTTGTTCCTCGGCGTAGGTGGAGCGTAACTCGTTGGCGATGTACGAAGCCAGCGCGGAAGAGGACGACGTCGGCGAGGGAATCGAGTTCGGTGGGTAGGTTATGTCGAGGACCGGGGAATGCGGATTCAGGGACGCTGTCGTAGACTCTCCCGGACTAAGCCGAATTGTCAGGGCGACCTGCGAGTCGTCTTCGGTAACGGAGGTGGGATCATCTTGAGGCGCAAGCTGGAGACGCAAGTGGTGTCCTGAGAAGTCGTTGAGGTCGTCAAGGGCGTGCTGAGTGAGACGAAGAAGATTCTGCGCCTCTTGCTCCTGGAGCTTGTTGGCCTGCACTGAGATGCGGAGGGGGAAGACAGGACGACAGGCCTGAAAGTGGAAGAGAGTGGTCAGCGGGGCTCTCTCGGTCTTGAATGCGTTGCTGGCGGGGAAGTCGGAAGGCCTTCCTATACCTTTCCATCTGCCCATTGTTCCATACCACTCAATGGCAGGTTAGCACGATAGATGCTCGTGGTCATCCACCATATGGGCAAGCCCAGAAGTAGCACAATGGCCCAGAAGGCAAGGATAACGAAGGAGCGGCGGCGCACATCGGACGGCTTCTCAGGGGGCGGAGCCTTGCGGGACTCGGGCTGCGGCGGCGTAACGATCGTGGTTGTCGTCTGGTCAGTGGCGAGGCCGGGGCCTGCTGCCGGGCTACTATCGTCGTCGTTACCGGGCATTGAGGCAGCCATCGCCATGTGCGGCAACATTTGATTCGGGCTGCGCAGCGATCGTGAAGACGAGAGGCGCAACGGATAAGCTGCGGCGTGTTGGAAGGTCGTGTTGGGTACGGAAACATGCCCAGCAAGCAGGGTGCTGACATAATCGTCATCGCGCCGAGAGGTACGAGATAAGATAGCAAGCAAACCTTAACCACGGCGCGCGGTCACGTGTGGTTTATGCAATCAAGAGAGTATCCTTGTGCTTAGTTGCGTGAAGCGGCTTGAGCGAATCGCACTTCAATCAGCACCTCACAGTCGCTTATTACACATTACAAACTGACGTATGCGAGTGCGAATGAGGCTCGCAAGCTTTCTACCTGCGCCTCACAGGCCAAGAGACGCTATATGCCGCCGGAACGACGCTGACGCGCGACGAGTGGCAGGCGTCGCAGGCTGTACCAGCAAACCAGCAAAAGTCCGAGTCCCCTTTTTCACCTCTCCACTGCCGTACAGGAGTGCAATGTGTCTCGCTAGTCGTCCCCGGAGGCTCCGATTCAAAGGGTGATGTGCTAGCTACCTATCAGCAGAATGAGCTGCCTTTAGTATTCCCAAAATTCGCCAAGCTCGAGACCATCTGTCGTCCCGAGATTCTCGTGACCGTATACGAGCGAAGACGTAAAGCGATTCCCATCAAGGGAAGGTGGAAGGGTTTGATGCGAGTCTTCGATCTAATCATGTAAATCGGAGCAACGGTAGTGTTGCGATAGTACGTACATACGGAGTTGGGTAATTCGGCATTCCCAGTCTCTCGCTAGATGGTCCGAGTTCTCAAGACAACACGGACCCAAAGACGGCCGGCCTGAAGTTTTGAAGTTTTGAAGCTGTCCTTTCTTTTTTCTCTTCTTTCTTGTCTATTTTTTGTTTCCGACTTCGGGACAGCCCACGAGAAACGATGGACCCCTGTTGCGTCGGGCCACTCATCAAGATTGCCGAATTATTCAAGCAAGCATCCGTCCGCCCCGAGTTGCACCAGTCATGCTCAACAAGAGTTCCAATAGCATACGAGTTGATATTGAGCCGCAGCTTACAGAGGCCCATACTCAGCACCTCGGCAACCGTTGCGGCCGTAGAGTGCATCGGAAACCCGTTGTGTAATTCGATCTGGCGGGATGTGATGCGATGCGATGCGATGCGGTCTGTACTCTGTAGTTGCAACTGAGGCGGGACGCTGAGAAAGAGAGAGAGAAAGCGAGCAAGCGAGCGGCAGGTTCGTTGCCATCAAAACCGGGTCGTCTGGACGGACGGACGTGAACGGCGGCATGGGAGCAGGGACAAGGACAGGCATTGAGCACGAGAGAAGCAGGAACGTAGAGCAAGGGCCAGCCCCGCTTTGGAATCAGCAAATCGCAACTCGCCATTACGGAAGCATCTATCGGAAGCCTTGGACTGCCATGCACGTCGCCT
This sequence comes from Colletotrichum incanum, assembly GCA_001625285.1. Classification (NCBI taxonomy): domain Eukaryota; kingdom Fungi; phylum Ascomycota; class Sordariomycetes; order Glomerellales; family Glomerellaceae; genus Colletotrichum; species Colletotrichum incanum. The sequence continues at coordinate 117,433 of LFIW01000334.1, forward strand.
GCGATTCCTACCCACCCACGCCGAGCCGAATACTCAAACGAGTTCTGGACGTAGACGCGAGGCGCACGAGCTTCGCCAGATGCCGAGGCTCCAGCTTCCAATCGCCCCTCCGACTAGCCCCATAGTGACAGGCAGGCCAAGCCTGGCGACGCAACACAAACGCAACGCACAACGAGCAGCCGGCCGCCTTCGATCTGCGGCGGCGACTGTTGCTACGTCTGATGGTTTCCTAGCTAGCGACACCTGTATGTGCTGTATATGCAGGCCTGGAAAGGACGTGATGCCGCACTCGCACAGCATAGCGCCGCAAGCCGACAATGGCAAGCAATGCCAACATCCATACATCCCTACAACTCAGCCATTGCCTGCTACGACGACGCATTGCACGACACGTCATCTGCGCCTAACTCTCCTCTCCCCTCCCACCTTGTTGACTTACACCGAGGCCAAAGCCGACCTCCCAGTACCACAAGCGTGTGCAGCTGCAGCACCAAGGACAAGCTCCAGTGCCAACGGCGAGCCAGGTTCCTCGGCTGTTGGAAGCCAGTGGGCGGTGATGGCATGCCATGTGTCCACGGCCTTGTCAATCATCACCAACGTGGAGCTTCTCCGCCACACCGACCCAGGTTCAGGGCCCCGTACTAGGCGAAAGGCTCCCCCATCGTCCCGCCCTTCTGGTTGACGGGGTACGTGGGCTCACACGCCCCAACGCCCGATGGTGAGGTCACGGCTCCTTCGGATTGTACCAGGATTGAGAACGTATCCTACTTGGCGAGACTTGGAGGGGGGGTTCAAGAACAAGTGCTGCGTCGTGCGGTCTCGCATCGTGTCGTGTCGTGCATGATAGGACCAGCGACTGGTTTTGTCCCATCTTTGACCCCCCATATGGATCCCTCAAACCAGGGACGACACATATCAATGCCGACCGCAGCACGCGCTTTCTGAGCTTTAATTCCTCTTCTATCTTGTGACAGCCTCGACGAGCCGTTACAAATACCTACTCTCGCCCTCGCCTTCGCGCAATTGGCCTACTCTCTGTCACCGAAGCTTCCACTGCCTTTCCTTCTCTCGCAATTGGGACGGCCAGCAAGCTCAGGCTCAAGCATCGATACCAGCGCTGCCTTGATCGAACCACCAGCCACTCACCAAGACGTCTGGCCACTTCTCGCTCCGCACTGCCACGCCGTTTCCTGGCAATCCGTTTGTTCGCTCTTCCGCTGCGTCAGCACAGTAGTGGTGCTGCAGAAGGAATACTCGTCTTTCGCCTTCCCACGCCGAGGCCCTGTGAACTTTACTGAAAACGACCGACGCAATGCCTGGTACGTGACATACAGTTTGTCTTCTGGAGGGGTTTCGTTCCTCTTTGTCGTCATGATTTGCTGGTTTCTGCCACCCGACCCCCAAAAGTCTTCTCCAAAAGATTAAATGAAAAAAAAAAAAAAAAACCCCCCATTCAAATCCCTGTCGCTCGTCTCACACGCCGCAATCGCGCATTACCTCAGCCCAGCTACAGCTGGGCTTGGCTCATATTGCATTTTTGGTCCGATCACGCTGACGCGAACTTGTCTTCCAACCCGTTTAGTTCCGCTCGCCCTTGCTGTGCCGGCTGCGGTCGCAGCTTATTCCTACGTCAATGCTCGAATTTCCTTGTGGTACGACAGACAGCTATTATCCTGTGCGCTACCCGCGACCCTCTCCACTCTCTGGCGCGAACGAACCGACCGATTGAACGGGTTCTACGTCCTCGAGCGCGCTGCGCTGAACAAATCTACGGCTAACCGCACATTGATCATTTTCGAGGGCAAGACATACACCTACCGGGAGACGTACGACCAGGTCCTGAAATATGGCACCTGGCTACGGGAACGCTTCGGCGTTAAGCCCAAAGACATCGTCGCCATAAACTTTCAAAACTCCGATGTTTTCGTCTTCTTGTGGCTCGGTCTCTGGTCCATTGGCGCAAAGCCGGCATTCATCAACTACAACTTGACGGGCAAGCCGTTGGCACACTGCGCCAAGGCTGCGAAGACGAAACTGATGCTCATTGACCCCAATGTCGTCGCCAACGTTGGTGACGACGTAAGGAACCAGTTGGATACTGTGCAATTTGTTGTGCTCGATGATGCCTTGCACCGAGAAATCGACGCTACTAAACCCAGGCGTGCGCCCGATTCTGACCGATCCGAAAGCAAGTACCAGAACCTGGCCGTCCTCATCTACACATCGGGGACGACTGGCATGCCCAAGCCGGCCATTGTATCATGGGCCAAGTGCATCGTCGGAGGTATTTTTACGTCAAGATTTACCAGCAACTCTCCAAGCGAGGTTTTCTACACTGTAAGTTGCTCCCCAGCGCCTGCCCTCTGCTTGCCTAACTTTGAATAGTCTATGCCGCTGTATCACAGCTCTGCCGCCCTTCTGGGCTTCCTCAATTCCCTCGAGGCAAATGGCACCATCTGCATTGGACGAAAGTTCTCCACAAAACTTTTTTGGGAGGAGGTACGCTCGTCCAAGGCTACCATCATCCAGTATGTTGGCGAGACGTGTCGATATCTTTTGGCTGCACCGCCTCAGGTCGACCCCGTAACGGGTGAAAACCTCGACCAAAAGCACAACGTACGGGTGGCTTTCGGCAATGGACTCAGGCCAGACGTGTGGAACAGGTTCAAAGACAGATTCGGAATCGACTCCATTGCCGAGTTCTATGCTGCAACTGAGGGCTCCTTTGGAACCTGGAATCTGAGCCGGAACGACTTTGCCAAGGGCGCTGTTGGAAGAAACGGTATGCTCTATAGTCTCGTGCTGGGTCTTGACGTTGCACTTGCCCAAATGGACGAGAACCACGAAGCACCACTGAGAGACAAGAAGACCGGCCTGTGCAAGCCCGCCAAATCCGGGGAGCCGGGAGAACTTATGTTTAGGCTCTCTCCGAACGATCTAGACCGCCGTTTCCAAGGTTACTACGGTAACCCCGATGCTACAAAGGCCAAGGTTATGCGCGACGTCTTCTCAAAGGGGGATGCGTGGTTCAGGACAGGCGACGTGGTGCGGTGGGATTGCGAAGGACGACTCTACTTCTCCGACCGTATAGGCGACACCTTCCGCTGGAAGAGTGAGAACGTATCGACACAAGAAGTTGGCGAAGCCGTGGGCTCGCATCCGTCGGTCCAAGAAGCCAACGTATACGGCGTGGAGTTGCCGAACCATGACGGCCGTGCGGGATGCGCCGCTGTCGTCCTGCATGGCCAGCCATCGGAAGATGTCATGAAGAGCATCGCACAACACGTAAAAAAGTCATTGCCCAAGTATGCGCTGCCGATCTTCCTGCGCGTCTTGCCCCCCCATGCTATGCAGACGACCGGTACGAACAAGCAGCAAAAACACGGGTTACGGGCACAAGGTGTCAATCCAGGCAGTACGGACGTGGGAGCTGTGTACTGGCTGAAGAACGACACCTACGTGCCTTTTTCGAAGCGGGACTGGGATGAGCTCAATGGTGGACGGGTGAGGCTGTAGATGTTGTTTTGGAATTGTTTCATGCGAGCGAGATACCAATCCTACTTTACTTCACACACTTAGAGAGCATAGCTTACACTGGCATAAATGAACAAGTCTACTTTTACAATGGTGATGGTTGTCTTGCGACCGAATTTGCAGTGCTTGTGTTATCCAGTCGACGGCCTGATGGGGGGTCTCTCATCATATACTAGTACTTTGTATTCGTCTTGTTTAATTAAGCCGGACACCAACCCAGACGGACTCTTATATGTAAGGGTCGCAAGAAGGAGACCAGAAACGCCGACGGGGACGATGTATGTAATCAAGCAGGCTATACGCCTAAAGTGCTCATTCTTGCTTAATTATCTTATGACTCAAGTCGTGGCTATCACGCTTGTATTCGACTTCCGGAACTGCGTCACAAAGCCATCACACACCTCCGCTTCATGGCATGAGAGGAATGGTGCCTATTTAACGAAAGGCCCCCATCAGATTCAACCCTCATATTCCATATTTCTTACTCCCCCGAAAAGCCATGTGCATGAATAGTGGCTTCCAACCTTCCAACACCGGCATGGCCGTGGAAATGGAGGGTCATAGGATGCAGACGTAATCAATCGATCACGCTGCCTCTGTGATCACAATATGCAATACAAAGCCGGCCTGTGCAGGTTTTCAGTCGTGGCTTTCACCAAACAGCAAGCAACTCTGTCCCAAGAGTTGTCGTTGCAATGAATCGCTTAGACAATGTTCGTTTGTGCACGGCATCGCCGTCGCGTCTCCATCTACAACTCCCCGACCCGTATATCGGAATGTGGGCGAGTGACATTGCATTTTACACGAGGTAGACTCCACGTGTACCGATTCGGAGTCGCTGACAGATCGTCAAAAATAAAGTAAAATCTGTCGTCATTAGCACGAAGCGTCGTACAGGCCGTGGGTATCGTTCGCCATTGTTATTCGTAGTTGAGAATTGATATTTCCACATCGTCCGTTCAAAAATGATCAAGATTAATGATCGCGATGAATATGTTATGCCGCAACACAGCTCGTGGGTTGATAAACTGAACGCTCCACACTCGGAGTAGAAATCATCTGGTAGGCAGAAAGTTTTTGGAGTCGTTCTCCTGCTCGGTGAAGGACTGCGGGAAGGCGGCGAGACCCGCGACGATGGCGACGGCCATGAGGCAGATGCTGATGATGGACCAGATGAGACCCCAGCAGCGAGAGGAGCCGCCGTAGCGTTGGGCGAAGACGCTGGCGTCAGAGCTGTTGACCTTGCGCATGATGAGGTCGTCGCAGATGTCCCAGACTGAGTAGAGAGAGCTCATGACGCCGATGAAGAGCTGGCGATGGGGTTAGTACGCTGAGACGAAAACGACAGCGGGAGTTTAGCGCGACTTACAACGACGAATCTCAACGCTTGAGCATGTGAGATGAACCAAGCCGCAATCAACAGGCCAACAGCCAGGAGCACGGTAAGAATTGTGAGCCAATCCTTCTTACCCCACCAGAGGGTCAACAGAAAGCAGACACCCAGGACCATGGAGGCGACCTTGGAAGCGTTGATGTTGAAGCCGCAAAATATAAGCAGACCACCGATGAGCGAGGACCCCAAGTATCCAGCCGGGAGGGTGATGGCCTGCTTTCCGCCCTTCATAAGCGTGGCACCGCCCTCGTTAGGATCGAGAGTGATGGACAGCACTTTACCTCCGGTGCAGCAGGCGGTGATGGCGTGGCCGAACTCATGGAAGGCGATGACGAGCATCTTGAAGGGCCAGAGGACCTGGCGGAGGAAAGGGACGTTCCAGAGGATGGCAATGATGACTGCGTAGGCGCCGATGATGCCCAGGGTGACACCCTGGGTGTGGTTGACGGTGAGGTTACGGCGCGCAAGAGCGTGAGACGTGGTTGCGCGGGCGACTTCGGGGAGGACCACGACGGCGGCGCGCTTCCAGAGGTTGGAGGCGACGGCGCCGGCTCGGGCGAGGCTCTGCCTGGCCGTCGTTGGGGGGACGGGGGCCATGGTTTTTGTTGATGTTTGCTGGCGATGAGAATCGATAGCGACAGACGGGGAGTGAGTGAGTGAGTGAGCAAACACGAGGAAGAAAAGTCCCGTCGACGACTTTTCGGGAACAGCCAGGGATCTTAAAAATGATTGCGAAATCTTTGTTGCAGAAATCAGATTTTACAGTATATGTACATTGACAGCCAGTCGTTGTTATTTTTTTTTTTTGCGTATATATGGTAGCACGGCATATACGTAAACAAGCAAGATGAAGGGCTTACGCGGACGTGGGCTGGGCTGAGGCTGGGCTGCATTCCCCCTGTCTCTCCCCTTTTTTTCTTCCTTGATCTGAACTTTACAACCACAGCACAGACGTTGGCTCACTGTTCAACCAACACCACTACCACTGGCTTTGGACTTTGAAAGGGTCTGACAGATGAAAGGGGTTCCACACGGCCCCACCCCGGTAGCCGGCACTGGGCATTGGCACTGCCACACTGCAGCATGTGCCGCCGGTTGGCTGGAGGTGGTGGTGGCTGGGGGAGGGAAAAGGTCTTGGGATCTACCGGCTGAGCTGTGCCGACTATTTTTGGCAGCTGTGGCTTTTTGCTTACATAATTTGGTAGTGCATGTGGCTAGAGAGTGGCTCAACATCTATTACATAAGACGTGGCCGTGCGTCCCTCAACCTGGCAGGCCTGGTTTGCTTCTCATGCAGGTGGGCGTTTTAGCTTCCCCGTTTCACCCAACGGAAACATGACGTCTATGTTCCCTCACCACCACTCAACATGTTGTTCAAGTCTGCCTAGTACCTACCTTAAGCCGAGTGCGGCCTTTACGCCCAGAATGTGCCGCGGGGTTCCCAACCGTATGATTTGACTGGAAGGTGGCCTGTGCCTAGTGCTCCCATTGGCTTAGAGATCTCTCATCCGGTATCCGGAAGCTTCAAAGCTCTGAAAGCTATCCGTCGCCCATCTCGGTTGATCTCATGTCGTGCATCTTCATCCCATTCGACAATCAGCCCTGAACGCACAGTAGGAGCCAATCAAGGAACAACAAAGCTTTCCTCCCTTAAAAACGACTTGTCCTCACTTCGTCTCGGTCAATCTCAACCACCCTTACGCTTCTCACGATGGCCGCCGCCGTTGACAACTCCAACACGGAGCTCAGCCAGCAATATGACACTCCTCTCGGCCTGGCTCACTCGACTATGCAAGCCCTCAAGGATAGAATCAAGCTTCATTATGATCTCGCCAGTGATTATTACCTGAGCCTCTGGTAGGCTGCTCCGCGTCTTTCATCTCACTCACTTCGCCCATTGTGATACCCTCCTAAGTCCCGGCTTGGAGCTCATCCCTTCCCCCTCATGCTAGCTTCTGTATAGTATACGTGGCGCACATGATTGAGACCATACTCAGTCCTCTGCTGGCTCTTACCTGTCCGAACGAGTGCTTTGCTGACTTGACCACATCAGGGGTGAGCACATCCACCACGGCTACTGGGAAGACGGCTCCGAGACTAAGGAACAAGCCCAAGTCAAACTCATTCAGCTGCTACTCAAACTTTCCAACGTGGGCGAGAACAGCAAGGTCCTCGATGTTGGCTGCGGCATCGGCGGTACCTCCCGTTACCTTGCCTCGACCTTAGGCTGCTCTATCACCGGCATCACCATCTCGACCAAGCAGGTCGAGATCGCCAACCGACTGACCAAAGCTGAGGCGTCGAAGGACTCGGAGAAGCCCGACGTTGAAGCGGACGGCGACGGCTTCTTCCATCTCGGCCGGGGCAAGGTCCGCTTCATCGAGCTCGACGCAGAGAAGATGGGCGAGTTTTTTGCAGCGGAAGGGGATTCATTTGACGCGGTTTGGATCAGCGAGGCCCTGAGCCATTTTCCCAACAAGAGTCTTTTCTTCGAGAACACGTTCAAGGTGCTCAAGGCAGGTGGAAAGCTGGCGTTGGCGGACTGGTTCAAGGCTGAGGACATCAGCGAGACGGACTTTGCCAACGACATCAAACCGATTGAAGGTGTGTGGTCATCTGCATATCATCTTCCGTTTGATTGATGGCTGCTAACATTCCCTAATACTAGATGGTATGCTTCTGCCGCCATTGTGCACTCAACAGAGGTACGTTGACCTAGCCAAAGGGGCAGGGCTTTCCTCTCTGGCAGGGCCAAAAGATATCAGCAAGGACGTGAGCAGGACGTGGTAAGTCGCCTCACACAGTCAAGTTTCATGCCTAGACTGACCCTCAATCTAGGGACATTACTTGGTCTCTCATCCAGAACCCATCTCTCTGGGCCTTCGCCTTCAGCCAGGGACGAGACGGTATTGCCTTTTTGCAATCTTTCCGCGCTATGAGACGGGGGTACGCCAACGGGACCTTCCAGTATGCCGTGATGTCATTTGAGAAGCCAGGAAAGAACATAAACTGAGGACTGCTAGCCCAGGATTTGATTGCCGCCTCGTGAAAAGCAAGATAATAGTCTCAAATACACCCATATAGATGCCATCTATGAAGTACACATCAGAAACCAGGCTCGCAATTGCCACGAGTGCCTCCAGCATATAAAAGATTGATCAGCTCGAAACAACAAGTCAACTGCCAAAAGAGGTCCAACCTCCCTGATTGCATCTGGACAATTGCGTTTGCCAGGCTTCTATATGTTTCTTCACTGGAAAAGTATACAATTGTTTAGGAAAATGGCAGGAAAGCATCCCTCCCCATTTTAGCAACATGAAAAAGCTACGAAACTCTGGGATGTTGTGAAGCTGCCGAACCTGGATGATAGGAAACTCTGAAATGTCTCGAACGACTTGAATAGAAACAGGTCCCCTAGATCCCGAACGCATTGGCGGGGATACTATGAAGGAACGAATCGCACTCATAAGTGTTTGACTCTTGGAATCATCGAGAATACAAGTGAGTGACTCTGGTTCTCGCTAATCACTTGTATGGTTATCTAGTGACGAGCCGAAAACATTGTTTACTCGATTCTCACTGGGTTATTAGGTATGATTCAACGAACATAAGAAGCCATCCCAGTGGGCCCTGATGACAGGGACAGGAACGTCGTGCGTAGGACAGTTGTTATTGACGGACTTTTCAAGTCGGGGCAGTACTGGTTATCCTATGGACCATCAGGATATCAGCGATATTCATTATTAGCACAAGGTGCGCACTGGGTTCTTTGTTACTTCCGTCACACGTACAGAATATGCTTTCCTAGTATTGAGAAGGCCTAAGAGAGGCAACAGAGGGATCGACAGGGCCGGCAAGGTGTCGAATGTGACCAGATACATGGAGACGAACCCAAAGATGCTCAGGTTATCCCCATGTTTCTGCCACATGTATAACGAACCACGATTACTCTCATCCAACCCGGTGATGTTGCCTTGAATGTAAACCACAGCATAAAAAATCCACCTCTCGCGAGGTTCGGCTCTGGTCTTGCCGAGTGGCAACAGTTGTCAAGGTTGGTGATGAGAGAAGGCCAAGCAGAATTGCATGGGGGCCGTGTCTTGTCCTCCCGGCTGCCACAGCTCATCACCTCTTCGCCAGCCACCTTGTGGTGTCTCTCGCATAGAAGTTTGAGTTTCGGCCAGCAGACCCAAATCCAAAACTGAGATTGAAGCGACCGTTACTACTGCAGAAAGTAGTGCATGATTCCAGTTTCATGTTTCATTGCCGTCTTATTGCCTAAACGATGACGACAGAAGGATCGCGACGGGAGCCGCTTCTCGAGACAGTCTTAGATGCACGTTGGTCAGGATTAAGGAGGCGGACAAAGCCAGTTCTACATGTTGACCGGTGGGACGCTCAGGCTACCATACGTTACCGTGTGTTCCTGGATGCGGTCTCTCAACTGGCAACAAAACAGGCACTTGCTCTAGTGTTCAAGAGTCGGCAGGATGGCCCAGAACCTGACCAAGGCTTGGTATGAAGTCATACGTCGCCAAGACAACGATTCCCCCCTCTCAGATGTCTTCCAGCCGAAGACTCTCCGAGACTCACTCACAACACTGGAACTTACCTTACTACTCAGCGGCTCTTAAGCCATCGATCATCGACGTGCTCAGGAGCTTTTGGCCCCTGCTAGTCTGCCTCTCACTCAGTGGGTATGACGAATGCCGCGCTGCCTGCCGAGACTGATACCGAAAGAGTCCAACGATGCTTGCCATTCACCGATTCGCGTTACTGCGGACCACAGTTGGAGCCCCCGGCCGCCGAGCACGAGGACCGCTTGGCTGCTTTGCCGATCATCGTCCGACTACCACCATCGGCTACTTGGCCGCCATCTTGGAGGCTGACCGGCGACGAACCCGCGCCAACGTGCTATCTTTGACACGGCTGACATGTCGCCCATTCTATCCTACGCATCGGAAACCTCGCCTCCTCATCACTTGTAGAGGCACAGTCTGCTACTGAACGCTCTGCCCATTGGATTCTAGTGGCCTGTTTGCTCGGCGATAGTTCTCATCTTCATAATCGCTGTTCACGAGGCTACAACTTTTTCGAAGCCAGGCAAGAAGAGGAGAAGGATGACCCTGAGGCATGGTCGCGTTGAAGGCAATTTCATGGGCACGGCACTTCGTGGCGTCCCTGCAAGTGCAGCGCGCATCCAAGTGGAACATGAAGTTGCAAGCAACCGCTGCGGTTCTCCAGATTAGAGGTGATCCTGCATCCGCCATCCGCATTCACCTGCGGCCCACCCCCACGTTTCTCCGCGACCTCTTTGGTCGGTTGGACTCATTGCGCGGCCAGGGGACACTTTGGATGCACCAGACTGGCGAATATTTCTCCACCGAAAACTGCTAGGCTTGGACATATATTCGAAAAAGTTGAGGCAGGTGGTCAGATGGAATACGCAGCCAGGCTGTGGCCGAGCCTTCCTCTCCATACTTTTTTCTTGGTCGTTCCACTCCTCCATGTCTATCGTGCGCGAATATTGGCCCGAAGTAATGTGTAACATCCCAGACTGATCGAAAACCCCTCTTTCTGGGGTTTATCAGGGTCTTCTGGACGTGTTGTGCCAGATTCCGGAGAAACACTGGCGTCCACAGGCTATTTAAGGTCCACCGACACAAGCAATCTGCCCCTATCCCTTGGATCTATCTTTCTATCCGCGTCTTCTACTGTCTACACTTGACAATTCGTTTTCCAAGTCAACTGGTGCACAGTTTGGAACCCGAAAGCTGGAGCCTGACCCAATCATCGCCGTCAGCCATGCCTTTGCCTAAGGCGGACACGGAGTCCCCTCCTGTCGTAGAGACCCATCCTGGTCCTCGCAGCTCTGGCAGTGTTGGAACTGCAGACAAGGCGGCACGCGCCTCCACTGCCGCCTTGCTCCGCAATCCGCTCGTCGGGCTCACCCTCAATGAGCTTGTGGCTGATGCTGACAGCTTCACCGAGTCGAAAGGATTACAAGAACACCGAGACATCTTCCGCAAGGGTGCAATGGCTGCCCAGGTGATCAACAGGCCGAACGGCTTCGAATCCATCACGGCCCTAAACGAGGAGGAGAAGGCAGTCCTTAGAAAAGAAGTAACTCACCGCTGGCACCAACCGAAGGCTCTTTACTTTCTTTGCGCGCTTTGTGCTGGCAGTGCTATTGGTACGCAGTTTTCGGCTCATCAAGACCATAATAGTACAATGGAAAAGCTAATGCCACTCTGCTACAGTACAGGGCATGGATCAAACCGCCGTCAATGGCGCCCAGGTACGCTCTTTTAGACCGAAATGGTCGATGAGCGGTGCTAACGACTGTGCAGGAGTTTTACTACGAGACATTTGATCTGCAAGACCCTGCAATGCAGGGCTTGGTCAACGGAGCGCCATACCTCTGCTCTGCGCTTGTCGGATGTTGGAGTTCTCCTCTGCTCAATAAATATACTGGCCGACGAGGAACCATCTTCATCTCATGCTTCTTCTCCGTCGTAACCGGCTTCTGGATGGCTGCGGCCGATACGTAAGACACGATAACAATTTCCAGAATCGAGTAGCTCTAACCCAATTCTAGCTGGTACAACCTCCTAATTGCTCGCTTTATGCTCGGGTTTGCCGTTGGTGCGAAGAGTAGCACTACGCCCGTCTACTCAGCAGAGAGTACACCCAAGACTATTCGCGGTGCTTTGACGATGATGTGGCAGGTAAGAGGGCATTAACAAAACATGTGTATACATATATATCTGCACAAGCTAAAACATGTGTAGATGTGGACAGCCTTTGGGATAGCTTTGGGTTTCATAGTCTCTGTTGCCTTCAGTAATACCGATTTCCTGGGAGCGAATAGCCAGTGGCGTTGGATGCTTGCTAGTACATCCATACCGCCCTTGGTTGTCATGGTACAGGTAAGACTCTGATAGGTTTTTGTTGTTGCGTGGCATTGCCTCAATCTTCGATTTCATTGCTTTCCATATCGCTGGAATTTACAAACTAACTGTTGAGTAGGTCTACTTTTGTCCCGAGAGTCCACGATGGTACATGGAAAAGGGCAAGTATCAAAATGCCTTCCAGTCAACTTTGCGACTTCGGAACCATCCTATCCAGGCGGCAAGGGATATGTTTTATGCGTACAAGCTACTCGAGATCGAGAAACAGGCCCAAAGTGGCCGCAGCTGGAAAGACTTCTTCACCGTCCGAAGGAACAGACGTGCGGCGATGGCTTCTTACTTCGTTATGTTCATGCAACAGTTTTGCGGTTCGTGCTTTCTCAAACACGCCCTGAATGCACCGGACTTAGTACGCGATTGCTGACTTGGATAAATCATTTAGGTATTAATGCTATGCAAGTGACTGACCATTAGTCTTGAGGCAATTGACAATGGTGCTAACAACTAACACAGGATGTACTACTCAACAAATATCTTCGTGACGGCCAATTTTGAACGCAGTACAGCTCTTCTCTTTTCAATGGGAATGGGACTGATCAACTGGATTTTCGCTCTTCCGGCCTTCTATACCATCGATACGTTCGGCCGAAGGAACCTCCTTCTAGTCACGTTTCCCCTGATGTCACTATGCTTGTTCTTCACCGGCTTCAGTTTCTATATGCCAGACGGCACTGCAAGACTGGCTTGCATTGTAACCGGCATCTACGTCTTTGCAGCGGTATACTCCCCGGGTGCTGGTCCCGTTCCGTTCACCTACAGTGCCGAGGCGTTCCCGCTGCACATCCGCGACATCGGAATGAGCAGCGCCACAGCCGTCACCTGGGGATTCAACTTCATCATCAGCTTCACGTGGCCGTCGATGATAGATAGTTTTGGTCCAACGGGTGCCTTCGTGTGGTACGCCTGCTGGAATATTGTCGGCTTCATCGTCGCCTATTTCTGGCTGCCGGAGACCAAAAATCTGACGCTGGAAGAGCTCGATAGTGTTTTCTCCGTCCGCAGCCGTGACCATGCTGAGTACTACTCGTCAAAGATCCCGTGGTACGCCAAAAAGTACTTGCTGCGCCGCGACGTGGAGCCTTTCCCTGCTCTATATGAGCTGGCCGAAGACGACCCTCACCACCATGATGGAACGCACAAGGCCAGTGTGCATCACAACGAGACTGGAATTGTTTCTGGAGATTCTAACGAGAAGCAAACCTGAGGATGGAATTCTATCGGTGGGGAATAAGATGAATCAACTATGGTCTCATGGATAGTCGCAATAGCCTTCCATAGTGGGAACTGATTCTGAGAAGGTTGGTCAGACATAAAGGTCGTGGCCCATGAGTAGATGAGTTAATGAAATCTGCTGTGCCACGTGTATTTTCTTGATTCGAACATAATCACAGGCCAAAAGGTCCCTGATGATCCGAATGTCATCAATAGCTAAATTATTGGGCAGTTCATTTGCCCAGGTAATAGTACCATGCTGTAGATTGACTGGTCTAATGTTTTGAATATTCTCGACGTAACTTCCCACGACTTAGCTGGCTAGACGCTATCATCAGTTCTATCTACGGCATCTCCTTGGAGGAATCACCGAGGATATGCTATACAACTACTGGGCCTTGACTTCCGTCGCAGTAGTTCCAGCCCTGTCTCTTCCCGTAACCACTGGCGCCATATAATCTGTTGCAATATACAGGTCCATCACTTTCGGGCCCGGGTAGTGCTTAACCGCATGCACCACCCACCAAAGGCCAGTGAGAGCCACCGTTCCTGCCAAGATTACACTGCTCCAGTTCATAGTTGCTTCTGTCGTCGGCAACACAAAAGCTGTTTGTTCCTTTAGCACTTGATACTGGCTATGGCTAGCGGTAAGGAAAGACCCACGGAAGCAGAAGAGGACGTCAAACAGCATGATAAAGAGCACAGCGACTCCGTTGACGACATTTCCCGCATTTCCCAAGTGAAACGGTCCTCGTGGAAAATATCTTCGACCTGAAAGCATGTTGGCGGCAAATGGGATCGCGTAGGATACAGATGTCAGAATGATGAACGAGCTTGCCAGTGCCAGGAAAGCTGCTGAGCTGCCGAGTGGTATTGCACCCAAACCAGTCGCAATGAGACCTGGGTTCTAAATGTTTAGAAAACAACATTAGCGAGAAATGTGGAAGTGACTTACAAACGAACAATGTTGCCCAGATGGGGCAGCTTAGGCTTTCATCGACTTGAGCGAATACTTTCGACAAGGGAACTGCATTATCTCGGGCAAGGGCCCAGTATGTCCTCGATACCTGAAAAGTGTTTGGCAACCAATGCGCTTTATATGGCCTCATTAGCCTTCAAAAAGGGACCCACTTACCGTCAAGGTGAGGCCCACGCAACATGTCAGAGTACAACCGAGCATGATAAACAGAAGCCCAAAGGCTGCGCCGGGGTTTCGTACACCAATCGAGTTTGTAGTGGCCTGTACATAGATGTTGGTCAGTGGAAAGGAGTTAAAGCCGCCTTGGAGAGCCGTAATGTCGGTGATGGCATATGACAGTGCGATGGCGAAACAGAAAGCGTCTCCCATAAGTCAGCTCAGATCGACATGTCAATGCTATATCTACTCACAAACAAAGCCCAGGAGGATCTGGAGAAGTATGGCTTTGGGAAGGTCCTTCTTGGGATGGGGCATCTCTTCAGCCATGTGAGTGACAGAGTCGGGGGTGCCAATGGTGAAGGCACCGTTAAGAACGCCCAGTAGGAAAGCGACCCCACCAGACCATCCTGTAGCGTTGTTCTCATCGAAGGACAACCAGACGAAGTGACTGCTTGCATGTTGCTTGGGCATGGCGGCCAGTACGATGATGGTGATGATGCCGCCGATCAAGACGAAAAAAGTCCCCGCATGTTGAGTGTAAGGGGCGTACTTGTTGGCAAATACAAGGAAGCCAGCAGACCCCCAGAGAATGATGAGATAACCGATGTAAACATGGAATGGCTGGCTGACATAGCGATCCCAATTCCAGACGGCGTACATACTCACAGCGACGTTGCTTGAGATCTGGAGTAGGGATGCCAGGGAGAACAGCCAGCCATAGAAGTTGATCCAGCCCGTGAAAAAGCCGAGTGCTCGGCCCCAGCGAGGACCTCCGGCGATAGTCGCCCAGTGGTAGACGCCCCCGGCTGTGGGCACTGACGAGGCAAGCTTGGACATGTATTAGAGATGCGCTCACCTCGTTCGCACCACATGAGGAACGAAAATGATAAACACACCTCTGATAGGCTCAGACCGATGAGTGTGTAGTAGAAGACGGCAACAAGAAGGCCGTAAATGATGCCGGGTGGGCCACCGTTGACTAGATCAATCCCGGCTCGTTACGAGGTTCAACTTGCAAGACTCAGCCTGAACTTACGAATGGACACGGATATGGAAGAGCCCAGGGCTACCCAGGCATTGTCTACCGTAAGGGCCATACTGGCGAGCCCAAGAAACCCATATTGACGCTTGAGTTGATCCCTGTGGCCGGCAGCGTTTAACGCTACGCCATCTTGAACCGCAACAACTGTTTCGTCGTCGGAGGCAAAGGCCGACTCGGCAACTGTGCTCCGCAGTGCCATTCCTTTCATCCTGGATCCTCAGGTTAAAGAAACGTCTGTTCAATGCTGAATGAAGCGCAAGAAGGCTGCTTTTGCAAGTCCGCGACTCACAAGGACGGTCAATGTTACGAGATAGGCACGCCAAACAAGGACAAAAGTATAGGAAAACGACCTCTGTGGGAAGCTTGGGGGTAGTAATCTCCTTCGAGACGTGAAATGAGACAGGACGAACGAATTA
Organism: Colletotrichum incanum; assembly: GCA_001625285.1. Lineage (NCBI taxonomy): Eukaryota > Fungi > Ascomycota > Sordariomycetes > Glomerellales > Glomerellaceae > Colletotrichum > Colletotrichum incanum. Next base: position 133,138 of record LFIW01000334.1, read on the forward strand.
TGTACGCTTCTATGAGGCGGGCGATCAGACAGCCAGCTTGGCAAGGTAACATCGAGCCTTTTTTGTTCTTTTTTTTTGTTCTTGTCTTGGGGTGAAATATCAGATTAGACGCTCACTCATTCAGTGGCTGACAAGATCAGGCCTGTGCGACAGTGCCAGACCAAGATTGACGTTGCATCGTCTTAGACTTGCTGTGTTGAACCTGTCAGCCTGCAGACGCGGATGCTGTCGTGCGTCAAAAAGGGATGCTCGTAAACTGGCAAAAAAGCTGAAAAACCGCATGTCGAATTCTTGGCGAAGCAGACGAGATTCAGAGAGCGCTATTAGCGGCCACGCCAAGGTACGTGGAACGGACCGACCGATTCTTGTTGCTCTCGATCGACCACTCACAGGAGCAAGATCATTGCGGCGTACACATCAGCCTGCATTGACAGAGCCTGGTGACAAATGGCAGGGCTCAACGTCCAGAAATGGGCGCGCGGGAGTGCTCGAGCCGTGAAAGTAAGCTTTTCTGAGGAGTATTCCCGAGTGGCTCGTCCTTGTGCCGGCCAAGCAGATCCGATCCCCCTTGGGTGCCAACGATCACGCAGGGAAAGGCCCCGAAGTGAGTGGTCTGTATACCCGCGTTGGTGACTAGGATTCCAAACCGAGGCGCATTTTGAAGATGGACGCGATGGCGGTGTGCTGTGGCATGCCTGACTTCGAGACTGAGGATGGAACATGGAGGATCCGGTGTGAGCAGGGGCTAATGTAAAGTTCGCGCTGAAACTTGCACTTGTTATACTAGTACTTCATAACAATAGTTCATTACGACTACAAGGCTTGGTAGACCGCAGTGAGAGAAGTCAATGTGGCGGTGACAGTTGTGGGCTATCTAGACGATCCGTTCCTCGATTGTCTTTATGCCTTGTGGTGTGAAGCAAGGGCTGACAGACATCGGGATGAGTGTCTCACTGCTACCTGCAGGTAAGTCCCAAGGGATAATTTCGAGGCTTGCACATTTCCCAATCGGATGTGAGGGTACAATGCACCTCGTGAGGTTAAGATGGCAGAAATAGGGGTCGGAATGCTGACCATTTGTTTCATAATCGCGCTGGTTTGAACGGCGTTAATGAGTTGAATTGGAGCGTTACCAGTAATCAGGAAGACAGCGAACGAGTACTGCTAGCCAGACCGTGATGATGCCAACACTCGAAATGCCAGGAAAAGTCGAGTCAGTCGGTGTCGCCTTAATTCAAAGACTGGACGAATGAAGGACGAGAAGCAGAATTGTGAACGAGGAAGGTAAAGCCCTGCTGGAAGTGTCCCGTCGGCATTTCGGTCCCATTCTGTTGGTCTTTTGCGCCTTGCGCCATCCCGAGGTAGTTGAATCAGCGAGAACCAGCCAAAGCCTAATTATACCTCGCACCAAGTGGGTCTAGGACGTTGTATCGAAACTGCGGACGGAGGAACGAAGAGGAGTGATGAACGACTGGGGGAAGAAACATCCTGGAGCACCGAAGCTCTGCACTTCTGCAACTTGACATCAGCACGACAGCTTCCTGTCAAACCCCGAACGTTATGAAGGTCATTCACCGGCAAGCCGCCAACCGACCATAACAGAACTGCTCCCCGGCCAACTTCACCACCTTAATGCCCAGTCTCTGCGACTACATCCTTGTTTCCACGTTGCGGCGCTTCGCCGGCAGTACTGGCATTCGCTGGAGCCAGCATTAAGCTTTTCTGCTATCGACTGTTGGGCCTTGTCGTTAACTCTTTCGATCGCTGCTCTGCCAGACTGTCTACATGCAGATCATCATAACAAGCTCACAGAGCAATGAATTTGAGGCACAACCTACTCGCACGGCGAAGATGTGCACACCGGGGCCTTGGCTTTGCCCCACGAACCAGCGATGATTTTGGCCCCCGGCATACACACACAGACCATCCACTCTTCAGTTGTCTTGTCAGAATGTATCCCTTCTGCAAGTCACCAGCGAGAGCCTATAATGATACGGGTGGTCAATATGAGACCTACTGGCGACAGATGCCGAACAAACATGTCCGACCACAATCTTGGACTGGCATCACCTTGTCCAGTTTAGATCTTTGAACGTCTTGCCACTGCCGGTGTCGACATCTCCGACTTGCTGTCATTTCAAACGCTCGGACAAGCTTGCTTATCTGCCGGTCCTATTGTCCAGGGACCCTGCCTGAAGTCTCGACACCGTCCAAGGCTGCCCCTTCGACTCGGAAATCTATGCGTACACTACCTACCTGCCATCCAACGCCCTCGCCCCGCAATGGGGTATGCAGGCACGCAAAGCAAGAGAGTAGCAACGGCTTCTCTTCTTCGCAGGTGCCTGGTTGCACATAACTGAGCATCCATTACCGACCTTACGGCTCATATTCAACGGCTATAAGGAATGCTTAAGGGTAGTGGCTCATGTCGACTTGCAATAATATGTTGCCCATCGCCTCCGTTTACATTCTTTTTCCATAACTCTGGGAATCAAACCGTCCGCAACGCCTTTGGCGTTGCGCTTGGGTCTTTATGGATCTTCTCACTCTTTTGGTCAGCGTCCTGGCCGTCATTCTCGCCATGCTCTCGCCTGTCGAGGGCACATCCCGAGCAACGAGGCAATGCCCTCCGTTCAAAAAAGGTAGCTTCACAATCCAACAATATCAGCTTTACCCCGAGAATGCGGACTGGGATGCCGAAAATTGTATTGTATACTTCGGGTACGTCTCACTGGCATGCGCATGGGTGCTTTTGCTAAGAATGGCGTTAGGTCTCTGTTCAATGCCAGCGTCGCTGTTTACGACCCATACATGGACAAGGTAGTTGACATTCTTATGTTCAGCGGCATAACGCATAACCCGAGCCTTCACATCGGCGGTGTACAAGTGGATCCGCACACCAAGCTTGTGTCCATCGTCGTCGATGCCGCTGCCCCCTTCAACACCGGTGGGCAAGACGTGTCAGGCGACAACTTCATTATCAAGTACGATGCCGCCAAGAAGCGGGCGCTATGGAACAAGAACATCACTGCTGTGTCGAAGGGTCAGTACGCTGGCTTTCAGGACATCGAGCACGACCTCCATGGAAACACTTACATCGTCGGGTCGTTTCCGGGAACGATATTGAAAGTAGACCGGGAAGGCTCCGCCGTCGTCCCATGGTATCTACCTGCGAAAATCGACCACACCAAGTTCGGCTTTGCGGGGCTTGCGGCAGCTGGCAATGTACTGTTATCCAACAACAACGACGATTCCCAGATCTATCGTTTCGATATGAAGGCCGAAAAGGGCTGTCCTGTGCTTGTTCCTAGAACGCCAAACGCGACAATGGCCATGACCGATGCTATATATCTCCCATCAAGATACGATGGCAAGGTCCTACTCGTTGCCGAAAATACGAAGGGCATCACCGTTCTGCGCTCCAGAGACGCGTCGTGGCAGTCAGCGGAGCATCTGGGTACCGTGCCGAACAACTCATCAGCGGCGCAGGGAGGCACCGTTACCGCTGCTGTACAAATCGGCGATAATCTCTACATGGTTGAGGAATTCTTTGCAGATTCTCCTGTCTCCGGCTCAACTGCCGGAAGTAGGACAGATTTCCCCATGGTTGACATTACCTTACAGGTTGAGGAGCTTCTGAAGAAATAATAAATCACGTAAAGAAGGGACACTGGATTCATAGCCGCGTGGTTGTTTATTCACACTCAGCTAATAATAATTAATGCTCGTGGATATTACTTCCCACGGACCCCAAATAACTCGCTACGACGTAATTCATTCGTTCTGCTGCTCAAAACTGAGGACGCAATCAGGACGACTTTGTTCTCGTGGCGAAGACGAATCCCCTTTTCCACATGGGTGGAGACTACGCACGAGATGTACTCCTTTCAAGGTATTTCGGACTTGTTGACACTCGCACGAAGCTCATTTCTTATCGAACGACCAAGAGCCAACAATATTCACGCCCTAAGATGATCCAGTTGTGAGGAGTGCTAGACACGGCCGATAAAAAATGGCCCTGCAGCGTGCTTATTGACAGTCAAGTCCTGGTTGAAAGAGTGCCAGGAAGGACATACGAGGTGCCGTAAGCCGAGGGCACAATCTGGCCCGCTGGGCCTAAAGCCTGCCAGATTAATCCATATTCGTTCCAATTTTAGAGAAGACTATCATCTACACCTACAAGAAATAGACGGCGTGGATCTTTTGCCACAATTTGCAACTCTGAGCTACTGCTTGGGCGAAGACCAGGCAATCAAATGCGACCTATCGACTGTGTCAACTTTTACGAAAGAAATTTCCTTCTGTGTGCTACCCCGGCCCATTCAAGATGCCGTTATAGTGTGCATGCGGCTTGGAATTGAGTACCTGGGGGTCGAAGCTCTCTGTATCATATAGAATGAGGGCTTCGAAGAGAAAATCTTTGAGATCGTCAAGATGCCTTACATTGACGGTCATGCCGCTTTAACCGTTGTGAACTCCAGGGCTACGACTGCGTGGGAAAGGTTTCTTCAAATTAGACTCGCAGATGCCAGGTTTTTTTCTGTATTCTCCATCTCTTGGCGCTCGAACGGCAGCAAAGAGTGCTCAAACCTTGTCGACTTGGACAAAAGTCCTCAGTCCATCGACCAGAGAGGCTGGACGTTTCCGGAGCGCTTGCTGTCGCTCAGGACTATCTAGTTCGGTTCCTGGTAAACTAGATGAAACTGTCAAGGACACATACCATACATCAATGGACTCGATAACCAGTATAATAATAAAATCAGCGATGGCACTGCTGATGAACTGAAGAATTAGCAGAATCAAGTTACCTGATAATAGGTGCCTTTAGCTGGAGTCTCCCCCTCAAAAAGCCTTCTCCATAGGGTGTTCTTATCAATGCCTATACCCAACTGCCACTTTACATTGAACGCGGATTGGGCTATGGTAATGTCGGGTGTCTCAAAGCGCTTTGCCAAGCCGGCCAGTGGTGAATACATTGCCGGTCTATGGAAGGCGAATCTTTGTGATGAGTTGTCCTGGAGTGTGCACTAACCCGAGAAAAAGCCCCAATCGTCGTTATACCAGAGACCATCGTGGGCTCGGTTCGCCGTCAACAGCAGTGCGAGAACGTACATATCCCTGGAGAACAACCAAAGGATGCCTCCTCTGGAGGATCCCATTACGTACATGACAAAAGTCTTTAACATTTGAATCACGTCCATCCTGTCAGATGGTGAACAAAAGGGCATCTTATGGTGATGTGAAAAGATAACCAGACCGACGTAAACTTCGCGGAAGACTCGCCACGGCTTCCTTCACCCGCCATCCCGAGGAAGACTACGCAAGCGTTAACCTCGGGAGTTTATTTGACTTCACTAATCCAGACGGTACATAAAAGGGCCTCGATACCGGTGCGAGATAAACAAAGGCCGGAAATGTCTCTCAACTCGATTGCTTGGATGAAGTGGAATTTAACGCGGCGAAGAGTCATGGGAACGATTACGCTGCGCTGGAGATCAAAAGAGCACGTGGTTATTTCGCAGACTGGACTGTTATTGGTTTGTATGTACGGCCAGAAGCCGCAGGGCATGGAATTCTGATAGATGGCCCGCCAGTGTTCCAAAGCATTGGAATGTCTGAGTTTGAGCTCATAGAGAATGGTTCTGGCCCCTTTGATGCCAAGATATCACAAGTGGCATATGCGTATTCTACAACATCGCCCCACGGGTGGCAGAGGTTATATGACTGATGGGTGTATGTGGTTTGGCTAGAAGCCGTAGACCCCGGTAGGCTCTTTCAGAACATTGAAAACTTCCAGGTTTATTTTACTTGCATCTCTCGTTGAGCGCTGATAACGCTCCACATAGTTGATTGAGAACTCATGTCCAATATCTTTCTGGGACAAAGGTGCTGTTAATTCTCAACCACGACCTGGTAACACCTACGTCTCAATTCAACTTCAATAGAGTGTGTTGTTCGCTGTTATGATAAATATCCTTGTGCTCGTTGTTAAACCACCTTTACTAAGCTGTTTTCGCATTTAGTGATTTGCACGTAGGTCACGATGGAGATCGAAATAACAGGTTACCATCCTGTTCTTCTAAGAGCCCTCCTCCCTCCTGCTGTTCTACTACCCTATATGGGTGCCAAAGTGACGGCTGCGAGACTATCACACAAAGTAGTAGTACATAGAAAGAAAATATAGGGCGATTAAGAGGGAGGGGGAAACACCCTTCAAGACTGTCCCTGTTCTATACACTGGCGTATTCACTTTGCAACCTCGTCAACCCCCTTTCCACCTTGAGATACGGTAATAAATTCCGGGCTTCCACGCCTTCATCCTTGTTTTTCAGATGAGATCTAGGCTACTACGCACCTCCGTATTTTCGACTTTATTCCCAACTCGCCCTGCATCCACATCTCCCATTGCTGCACGAGTTTGTCCTCCTCATCTAGCCTACCCACGTACCTCCCACCCTCCCTAGCACTTTCACTTAACACATTATCGGATCTGAAAGACTGCCAGAAAGACATTGTTCAATACGGAAAAAAAAAAACTTCGGGAGCAAGAAGCCCTCTTTTAAGCTCTTTCAGCCACAACTGATTCGACTCGGTTCTGGACCTTCCACGATACCTGGCTCACCGATATCTTAGCTATAATGCCGCCCTCCCAGCATGAGTTGGCCACAGCAACCGCTCAAAAGTATCACAAACCTCCAGCCGATAATGGGCGACTTCAGCGCTCAGTACTTGATGCAAGACAAGCGAGCCGAAGCACACATCCAGCATCAAGCAGACCAAGTCCGTAATAGCCTCTCCGTACCCAATCAGCGCGTCGAGACTTTGATTCAATACCGCGCTGAACAAGTTCGCAACAAGCTGGAGATTCCCATCGACAGAAGACAATTCCCAGGCATCTGGAATCACTACCATGATGTGAGAAGCTGCCCCCAGTCTCAGATGGCTTCGTCAACACACACCGACCCATCCGGCGTTGATTTTACCAGTCGCCCGCTGGCGGTGGGAGCTCAGCAACATGGCCAGTCCGAGATATCTTCACATTCAAATAGGGATAGTACGCCTATGCAACAGCTGTTGCGTAAGTTTTTGTGCCAAAGTGTACAGTCGAATCCTTGGAACATGTACTGACCTTATATAGCTGATGAGAACTTTGCACTAGCCTCCGCAGCTGTGATTGATCACCAACAGTACCGCCAGTTCACGACGCCTGTACGTGAGAATACAGGACTTCCACCTCATCAACCTTCGTTGCGTACGTTTTACCGGCTATAAATCCCAACAGATTGTATCCTTACTTACCAATTGATACTAGCTGCTGTGAACTTCAAGCTCGGTTCCATAGCCATCGGAGGCCAGCACATCCAGCCAACACCACCGAATTCGAAAACAGGTATGGGTTCTTTACATGCCCGGCAGTTTTGCTCAATTTTCTTGAACCGGAAAACGAGATCAGTCTTTTAGGGTCCATATTTACAACTCTTAGCTACCAGTGACTCCGTGTCCAATTCTACGGCTGTGAGAGGTCAACAACACAGCCAAGCTATGACACCTACGTGTCCGAGCATGAACAAAAATCCATCACATACACAACACGCAATAGGTGCGCTTCATCCATAATAATGTGAACCAGAATAATACAGAACGTGGACTGACGTCTTTCAGCTTCTGGATATTCCCTGCCGCTCGGTTCTGCAGCGGTATCAAATCAAGATGATGGTCGGTTCGAGACGCCTCCGCCTCTTGTCACCAAGTTTTCTCCCGCCCAGCACTGGTCACGTAAGCTTTGTCTGAATATGCATAAGAAAAATCGAAACATGAAGAGATCTGTACTTACCAACACTCAGCGAACGTCTCAATGCTCGGCTCCACCGCAATGATCGATCAACAACATAGCCTGCTTGCTTCACCTACAGCACCGGCCTTGGGCTCTTCACCTCCGCAACGCCGGATACGTGAGTCACCTCTACGCAGAAGCCAAAGCATCTCAAATCTGTCTACCAACCAAAACTGTTCGGAAAACTTCACAATGACCAGTACCGCAGCGATAGTAAGCCAGCAACTCAACTCGCCTGCGACCTCTCCTCAGCCAGTCCCGGGTTCTTTACCTCCACATGACTGGTCTTGTACGTCTCACCTGCGGAATCTTCAAAACAGGTCATATTCCATCCATTCACTGACATTATACAGCCACCATCACTCAGTTCAGTCCAAGCGGTCGCCCGATGCAGAATCCGATGGTGGCAGCACTCTCGTCCGGACAGAGGCGCTCTGCTCGGGCGCGACTTCGTAAGAATCACCCCTTAACCCCATATCATCGGCTCAGACTCATATTTTCCTTGTTCTACTTCAAAAATCCCATGTCACCTAATAATTTTTCATTTCATCTCACTAATTCTCATTCCATCAGACACTGACAAGAACCGACGAGCCAGCGTGGTCAAGTTCCCGAGCCCGCTGAAGCAAGCCTACACGTCAAGCAATCCCCTCGCCACGCCATCTGCTCTTCGAAGCGTCAAGTTCCCGTCTCTCGAATCTCTGACAAGATCCCCGAGATCCGAGTCAACCATCAGCGTCAATAAGTCCTCTTTTCATCACGGGCGCAACCTTTCTGTACCTCGCGGCCAGGTTGTTTCGATATTCGACGATGACCCCTTCATCACATCCCAGCCCGGCCCTCAAACATTCAGAATAGGATCCCCTACTGATAAACGTTCTACATCGGCGGCTGAGAAAGTCGCCTGCCAAGTCGCTAATACGCGTTCGCTCACCCATCACGGCTACCACGGCCCAGTTGAAGTAGGCGATTTCATCTGCCTGATCGACCCTTACACCGGTGAGCCTGACCCAATTGCAGTGAACCAGCCCAAAGTCAAAGGCAATACGGTTATTCGCGACTTTCGCTCCCAAAAGGACCTCAGCGATATTATGCCCTCCGACAATGGCAATGCTGAGTGGGGCAGAAAGGGCGAGTTCAAGGGCTTCGAGGAGTCCATCGCTGCCGCTTGGGTTTATGGCCCTGGTTAGAACCCGGGCATGCCCGCGACGGTGGAAGAGAGTGCGGACAAGGTCTTCACTCTCAGCGGTAAAGATGCGTTCATGGGAGCCAGGCTTCCTGAGGGCAACAATGACTTGTTGGTAAAGGCGCAGGCGCCGCCGGCTACGATGAAATTGGGCCCGACGCCGTACTGGATCAAAGAGGCGAACGAGACCTTGGGAATCCCGAACGAGGATGACGATAACGAGGAGGGTTTGTTTGAGTATTGCGACTTTGAGCATTGCACATGAGGCGGCGTATGCACAAGCAGAGGATGGTGTTACGATGAGAGGCCTTGCTCTATGGGCTTAAAAAAAGCCAGGCTATTTGAGATTACGGGCATCTTGTCCTGGACAAAGGGTTGGATGAGGCAGCCACGATCCCCGATTTTGGAGCTGTAAAAGTACTGGATGTCTATTTAAGTTGAGTATAGGAAATGAACTATTTTCCATCATTACTATTTGCTAAGTGCTTTGAAACCGCCGGCTTAAACTTCGGTCTGAACCGTTGACCTCGAGGCGTAGAACGACCATTCAAAACTGACGACTTCTCCATCAGTCTGTAGCCAATCTAGACGCGTATACTCGAAACAAGTCTCCGCGGCTTTTGATCCGACAGGTTTATCAACCTATACCCTCAATTTAGGCGGCATTGCACCGGTCATGTTCTGAGGAGCCTGAGTCCCGTTCGCAGGAGCTTGAGTCCCGTTCGCAGGAGCCTGAGTCCCATTCGCAGGAGGAGGCATGCCTCCTCCTCCTCCTCCCCTTCCTCCGCCGCCACCGCCGCCACCGCCGCCGCCGCCGCCGCCGCCGCCTCCCGGTGGCATCTCACCCTCTCCGCGGCCACAACCGCTCATGAACAACGTGACCTCGCCGCAGTTGACGCCCTGGTCATTTTTCTTGTAGAGATTATACGTCTTGTTGTCAGCTTCGCACTGGAAGTACCGTGACTGGTCCTGGAACCGCATCCGGCCGTCGCAGTCGACCGCCCAGCCCTTGTCAGGCTTTTGACCCGGATCACACTGGAGTGTCTCGGTAGGGGCTAAGACAAGTATTGTTAGCTTGCACGGACTTCGGCTGTGAAATATAGGGGGTGAGGGGACGAGGGGAGTAAACTTACGCGTCCACCACATGCCGCGTCGTTCGCCATCGACGATCTCGCCCTTCTCCATGCTGAGTTCTACCGGCTTGAGACCGATTCTCAGCTGTCCGCTGTCAAGCTGGCCAATCCACCCAGAGACGGAACCCTTGGCTTTCATGCGGAACTTTTTGCAGTCCTTCATACCGCCACCACCTTTTCCACCACCCTCACCACCGCCGCCGCCAGGGGGCTTGTCACCACCGCCGCCGGGGGGCTTGTCACCACCACCTCCGCCTCCAGGCTTGTCACCACCTCCGCCGCCGCCGCCGGGCTTGTCGCCGCCGTTGCCCTTGCAGTCGCCCCCCTTTCCCCCGCCGCCACCACCACCACCACCACCTTCACCGCCGCCGCCGCCGCCGCCGCCGCCGCCGGGCTTGTCGCCGCCGTTGCCCTTGCAATCGCCCCCCTTTCCCCCGCCGCCGCCACCACCACCACCACCACCACCACCACCTTCACCGCCGCCGCCGCCTCCACCGGGCATACCAGGAGGCATACCAGGAGGCATACCAGGAGGCATACCAGGCATTTGACCTCCGCCACCTTTGCACTCTCCACCGCCGCCCTTGCCGCCGCCTCCACCGCCTTCACCACCACCCCCGCCTCCGGGGTTGTGGGTAGGGTCCATTGTGGTGTTGAGATCCTTGGGCACAAGGGCCACAGCGAGCGAGCTCGTGGCCAGGGACATGACGGTGACTACAGAAAGACGCATTTTGCCTGTCTGTTTTGTCTGGTGGTGTGATCTTTCGAACGCTAGAGAGGGATTGGAGAGAAGAAATAGAGTGATGACAACAGATGTCACTCGCCCAGTACAGGATATAGGAACAGAGGCTCTGTAATGAATGGTCCGTGTTCAAGAAGGAAAGATGGATGGGTAAGGGGAGACCAGAAAGGAGACCTTTATTGATCCTCCAGCTCCAATGTAGAAAGAAAGAGACTTTCGAACAACGTTCGGATTAGAGACGTGAAGAGCAGGATGAATGAAAGCATCGCCAGCACTAGTAGAAGGAAAATTTCAGCTTTTTATGCTTTCGAGGCCCCTCAAAGCTTGAACGTTTGCCGATATTCTCTCCCCTTCAAGGAAAGGGGTCCGGAGAGAGGAGAAGGAGGAGGGGGTTCAGACAATCAAACACACCATTGCAGCGGACACGCAAAGGTGAGAAAAGTCTCCTCGAATGGAATGACTAGCTACCCGTGAGCAGAAAGCTCGAGTAATGAGAAAACATATGTAGTACAAAAAGGGGGCAGGGGGGGACATCCGGGGATGGGGGAAAGGGGGGGGCGGGGGGGGGGGGGGGGGGGGGGGGGGGGATGGAAAGATGAAGGTGGAGGGGCGTTGTTGGAATGATATTTTTTGGACCGGCGGAGAGAAAATATTGAGTTTTGGGCGAGGGCGCAGGGTGGAGAGTGAGGACGCGAGTTGAGAGTTTGGCGCTACGCTGTATCTGAGGATGGAGCGACTGTCGGTAACCGAATATCGAGCGATGCGGCGAGCGGAAACCGTGGCAGTCGATGCAAAGGGGCACACTTTCTTCGCGGTGCTCTGTCTGCCTGTTTGCCCCCTCCTGCTCGTGTTTGTCTGATGCTTTGATTTACTCTGGGGCTCGTCTTTCTTCCCGTAGCGCTGGAACAAACAACAGTCACACTGTGGAGGACGATGGAGAAGAAAAAGGGTCGGAACACGGTCGGACGCAAAGACCGCACAATGCGCAGTGGTGGCAGCAGTGGCAGCAGCAGCAGTAGCAGCAGTAGCAGCAGCAGCAGGTTGCAGTGTTGGTGCAGGTGGGTATTATGACGGAATTATCTTTTTTCTTCTTCTTCTTCTCCCTCGTCCGTTTCCCCTCTCCCCTCTTCTCTCTCTCTCTCTCTCTCTCGACTTTGTCAGATGCTACGTAGTGTATAGGAGGTAGCATGGAATTTTTTTTGTCTGGCGGGCGAATAACACGTGCTAGCTGGTCGCAGCACGCAAAAACAAACAAACAAAATCGATGCAAAGGGATGAGGGGCGACTCCAACAGGGGACGGACCGGCGGGGGCAAAGAACTTTTGAGGGTGGATTGTTTTGCGGCGCTGCGCTGCACTGCGCTGCGTACCGACGACGGACGGGGGACCAGTCAGCCTGTTGAGACCCGGAAAGAGGCTAAGGAGACGAACGATGCACAGGGAGAGAGGTCTGTTCCCTGTGGCAGGGATACGTTTAGAGAGGAAAGATGCATTTCCGCAGCTTTCACTCTCCTTGACAACCGCAAGGTACCCGAGGGCCCCCTTCGGAGAGGAGGGCACTAGTGTATGGCTACCTTTGCAGATGTCGCCTCCCAGACCTCTCAAAGGAATGCGTCGGATATATGCATCGACCATCGGTCCTCCGCTTCAGCACCGGCCCACCGCCGCCAGGAATCAGTCGGCAACAGGTGTCCGTAAAGCTCGGGCCTTTTCCCTCTCGTTGGCTGAAAGCCAGAACCGAAAAGAAAAGAAAACCAATGACAAAGGGTTGGTGGCGCAGAGGCAACATCGTATCCTGGTGCATATGGAGAGTCTCTGTATTAGAGGGTGATGATGCAGCACTAACAAAAGCTGCTTATGTAAAGACACGACCCGACGCCTCATCTGCGCATTTTGTGGTTCAAACAATGGGCTCAATGCTGCAGTCCAGCGGAGGCGGGAGCTTCTTCCTTGCGATCAGCTTCTCATTGGCCGACATGAGATGGAAACCGTCGCCTCGACGAATCCGAGATGCGCGAACTTCCCCACCGCAACCTGTCTCATTCCCCCCTCCAGTCTCTTTCGGTGGGCGTTGGTCATGGCCTCCTAGCGATTCTGCAACAGACCCAAATGCCTTCGGGACTGCCAACTGCAACTGCAACTGCAAACTGTAGCCTGTTCGGGTCGGAGTACCGTCGCGGTGGGAGTGTCGGCTCGGAGCATTTAATCGTCGGGGTGTCATCGTACCACGACCCCTTCCCAAACCCCCTCGGGTATCCGTCATGGGCCGATCATTTCCCCCCCTTCCTGGAATCGTTGACGCAGTCCTGCAGACACTCACTCTCCTCTTCCGTACCCCAGCCCGATTTCGGCGCCATTCCCAAAATCGACGTCGCGCCCCCCCATCCGACCTTGAAGCCCCCACCACCCTGGTTCCCCTGTCCGTCCTTCGGCTTGGATACCCGCTTCAGTCCGGCCGGCCAAGCCCGGGCGCCGTTGTGGGCTCTCCATCTCAGGACCCGTTGACTAAACCTTTTCACGACATCTTCTGGGGCCAACGCCAAAAGTTCGTCTTCAGGGATGTTGGCTTGGACGAGGTGCTTACGGAATCCAGACAAGCCCCGTCCACTTTATTCTGTTCTTCACAGAAATGTTGGTCTCGATCGCCATCGAGCCTCTTCCGTCTGGGTCGACGCGGTTTTGGTACACTGATTGGGTTGTGTAGCCCGTCTTGGCAGGAGTGCAGAAGCTTGATACCCTTCAACCGTCTCGCGGTCGACCTGTTGCGCCATTGGCAGCGCATGGACTTGAGATGCGAGGTCAGCTCGTGGTTCCTTGGCTTCAAACAGCCCCGTGAACGTTTCCCACTTCATCGCCGCATATTTCATCCGTGTTTCGCCGCCACCGCAAACGATCTCGTCAAGGTCTTTTGGTGTTCTCTTCGAGTACCGGTATCTCACACTGCAGATACAACAATTTGCGAGCGTCCAACTTGTGAAGCTTTCTGAATCGATGGCGTTTGCCGAAAGCCAAACGACCGCCGCGAAGCCCTTTCTGATCTCTTCTTACTTCCAATCCGCTACTTTCTAGACGCCTCTCATCATAGACGACCAAACTATACTTTGGCTTGTTGTAAGACTGGTTGCCGCACTGCGATTGGGACGAGCTTCTCCAACCTAACATCAGCTAGGCACAGGCTGGCTGTGCTGCCCGGTCCGCTACAGTCAGCCTAGGCGAACAGTCAGATTTGAGTGCCTTTTCTGCGCATCCGTTCGACTTCCAGCTTCATGCACAGCTACTTATTTCCTCAAGGCCATAAAGGCGGATGAAGGCTTGTCGCTCGCCTCATTTGGTCATTCCGGCCCCTGAGTCGTCTCGTCCCCAAGGCTCCTCGTCGTTCTTCTTTTTGTATTCACTGGGTCTCTACACACTCTCTTCCAATTAAAACTTGCTTTCATGTCATTATCTTTCAACAAACGATACAGGAGCCACTTCGCGATGGCGCGGGCCAGTGTTTTGTTTTCTTGTAGATATGATGATGTAAATTTGCTGGCACACCAAGCTTCTCTCTGAAGGAAAGGATACATCTTTGATGTGAAAGTTGGTGGCAAGCAGATTGTTGCTTCCTTGGACACTGGGGCGCAACACAACTCTATCTTGGGCCGATTGGCTTCCAGCTTCGGCGTCACGCCGCAACGCGATATAGAGACTCTAGTTGAGCTTCCATTTAAACGATCAATAACCTAACCTGGGACTTTCCGCTCGCCTCACGAGTTGGTCGGGTAGGAAGAAAGCACAAAATTTGACTACCTCGTCATGCTGCCATATACGGATCCCACCTTGTCCGGTCACTTCCTGAGAACTACCGGCATATTGACCGAGCACCAAAAGCACCATCCGCGGGTATACCAAAATATTCAGGACCCACCTGATAGGAGCTGAGCGACGTGTTTCGTGCAGTATCAATGGCATACTTGGTTTGGCCCTGCCAGACGCTGGCTCCGATGTCATGTTAGTTTCTGGTGCATGTGCTACATTGCTCGGTCTTCACGTCGACAGACGTCCCGAGACCTTGTTCAAGGTTGAATTCGCTAGTGGCTCTACCTCCGTAATCTCCGGAATCGTCTGTGACGTCGAGTGGGGGGTTTTATGGCACGCCACATGTTATCACCTACGACTTTAAAGTCCTGGGTGATCTTCAGGCCGATGCGGTGCTCAACAACGAGCTCCTCTCCCAGCTGGAAGTCTTCTCCAAATACTCGGAGTGTCTGGATCAACATGATTCCATCGAGAACGTCTCTGAGCTGTACGCCATCAAGCTTGCTGGGAAGTACGGCACTGAGCTCTCTAAAGTTGGAGACCTCTACACCAACGATATCAAGTGTTTCCCCTGTCACAATCTCTCCATTCTTTCCCTAAAGACAATTCCACAGGCAATTCCCCAGATTATTTCAGCACGTTACGAGTGCAAGCCGAATTCCATCGTCGGGGTTTGATCGAGGTCTATATCACCAACCTTTCTATTCTTGAAACGCGTCGTGCTTCTCCGAGAGATGAAATATAAAGGCAATGGCGGTGGAAAGAACTTCGAATGACATGGAGGTATCGCCTACGCCAAGAGATCGCATATATGAGTGTACCCAACTCGCCAGTGACTTCCTCACAACAAAACCTGGGCCTGAAAGGAAGTACGAATAGACGGTTGTCTTTTCGATTTTCATATATCTTCATATTCGTCGAAATAAGAAGCACTGGCACTGACCCGGCTTACATGTTTCCTTGTTATACATGCCTCAACGATGATTATATCCGACGCGGCGAATTCGAGGGTGGCGCGTCTTGTTCTTCTGGGAAACCGCCGACACCGGCCCAGGTCTAGATCAAAGGCTTTGCAGATGTCTTCAATTGGCTACGCAACTTAGATTTAGGCGTTATAGAACATGACACCCAATTTTTTTCCTTTTATTGCGTTCTCTAAATATTCCATACTACTGCACAGTCTGGTCTTCCACCTGCTGCAGACATGCTGTTGTTTCTGATGAGATAGGAAAGCAAATGGCTACATGGATGTGACATAAGCCCACATGTCAGCCTTGCAGCGTTCCGTATCCAACAGAATGGAAATCGGGCCATGGTGGCTGAGGAATAATCTCGTTAACAAATTTGGACTTGATGTATATGGCGTCTCACAAAGGACCGAAATTGAGAACCCGGCAGTTTCGCGCCAAGCCATGCGGTTGACACAAAAGCCGAGAAAGCCTGAAGGTCTTCTTCCTCTACTGACTTTTCAATCAAATATTTGACCATATCTGAAGAGATGGCAAGAAACAGCTCTCCTGCGCTAGAGGTGTGTGCCTGTCACAACTGCAAGGGTCGATCCACAAGAAGATCAATCTAGAACTAACTTAACCTCAGCCTGAAGCATTTGGCCACTGCGAAAGTCACCTCCAAGCCATGCGCTTGGCCCTAAGGGCACCACCCCGAGTTCACCCCGAATACGAAACTCTGTACTTGGTTCACACTCTCTCTTCCGCAGAAGCAGCCAGCAACAGGTCGAACGGCGCGGATCTCCCAGCCACCGCACGCTTCGCGCTCATAGAGTGCCGCCTGCACGTCAGCGCCCCGCCACATCGACGCCCCTCGGCCAGAGGGACCCCACATTGACGTTCGATGTCGACAGGACCTGCAGAGAAGGAGAGGTCAGCTGGCCAGAACTGGTATACAAGCTTTGGTGTGTAAGAAAGGGTTCGGACGTACACCCGCGCGGCTGGCGCCTCCTAGAAGCTTGTACCGTCGGGTTGGGATTCGCGTCTTCACCGGGAGGGGGTGTGTGGTTGCCCACACGTACGTTGTCTTCCCGATGGGCAGAAGCCATGTTAGGCCAAGCGGTAAAGTGGGATCGAGATTGCAATAAACGTGAGACTGAGGATTTTGACAATAGCCTCTGTAGTGGACAAGGTTTCTTTCGAGGCTATGCAGGTTTAGAGTAGGTACCTTCTCAAGATACGGGTTAGGGAGTAGAGCCGAGAGGCGGAACCCTGGGACGGTCTGTTCTGGTTACAAAAAAAGTTCCGAGAGATGGTCACGTCTCAAATAACTGGCGGATAAGGGGGATTCAAATTCCGGACGCAATGTGAAGAAAGCAGGTTTTATTCCGTGTCAAGGTGAAGTCGACGAAATGGCACGTGAGCTTCTGCCTGGAGTGCGGCAGCTCCGCGGGGTACCGACCAGTCGATACCCACTTTGGCCCGTCTCGTCCCACTCGGTCCCGGACGACGTCGGCGATGCCCCACCCGTTGACTGCGCTGTCTGTTCTGTGGAACTCCCAAACATCTTGTCCGAGGATTTACGCCAACATATGCAAGCTGTGTTTTGGATACTGTACAGATTGAAGCACCCTCTACGGTAACATTTCCAGGACTAATATACTATTTAATTTTCTCTGTTTTGACCAGCATACGTTGGGTCCGAAGTTTCTTTCGCAGGTCTACGGTGAAATGCGCTCAAGTTCTTCATCGTGAATATAAAGGGCGTTTAAATGCCTCAGAAACCTCTAAGGTGGTAAGTTGAAGGTCTTTCATGGTTGCGGATTGGTGGGATCATTCTCCAGTATGGCACACAATGTCCGCCAAGACACGGCACGGCAGCTGGCGCATCTCGACCTGAGGCACCGTGGCCCCCCTGCAGTGTTCCGAACCAAGGTTCAGGGGCAGCATCGACTATTCTATTTGCGAAACTATTCCATTTATTTCTGTCTGTTGGTAACTGTTGGAGCAATTAGGATAGGAAGGTGCGGGCGGGCTGACCGCCCGGCAGATGGGCTCACCGCCCAGCTGCCCTCACCTTCTTCACCACCCACTTCACTTACAAGATAGTCAACCTAACAACAACAATAACCATCACCATTTTCAGCCCTCTTCTATTTGTACGAATACCCCCGTTTACCAACAGTAACCTTGTCCCACCCATAACATTACAATTCTGCCCACCCAAAATGTTGATCAGCGGTTACATTGGGAGTTGTGGTTACATGGCGAGATTGCGTGTGCAAGGTAGCTAAGATCATGCCAATTCAAAGGCCTTGGGAATTTCCGACTGGGCAAGTTGCAACAGCTGATAGTTTATCATCGCAAGGTTGACACGGCTGACCAGCCAGGTCTTCTGGAGCCATGCAAAGCCATGGAGTTTGGCCAGGGTGTCAAGTGTTTCAATCATCTGATGATTCTTTCACAACGTCAAGCGCAATCAAGAAACTAAGAAAGACGACGCTAAGCTAGGGGATCTTGTCAGCCAAGGAACATCTCCTCACTTGACGTAACCCAAAATGTTCGACCAGTAACATACCAGTAGGAAGCCCGCTGCGATTGTCATGATTTCGAATCCCCCGGACAATGTCTTTCCGAGAAGCATGGCATGTTGGATTCTCCAAACCCGACAAGCCCCTAGCAGTGTGATGCACATTGAGAAGCAATAGCACACGGTAGCCAGGGGCTTTCCGACCGTCGTGTACCCAAACCCTGAGTCTGGCGGCTGCATAACGAAAAGCTGCGCTACCACTGTTCCCAGAGTAGCCGTCACGACACCCGTGCGAAGGTATCCTAGAAAGGTCCGCTCGAGAGCTTGGAGAAGCGGAACAACATCCGTTAGCTGGCGACTTGGACTCGACGGTTAGAAGCAAGAAACATGCGAAGAAGCCATTTGGGGGCGTATGGGCCGCGGGAAACTCTTCCGATCATGCTCGCTGCAGGCTGCACTTTGCTTAATGTATGGGATTCGGGAAGAAGTCAAGCAATGCTCCGGCACAGGTACACCCGGCCTTGGATGGAAAGACGCAATCGGTAGAGCGCATCTTGGGCTCGTTGCTACCCTTCCAGCATCACTGAGGTGGTTTTACCTGCAGTTTCGGGTTCTTAATGTAACATCAAGTGTGAATGCGCTCATGGGACGGCATAGGCGTACTTGGCCGCGCAGATGTTCCCGTGTGCGGAACGGAGGAAGACGAATGAATAACCCGTCTCAAGGATCGGGGATCAGATTGGAACTTTTCAAGAGATGCTCAATTGTGAGGGATGCTAGAGCAACCAGGAGTCACTGGGCCCAGACTCTGGAACTCGTCGAGGGCCCTCCCGTGCTGCCGCACCCCGCAGCAACACACCCTCTTCCCGTGGAGCCGGGATGGAAGGAGGACATGCGGAGAGGGTGCGGATGCGTCTTCCGAACTTAATCTTCGGGGATTTTTACGTGAAACTTCACGAGTAAACGAGTGTGAGAAACGAACCTCATGCACAAATCACTTACCTAGGTGGTCGCGACAGGTCTCGAAGTCGACTATCACGCTGACATGCTTACTCCAAAATTGCTGAACAGTCCACTTCTTGCTGGACGCGATCGGGCCCGGGGCCGATGATCCCGCGGCTGGGGGCTGGGTGCTGTCCTTCGCTGTTTCGGGAACACTCCGGTCTGATTGCGGCTGCTCTTGTCCGATTTTGTTGTCTTCCTGCTTTTCACAATGTTGCATCGCTTCGTGCGACGTCGTCTGGATGGCATCCTCTGACGGTTGAGGCTCCTGCGGCGACATGTTGTAGACTTGTCGTCGTGCAGGGGCTTGCGGCGATGCCCTAGACGACCTGTGTCAGCGGGTGATGCAGATCAATCGAGCCTCGGTGGTGGGGGTCCAGAATGGGCAACCGGCAGATTGACTATCGAACGAGTGCAGTAGAAGCGGCTTAATGTTGTAAACGACGCGAAGATTTGGCTCTGATGTCTTGACCCTGCACTGAGTGCGAATGAGGTATGGTGGTGTCAAAGGCCCGCAGCGCCGTGGCGTGCGTCTCTGCGAGCTTTCCGGCTTGCAGGTGATCGGACTATTAGTAGCAATTGGAGTGTTTTGATAGACGTTCTTGAGCAGATACTTGGTTAAAACGATGAGGTTGTTCCGAAATGGCACCGCTCTCAAGCAACACCAGGCGAAGGCTCGGGGTACGACTCTGGATAGACGGCAGTCGGGAGCGGCACGCAGAGTCGCCGGCGAGTGGGTGGGAGCAGCCGGTTGCCGGTGATAGGGACCAGATATCGGTGTCATCTTAGTCAGAGAGATACGGGGTGAATAGAAGAGTCCAAGGCCCACTTGATGAGGATAGTGGCGGATGTGCCGAAGGCGTTCGTTGCTTGCCATCGGGAGCAGGGGAATGCTTGAGGGAACCGGAGCAGACTGGCGGAGAATTGACTCAGTCGTGTTGTGAATTCTTGTCAACTCCCGGTAGTCGCAGCGAGCCAACGGCTTTGTCCGCAACTAGGACGCGGGGATGGCATATGCATCCTACAAGGGAACGCAATTGAGGAACGGCTAGGACCGAATGTTGCTGGATGGCTAAGAGTTGAACATTTGATGATTGATGGGGAAAGGTCTTAGCATGTACCGCACACAGATGTCCCCGCACTGCAGGCGTTCTCCCCAGACCCTCTCCAACTATCGGGTCTCCAACTGAACGGAAGAAGCTTCACTGAAAGCATGTCTAACCGAAATGATGGAAAGCGCGGCAGTCGGCGGCTCCACCAGGGCGGCTTTGAGAGCTTGTCTTTGGCGACCAAATACGACATCTCGTTCTAGTGAAGTAAAAGACACGTCTCAAGTAAAACGGCAATAGGAAACGCTCTGGCTGGCGGTTCTCACCAGCCTTGGTCTCCAACGTCCAGGAACTAGACCTGGGCTTGGATTCTGCAGCTGCGATCTCTTGGGAACTGCCATACTTTGTTAGATGCCCGTGCTCACCTACATTTGATACTTTAGTCTACGTCTGAAGTTTCCTAGAAGGAAGGGAAGACGATGGAGGTCGTTCTAAGAGTGCGGTTCTGTGGTGTTACACCTGAGAAGACCAGCAACCGCCTCGGTGCCTGTTGATGGCATTACAGTGCCTAGCACATAAGACACAACCAATGCATCACGATTACCAGTCCCGTCACTCGCCGTGGGAGCTTGGCATGTGAAGCTCCAGTGGAAATGGAGCACCGTATTGCATGAGCCGTTGTTCCGTCTGGTGTCGCATTACATGAGACGAACGGCCGCCTCAAGATGAAGGACCGAACCGGTCCATCGGACGCATTTCCATCTCTTTTAGACGAGTGCTTCCTGCGCGAACTCTACTGACAGCTTTCAGACCGGATTCGGTTTTTCGAGATGACGATAGGCTACGCGACAATGACCCTCCGCACACTGCGGATGCAACTCAGCCATGCACAGCACGCAGAAATTGCCCGAAAAAGCCCGTCGCTGAACCCGTTCTCGAGTTGCCTTCTTGGCCAACACACTATCAGCACAAGGTGTCCGTTCTGAAGGCATCCTTATGCCGTTGCAACTCATCCCATCTAGCTCAGGACAACCCTTGAGCAAGTCAGGCACAATCGCTACGGTCCCGATATTGGCGCACCCTCCTCACTGACACAATCTGTCAGCAGAAAGCATCTGCGTCAGATATCTCACATCCAGTCGAGGCATACGTAAGGGTCGTTTCCCGGTTCATGGAAAGACTATTCGCCGCGTAATCTGCAGAGTATATTTCCCCCCAGCAACAGATAGGTCAGAGGCCCTGCTGCTGATCGCATCCCACGGCTCACAAAGTGCCACCACGAGCATTTTTCTTGTTCCGACAAGGTGTGAAAGGTGTTACCAACCGACTGCATGATCGAATCAACGATGCATTGCTATCAGCAGCAACAGGCAGGGGCCTTGTGAGTTATCACCAGCTGGACGGACGACTCGGCACCAATAGGAAAGCTTGCCAGCCATGGCCGCATGCAGACGGCATGACAAGGGCCTGTAAGCAAGCCGACAAGCACACCCATCCGCGGGCAAAGCAAGGCCCAGAAGCCGTCCCTTTGGGACTCGGACACCGGACCCCACCTCCTCGAGTGTCGCCCTGGCATTTCCTTTCCGGCCAGCCAATCCGGCCATTTCGTTGTGGCAAGACGGGCCGCCGTGCCGCAATTTGGGCATCCTCTCGTAGGATCCCTTGGGTTACCGCAAAATCCAGGAAACCCACCGTGAATCTCGATAGCTCCCTATCGGTCATGCAGTTTCCTGTCCGCATTATCCTACTGGGTGCTATATCGCCAGCCAGCATCGCCACGAGCAGGACGGCATTTGAGGTGGCCAACTGCAGTCTTTTATATCTCTTAACACTCGACAACCCGGGATGCCGATCACTGGCGGAGGTTGGGGAGACGATACCTGTCTCTGTGATCACCGTTGACTTGGGGGGGGGGAGCACTCCCATGATCCGGTGTGCATACGGCAAGGCCAAGCTACCAAGGACTTGGCAACTCGAGAACGATTCAGGAACGCTGGACCGTCGGTCTGCTTTTCCTGAGGACGCATGATCAACAGACGGCGTTGTGACTTCGTGGCAGGAGAGCGTATACCGCTTGCTAGAACCAACGTGCCGAGCGTCGCATTCTCGACAGTATCACCAGTCAATATCTGGTAGGATAAATCACCAAACAAAAGACGTTTGTCGGCCTTTGGGTCCTAAGGCCAGCCTGTCCGATGCCCCGGTATTCCTTGACCACGCGGCGAAGGCTTCCGGCCTCCCGGGGTCATCTTCCTCACGCCCGTGGGGAGAGCCCCATGTGGAATGATTAAAGTGCTGGTGGGGATACCATGCTGAGATCTTGGTTTCTTAGCGTTGCACCGCCGGTTCTCCTCGAATTTCGCTAGGCCATAACTTTTAACAAAGCCGACAGACACATGCAGCTAAGCGAGGAGGAAACTTTGGCAAAGATGTACCGAGCATCCGCGTACTGACAAAAACGGTGCTGTCGAGCGACCCGGGGACCATTATCGTCGTTTTCTGCGGATCGTTGCAACGCCAGGCGTCACTCAGCACAACTTCTGACAGCGGCGCTTGATGTTGTAGAGATGGCAGCCTATTGAAGAAGGTTCCAAAACGGCGTCAATGACCAACGCGAAAGAAAGGTTCTTAATCTCACCCCCTAAAGCGGACTGACGCGAAACAGAATAGCGCAACCCCAACTCCCCCACTCACGCCAGGTTGTCCGCGGTCAGTTGTCCGCTAATTCCATGCATTCCCCCAATGGGCCCAACTGCTTCCCTATCAAGCCTGCTTGGCTTTGACCGCTCGAACGGTCCGTTCCTACCGATGTGGTTATATCGCCCAGGGAGAGTCTCCCATGAGCCAACGCCGACAGAGAGCGCAAGCATGGATATGGTTTATGTCACAGTTGGGCAGGGCAAGGCCAGGCAGAGAATGTCAAGTGACTCGACTCGAAGCAAGTCCGCAACTCCACTCCCCTTGCTTTCTGTAGCTTTGCGGTAGCCCTAGCCTGCAGACGACTCGATTTCAATGCCCATGACTTGGTGGATGGGGGATCTCCCCATCCCGGCTACTAATGTTGCCATGCACCACCGACTGTTACGTTTCCCACCATTGCCGGACGGAGAATTGCCCTCAAACAGCCGACAAGTTGTCGACGAAGCTTCCGTTTGGTAGCCATCCCGGGCAAAAGTCACACTCCGTTCGAAGCATACTAGTCCTCATACGTCCGATTCTGTGGTATCTCGGGTCACTGTGTGGTTTCTTTCTTTACCCCCCTCCGTATCCTTTTGAACCACTTCTTTTTTCTTTCTCTTCTTTCATTTACGGTAGTCCCATATTGCCTTCATATCCAGTGATCGACTTCATCTATTGCGGATAAATATCGGGCACGTGTGGGCACTTGGGTGTGTAGCCTGCCCACGCATCGGTTCTCATATAAGTCTTGCTTGGTTCCGTGCCGCCCCTGGGCCTTGTCTATACCCCATTCCGTCAGCTCAAGATCCATAGTTTCGATATTTGGCGATTTCTTGAGGGACCGACTTTCGAGGGCATAACTTATCAGCCTCTCAGCCTTTCTTTTTTTGTTTTTTTGCGGTCGTCCGGTTTCCTTCCTAGCACCTTCGCTTTCACCGGTTGCCATACCCAGACACTAGCCCACTACACCTGCTTCATCACGAGGCCCAGCGTACATTGACGGAGATCCTATCACGCCCGTAAATCCTTTATTGCAAGAGATCTACGAGGCAAACACCGACATCAGTTCAATAATGGATCTTCTCCCTAGCAACCACGATGGCCGCGAGGTTGAGCCGCCTGCTTCTCCTCCAGAGACCGATATGACCAACTCAACGCCGAACACGGTGTTTTCACCGCCATATAGCCCCCACCAGAAGGTCCGGCAGCTTATGAAAGACACCAGGGTTGCGGCAAGGAAGAAGTTGGACCAGTTAACGCTGGAGGAGAAGGTGAGATGAGCTTGTAAATTCTCCCCTGGCGTTTACCTCCATGCTAACTACCTCACAGGTCTCATTACTCACTGCTGCAGACTTCTGGAGAACCAAGTCCATCCCTTCCAACAACATCCCTGCCGTCAAAACATCAGATGGGCCCAATGGGGCGCGCGGAGGAATCTTCGTTGGTGGAACCAAGGTTTGTCGCATGGCCGCCTTCCGAAGAGTTGGTCTGCTAACTCAAGTAGGCTGCTCTCTTCCCATGTGGTGTCTCTCTCGCCGCGACATGGAACAAGGAGCTGTTGTACGAAGTTGGGCAGCACCTGGCTGACGAGGCCAAGGCAAGATCCGCCAACGTTCTCCTTGCGCCAACTGTCTGTATGCACCGTCATCCGTTGGGAGGGCGCAACTTCGAGTCTTTCTCTGAAGACCCCCTCCTGACGGGAAAGCTGGCGGCCCAGTACATTCGTGGGTTGCAGGAAAAGGGAGTTGCGGCAACCATCAAGCGTTTGTGTTCTCATTCTTCGAAATTCTGATCGCCTCTAACACTCTACAGACTTCGTTGGCAATGAGCAAGAGACACACAGACTGACAATAGATTCGCTCATTCAAGAACGTCCGTTGCGTGAGATCTATCTGCGACCGTTTGAGATCGCCGTTCGCGAAGCAAACCCTTGGGCATTGATGTCGTCATACAACCTCGTCAATGGCGTGCATGCGGATATGCACAACTTGACATTGAAAGACATCCTCCGGGGCGAATGGGGATATGATGGGTGAGCCGAGCCTGACAGGTGGTCGGATGCTTAACTGACTTTGTGCAGAACTGTTGTCTCTGACTGGGGCGGCACGAACTCTACAGCCGAGTCCATCATTGCTGGTTGTGACGTCGAGTTCCCTTACTCCCCGAAATGGCGTTTTGACAAGGTGATCAAGGCTTTGGAGGAGGGCGGGATCTCCCAGGAGGAAATTGATCACGCAGCCGAGAACGTTCTCACACTGGTTGAGCGCTTGAAAGGAGACGACATGTCGGAAGAGCAGCCAGAGCGGGAAGACAACCGTGAATCAACAAGAGAGTTGATCCGCACTGCTGGCGCTGAGGGTCTGACTCTTCTCAAAAACGAAGGCGCTGTTCTCCCTCTGAATCCGAAGACGACCAAGGTGGCTGTCATTGGACCTAACGCCAACCGCGCCATTGCTGGCGGGGGCGGCAGTGCGAGTCTGAACCCTTACTACAAGACGATCCCACTCGAAAGCATTCGCGCCGCGGCCGAACAGGAGGTGACTTTTGCGCAAGGATGCCACATTTACAAGTGGCTCCCAGTCGCATCCCCTTACTGTACTGAAAAGTCAGGCAAGCCTGGCGTCAACATCGATTGGTACTCCGGAGACAAGTTCGAAGGCGGAGTGGTCGTTGTGCAGAGACGAACAAACACCGATCTCTTTCTCTGGGACTCTGCTCCTCTGAGAGAGATCGGCCCCGAGTGGTCGGCGATCGCCACGACCTACCTGACACCGAAGACGACCGGCAAGCACACTGTCAGCTTCATGAGTGTCGGCCCTGGCAAGCTGTACGTCAACGGAAAGCTGGCTCTGGATCTATGGGACTGGACCGAAGAGGGCGAGGCCATGTTTGATGGCTCCGTTGACTACCTGGTCGAGGTCGATATGGAGGCTGGCAAGCCGGTGGAGCTCAAAGTCGAGATGACCAACGAACTCAGACCATTGGCCAAGCAGAAGCAGTTTGGCATCACCCATAAGTACGGAGGCTGCCGAATTGGGTTCAAGGAGGAGGACCAGGTTGACTTCCTTCAGGAAGCCGTCGAGGCTGCCAAGGCGGCTGATGTGGCCGTTGTCATTGTCGGTCTCGATGCGGAGTGGGAGTCCGAGGGATACGATAGACAGACGATGGACCTGCCGTCTGATGGAAGCCAGGACCGACTTATCGAAGCTGTGGTGAAGGCGAACCCCCGCACGGTTGTAATCAACCAATCGGGCACCCCCGTCACGATGCCGTGGGTTGACCAAGTTCCGGCCATCATTCAGGGATGGTACCAGGGGCAAGAAGCCGGAAACGCGCTCGCCGATGTCTTGTTCGGGTTCAAGAACCCCAGCGGAAAGCTCCCGGTACGTTCTTGTTCATTGTTCGTGTTGAGGGCGTTTTGCTAACGATCAACAGTCGACTTTCCCTAAGCGTATCCAGGACACGCCTGCTTACAACAACTGGCCTGGCGAGAACTTGAAGGTGAACTACGGCGAGGGCCTGTACATCGGCTACCGCCACTACGAGAGGGCCAACATCGAGCCGTTGTTCCCCTTTGGACACGGTCTCTCCTACACCACCTTCGAGTACGGACGTCCCTCGATCAGCACCAAGACTCTTACGTCTCGGGGCACCATTGAGGTGGTCTTCGCCGTCAGCAACATCGGCTCGGTGGCGGGCTCTGAGGCCGTGCAGATTTACGTGCGGGACGACAAGTCGAGGCTACCCCGCCCGGAAAAGGAGCTTGTCGCCTTTGAGAAGGTGTTCTTGGAGGCCGGAGAGACAAGGCACCTCCACATCTACCTCGACAAGTATGCCGTGGGCTACTACGACACATCGGTACCGGGATGGATCGCTGAGGAGGGTACCTTCAAGGTCCTTATTGGCGCGTCCTCTGCAGACATCAAGTGAGTTATTTTGCGTCAAATTGGAGAAGTAGAACTAACTTCTTCCAGGCACTCTGTTCAGTTTGACGTCAAGGAATCATTCAACTGGGTCTTTTAGATTCATCTTCTTGATACATGTTATACCACGTCATATTTCATTTATTGGTTTGTTTGATGCGCTTGATGCTACATTTGATCATATAGAAAGACGCATGGTTTTTGGGAATATGCCCGCGTACAAATGATACAATTGCTCCGGCTGTTTTCAGTCTCCGTTGCTATCCCCTCATTTGACATCACGAGCCAGTAGCCAACGGCAGCCAGAACAGCCAAACGAGGACTAGAGTGAGCCTTTTACGTCGCTCATCTGTATCCAGGTGGATCCAATAGCATAGTCGAGAAACGACAGGAACAATAAGGTAGTCTGGCATCGTACATGCATATATTACACCTTCGGCCGAGCTGTCCCATCAAGGCTGCTGGGGGCATGCGTATGGGTCTCGTGCCAGCATGGTTGATGCTAGTCTTGTCGGGCCATTTTCTAGACACCGTTTTGTTGTAAGAATAGAATCGGTTGGTCAAGTCATGCGTCTGCGTCTGCATGTGTTGGCAGTGGGAGTCTCTAACTGTGAACGACGAGACCTGTGTCCGGCACCGTAAAAGTGCGCATTTTAGACGGTGGGGTCAGAATCTCGGGAGACATCCTCCATGTTCCCAGAGGGGATTGAAGGTCGGTAGCTCCGAGCCTGACCTTATCTTGCATCGTGAGGGGGGGAAGCTCGATGATACCCCATCGCTTTGCAGCAGCTGTCTCCAACCGCCATGATGCCTCGGTGGAAGGGTTGGACGTTTCCACCAATGTACCAAGCTGGTCATGGATCGCGATGATGGGTCTACGTTCAGGTATGAGTGTGAAGGTGTATTTTTACGGGTCATGGTGAGATGGCAGTATCATCAGGGCATGCAAAGGGTCACATTGGGTCAGTGACGCCACGTGAAGGCAGGACTAGATGAAGATGCAGCTTTCGTGGGGAAAGCACCCCGTGATGGACGCTTGCTCCGTAGTGAACGGAACGGCGGTGTATGTTAGACGGCCAGTGTGTGATGTGATGAGTCGTATCCATGGATCTCGTTGGGATGGTCATAAAAAAGGGGGGTTGTATCCAGGAACCTTTAGCAAGGAGGCAGAGACGGCCACTCATGGGGCAGGGTTCGATCTGCCACGTCGTAGTCATCTCCGTCTCGGTAAGCCGGATGAATGGCAGTATAGATTCTAGAAGGTCACTGGGGGGGGGAGGGGGGGTTGGTGGGAGAGTACTGTGGTTACTGGCTTGGAAATAGGCGGGCGGTTCCATGACAGACGGTTGGTGCCTCGGTCTGGTCAGAGTTGGTTCGGATTGAGGATGGGGACTTTTGTGAGTGGTTCTTTTGCGTTCGTAACCTGACTGGTCGACAATTAACGTCAGGCAAAGCATTTAACCAGAGATGAGACCGAGTGAGAGGTGGTGATCGCTTCATTGATTCGACTGGCTGTGTTATGTAAGCGATGCTCTGACACTCTCATGAGAACACCGTGTGTAACGATGCTCTCGCAGATCGACTTCCCAGAGTCCAATGTTACCACCGCCTCACCACAGATTACAACATCTCAACACCCGCCCATCACCTTTCATCCCTCACCTCCTCCCCCTGCCCGCTAACAGGGATACACAGGATAAACATCAAACACCCCCGCTCGCTCCGGAAGGGCCCGTGTTCCATGCCCGGCTTCCGGTACGCGTAGGCGCCCCGCTCCCAACCGCAGCCGAGGCGGACGTCAAAGAGGTCGCCCTCGGCGAGGTAGATCTCCTCGACGTAGTCGTGGGCGAAGACGGAGGATTGGCGGTTGGCGGCGCCGGGCTGCCAGCGCTGGAGAATGGTGCGGCGGCCGGTGGCGGGGTCGGCGTTGAGGAGCATCTCGTCGATGCCGGGTTCGATAGGGGTCCAGGTGCGGGCTGTGGAGGAGGGGGGCGAGGTTGCGGGGTGGAATTCAAACTGTTCCATTCTCAGTGACTGGTTTCGCCGAGGAGGACTGTGAGATATTATGCTCGGAGCTGTGATGTATGTGGTTGTTCCTTTGTGATCCCCTGATGAAGAAGTCTTGATCTAATGTACCGTAAGGCGTCTTATCCACCCGTCGTCCCTATTTGAACCCTCGAGATGCCAGAAGCCATCGTGTTGGAACCTGTTTGGCGACCTCGCTTGAGATAGCTTGATTTCTAAGCCTGTATTGTCAGCACTTGGGAGGGCATGGATGGCATCACGTCATTAAGTTCGTCTTTTCCTGTCCCAAGTGAGTTTTGTAATCCCCCAAGAAGTTTATACTCTTGGCCTAAATTTCCTATTTTTCTTCTCGCAGGGAACTCCTCGAACCATGAGCAAGCAAAAGGGACGATCTGCCTAGACTCGAATTTCCATCTGGCGGAAAGCTGCCAATGTCAAAAGTCCCATCCCAAAGAGGGGGGAAAAGGAGTGTTTGGTGGAGCTTGCTTCCCGGTCGAGCTGTCATTGTCAAAAGTGGAGCCACCCGCTTTCAGCGATGATTCCAGTGCGTTAGCGTCCCCCTTTGTTCTCCAGTGGGGGGATTGCGCTGAGGGACATCGGCACGGAACCCCCCATGATGCGCTGCTTGGCTGTCGACTGCCATGGCCGCCCCGTGCGCATCGTGATTCGTGAATTGCACCTGAGCGCAACCTCTCTCTTGTCGCCACGCGTCTTCTCCTTCTCTCTCTCTGATCTCTCCAGGTCCGACCAAGATTTCGAGATTCCCTCGGCTCTCCGACGCAGGCGCCCGATACCCTAATTGTACCACCCGACGATAACCACGTTTCCCGTTCCCTTGATCGAATTGCCTTTTCCAAAGACCCGACGTCGTTTTCTTTCCTTGCATTTCACGTGTCTTACTTGTTGTAGGAAGTATAGTATAGGACGTTACAGACGACCATCGCGCGAGCTCCCGAAGAGCCACCCACACCCGGCATACGCAAGCCCGCCCACATCGCCCATTTAGTTGGGATTTGCAGCGCCAATCCATTCCAGGGCCGCGCAGGTGAAGAGAGCAGGAAAAAAAAAAAAAAAAAAGGGGGAGCTACAGCGCTGCAGGGGAATGGCAGGCGCGCGCCCAGCATGGCTCCGCCTTACAGCAACGGCAATGGTTACGCCCACAAGGGGTCCAAGTCTGCCTCTCCGCCTTTTCAACACCTCAATGATGCCAGCTTCCGCGCCCGCCTCCGACCCGTGCTCGCTGCCGTTGTGCGATTGCTGAGAACACTCTGGGCTTTTTGGCAGACCCGCGGACGACGACTGGCAACCAACATGATGTGGCAGGCTGGCTGGCAGTTAAGGCAGAACTTCACTGCGCGTCGCCTCCTGAGCTTCCCGCACCTGCTGGTGTGTCTGTGGTTTCTGGTGCTACTTTGGGGCGAGCGATGGGTTTTCAGGAGTCGAGTTGCTGACTGCAAATGGAGCAATTGGGAGAACTGGGTATGTCGAGTTCGTACCACACGCGCATAAGCGTACAAGATGCTGATGGTTCGCAGCCCGCCGGATCGAGCCCGCACCACCTAGTCTTCGTTGCCGACCCTCAAATCATCGACCCCAAATCCTACCCCGGTCGGCCGTGGCCCTTGTCTGATCTGACGATATTGATCACCGACAACTACATGCGAAGAAGTTACCAGCAGCTCCAGTCGCAACTGCGGCCTGACTCGCTGTTCTTCCTGGGCGACCTCTTCGACGGCGGACGAGAGTGGAAGACGGCGCATAGCGACTTCAAGGACCCCGAGTGGGCCGTCAGCCGGAGGCCGAAGAACGAGAAAGAGCACGTGAAGGATTGGAACAACAATTACGGCCAGGACTTCTGGCTCAAGGAGTACGAGCGCTTTGGCAACATCTTCTTCAAGGACTGGACGCTCGGCGGCACCAAGGCAGGCAACTGGCAAAGAGGGCGCAAGTTGGTGGCGAGCTTGCCCGGGAATCACGACCTGGGTTTCGGCGACCAAATCAAGGGGTCTGTTCGGGAGCGCTTCAGTACCTTCTTTGGGGACGTGAACCGTGTCGACGTTATTGGGAACCACTCGATCGTCTCTGTCGACACTGTTTCCCTGAGCGCGAGCGCCTCGCGGCAGGCCAACGTTGATTTGAAAGCGATCCACACACCGGCAGATATATTCCTGAAGGATGTTCGGTTCACCAAGCGGAAGGCTGTCGAGAAAGAGTTACGCTTCTGGAGGGGCGACCTGGAAGGAGTCACTTACGAGCACAACGTCGAGGAGTTGGATCAGGCGGACGTGAAAGTGCCGACCATTGCACCGGGCGAAGATGGACCCGACTTCCCCACCATCCTCCTTACCCACGTGCCTCTGTACCGAGACCCGGGAACGCCTTGCGGGCCGCAACGAGAGCACTGGCCGCCGGCCAAACCACCCAAAGGACAGAAGGGACCTGTCGTCCCGGACCATCGCAATGCGATTTCAGTTTCGGGCGGTTACCAGTATCAGAACGTGCTGAACGAGGACGACTCTGTCAAGCTTGTGAAGAGCGTCGGCAACGTCGTCCATGTCTTCTCCGGCGACGACCATGACTACTGCGAGATCGTTCATTCTCCCGAGAAGGAAAATGTCCGCGAAATCACTGTCAAGAGTATCAGCATGGCCATGGGCGTCCCCACACCTGGGTTCCTCATGGTTAGTCTTTACAACCCGGTGGACGCCAATGGCAAGCCGCTTCCTGGGGCTCCCGAGAAGACCTTGCAGACTCACCTTTGCCTGCTGCCAAACCAGCTCGCAACATACGCTAAGTACGCCGGGCTCGTCTTTGTCACCATCGTTGCGATCAGCATCAGGTCGTTCCTGGTGCCTGTTCTCAACTTGACACCGTTCGCGCTGCAACCAGAGCAGCCTCAAGGCGCGATTCTACCTACGATCAAGGACAAGGTTGAGGATGATGGGACTTATAACATGAATTCGACATCAGCAACATCCGGATCTCGGTTCCTCACATCCTCGTCATCACGGACCAGGAGCGGATCCATCCGGTCGAACGGCTCGGCTCCCATGCCATCGCCGAAGAGCAAGCTCAAGAAGCAAGGATGGGGACACCGTGCACCGAGAATCGAAATCTTCCAAGATGATTTCTACGGCACCAACAAGCCGCGGCTGACGTGGAAGGCGGCGTCCCAGCGCTCTCGGACGACTCTCGGGCGGGTTGCTCGAGAGATCGGCGCCTCGACGTGGCGAGTAGTCTGGATGGTAGTCTTGTTCTGGGCGTATCTTGCATATAAGGGATAGAGGAGCCATAGCTCGCAAGCGTGTATAATTATCGGCATCGAAAACTTCAACGGCATTCAGCGGGTTGGTTGCATCGTCGGGCTGTTTGAGCGAATGTGGTTGTATTGTTCGTTGGGTACGTAAAAGGTCTGTCGGCATCGTCCGTTTGTACTATAACCCTTGATGACGGATCAGAGGGCAGTAATGAAAATCTTATTTGTATTCGGTGTCTTTCTTTCGTTGGGTCACAAGAGCCACTTCCCATATGCCGTTTTGATTGGCGATAGGGTGGAAGGCCTTGCTCAAAGACAGATCTTGCTGATGCCTTGGTGAGCAGTTGTGTGCTCAGAAGCAGAAGGCGTGGGGAAGGAGGCTGGACGACTGTACCTTCCCAAAGCTCCCTCCTTTCCCTTTCATAGTCAGGCAGCGGGCTCGTTTTCAACCGCCGCACCTTCCTTTATCCTCTTCCTATCCGTAGTCGCCTCCATCACCCAGCACTTCCATCAACGATGCTCCCCCTTCAATGCTTCTCCCAACATCCACAAAAATCAAAAACCGAATCTCGACTAATAAAACCCAATCACCAAAAATCGGCTTTTACTCTGCCCTTACTTGGCATGGTCTCTATCTCTCGCTTGAATCTTTGATCCGCGCTCTCAGCCTACTTTGACTACGCCAAAGTCGGGTACGCCTATCTACTTACCCAGAAATCATGACAAAAGGCTGCGACCTTCCCGTCCCCGCCCAAGGAGACGTTTACACCCACGATGGCGAGCTGAAAATCACTAATGCGGCAGCTAACATTTTCGTTGTCTACGACCGCCAGCCTCAAGGTGCCGCCCGTTCGCCTTCGAGCCTCTCCGTCGACTTCGTTCTGGGCAACGTCTATCTCATCGATTCTGCCTATTTCTCTGCTTTCAAGGGGAGTAGGCCTCGCCGCTTCGGCAACCTGATTAAGGGCCTCGGTCTTGATTTTGAGGGTTGCCGTCGGGGTAACACACATATCAAGACAGTTTACGATGATGTTGTCTGCGTTGTTGATAATCAGCGTGGCACAAACTGCTCGATTGGAACAGTAGCTGGCAACCTCATCACCGTCTTAGACTTGTCTCAGGTTTTTGGCCATCCGAAGCCGCACAACGTGGCCGTTTCCTACATTCATGGTCTGACGCTTCACGAATCCCACCTTGCCTACGGTGGTGGTCTCCATAGGGCGTACTCAACTTGGGCTTCGATGATATTTTCCGCAGCCTCACGAAACTCACCCCTCGAACCATTCGAGTCCAACGGGATCGAAAACAGACAAGTTACGAGCAGTACCGGGAAATCGACCGTCTGGGGAGAACATGCAGAACTGGGCCAACAGAATCTGGTCTATCATACCGAACAGCTCAGAGATGTCATCACGAACCAAGAGAAGGCTGGGCAGAAGGTTCTGGATGCGAAGAGGCAGGCCGCTGCTGCCATCCGAGAGATCAGCATGCGGAAGCTTGGTCTGCTGTCGCTAGAGAAGGACTTTGGTACGACCGGCCATTCCGAACATCTCCAGTCTTTCGTCAGCCCAACGCCCAGCTGTGGTAATTGTCTTAGAATAGGGCACGAAGTCCGAGACTGCATTGGCCCGGTAGATGTCCATGGGTTCATTGCCGCCTGCCCACTCTGCAACAAGAAGGATCATCTCTACGATCAGTGCGGCTCAAGAGTGAAGCTCAAAAAAGCGGAGAGGAAGGCAATGGACTTCGAGTACTTGGTCATGTGGCGACAAAACAAAGCCCCGTTGAGGTCTAATATTTGCTGGATTGTAGCTTGGGTCAAGTATGAATGCCCGCGGATGACGCTGCCCCATACCAAAGCGTTCGCTCTCAAACTGTCCACTCTCAAGACGGCTATTACTCCCTATCCCAACTGGCGAACTTACCGCTATCCTACATCCGCAGCTGAGTTCAAATCGGAAAACCATACGTTGTCTCGCGATCCAAACACTGTCTACGAAGACGGAAGAAGATGCAAACTTAGCCCGGGATCTCAGTCTCTCTCTTCTAACCCTGGTTACGACACCGTCAGAAAGAAAATGGAGCAGCTGGGTATCAAGCTTTACCCAGAGACCCGGATTACCATCAGGAAAGCATCCAAGAAAAAGCAGAAGAAGTCTCAAAGCAATATGGATGGGAGCCGTTTCGCCACCGGTGCCAACTGCACTATTCTTCAGCGCCCTCTACCAGCAGCACCGCCTGTGCACAACATCGCTTCAGTCAGGGTCAAACAAGAGCACGAAGATTGAGGTTTACATCAACCAAGCGTCTTTTTTCATCTACATAACTACCCTTTTCGGGCTGAACCAACATGCTTTTACAAGATTTGTCGCCGTGCTTCACAGCATCATCATTAATGTGTGACAAGCATGAGCTTAAAATACAAGATGACTAACAGGCAACGCCATTTGCTCATGGCGAGACGCCAGTTCCAAGGATAGAACTGATAAGGATCCAGTAGATAATATACAACATATCCAATGTTGGAATTATTTGCAGTGACTGTACCTGTGGCTGGCCCAAGTTGATTCTTACGAAGTCACTGAACCAAAATACCATGGGAACACCCGGAATAGCGCAGTGCGATACCGTGCTGTACTTGCGATGAACGGAGGTTCAAAACACAAGATAGAAACGGAATACAGTCTTAGAAGTACGCGAAAATATATGGAACTCATAACAGTGAGCCTTTGGCAACCGAACGACCAGCAAACCAGGAGTCTGGCACGGAAAATACAAAGAAGTGCTTAACGCTTTCGTTTTCGCCAAGCATCGCAGCCGATTCGCTCTTCGTATTGCGGACGTCGAAGACTTGCCGATAGCAACGTGGTCCTGGGTCATAGCTTGGCCTCGTTATTGTAGTCTGAAACACACGAAAGGGAAACCCGTAATCCCCAGTGCCAATGTCAAGGTCAATGGGCAAAGGGTTCGTGCGTTCTACGTCTGATGCTTTGACGCCGACCTTTTTGGCTTCACCCCTTACCCCTTGGTGAATCTGCAGTAACTCTGATTGGTCCCTGAGATACCAAACTATCAAAGTAACGTGTTTATTCGTATTCGGCATGATGCAGCGATGAGGTTTGGGCTTGTTAGGGCAACCGAAGGCCGTGGCTTCTTCATAGTCTCGGGGGATCGAGAGCCAACACATTGGGCATATGTATACCGGTGAATCCCACATGGAAAATTAGCATCTTTCACTAATTAAGTATGTGAGCAAATTGAACGTTCATAGTCTTTGGTGTTCACTTTAGTTGAAGGGTAATACTCCACGAAATGACGATATTCAACGCATTGCGCCACGGCTTGTGCCTTGGCTTTGGTCTTGTGAGTTCACTTCAGGGAGAAATCTTTGCATGCTAGATGTCAAGTTCTGAAGGGACGACGTCTAATGATATACCCGTCACGGGTCTCATAGACCGCGATCTATATCGCCTCCTACATCATCTACAACATCTTCTTCCACCCTCTGCGTCGCTTTCCAGGCCCGCTTCTTATGCGTGCCACCCGAGCGACGCACTGCTACCGTCTCTGGCGCGGGCAACTGTCCTTCGACATACTCGAGTTGCACCGAAAGTACGGTGATGTGGTGCGCATTGCACCCGACGAGCTCGCGTTCGCGGACCCGTCGGCGTGGAAGGAGATCATGGGCCATAGGGTGGGCGGTGGTGTGAATGGGGGCAAGGCGCCACCTGAGTTCGAGAAGGCGGACACGTTTTATCGGCCGATTGCGGATGTGCCTCGGGACATCATCACTGCGCCAGGGCCGGAGCATGCGATGCTGCGGAGACAACTCAGCCATGGGTTTAGTGATCGGAGCCTGAGGGAGCAAGAGCCTGTTATCATGAAATACGTTGACCTCTTCATAAACAGACTGCGGGAGACTGTTGGGAATTATGAAAGGAGCATGCGTGGTGATAGCGATGGTACTATGGCAGAGGGAAAGGGGTACCGAGAGCCAAAGCAGGAAACCCCGGTTGACCTGACGCTTTGGTACAACTACTGCTCTTTCGACATCATCGGGGACCTCGCTTTCGGCGAGCCGTTTGGGTGCCTTGAGGGCAGGGACCTGCATCCCTGGGTGCGGACCATCTTCCTAATGGTTAGGGTCGGTGTGGCCTTGCAGACGGGGAATCACTTCTCGGTGCTGCGGAGGCTGATCATGGCGGTACTGTCAACGCGGGCAATGAGGGAACGGAGGCTGCAGCATCGGGATATGACGATGCAGAAGCTCGTGAGAAGGATTGAGTTGGGAGAGAGGGAGGGGCCGAGAGCGGATCTGATTGAGGGGTTGTTGAAGAAGAAGGATGAGTGGGTGAGTCTTTTTTTCTTTTTTCTTTTTTATGGTGAGCAGGCTTACTTGCCTGTTTCGCCCCTTTTATCTTCTTTTTTCTCTCTTTCGGCGCAAGGGGAAGGGGAGGTCTTGGCTGAAATATGAGGACTGACGAGGGAACTCGCATCGAACAGAATCTCTCGCTCGATCAGCTCGAGGGGAACGCAGGCATTATCATCATTGCGGGGTCCGAGACGACGGCGACGCTGCTCTCGGGCGTGACTTACCTACTTCTGAAGCATCCTGAGAAGATGGAGAAACTAGTCGACGAGGTCCGGACGGCGTTCGAGAAGGAGGACGAGATTGACCTCACGTCCGTCAACAAGCTGACGTACATGTTAGCCTGCCTCGACGAGGCGATGAGGATGTACCCGCCAGTCCCACCTGGACTCCCTAGGATAGTGCCGAAGGGCGGCGCAACGATTTCGGGGGAGTTCATTCCGGAAAAGGTAAGTCTTCGGTGTTATGGACGATTTGACAACGCGGCGCGTATGATGTTGGAGGTTGTTCATTCAGATGATGATGTTTGCTGATCATACCCGCAGACAATGGTTGCTATCCACCACTGGGCAATGTACCACAACGAGAAGAACTTTAAGGATCCCTTCACCTTCCACCCGGAGAGGTTTTTAGGAGATCCCGAGTATGCGTCCGATCGGAAAGAGGCTTTTCAGCCTTTTCATATTGGGCCGCGGAACTGTCTTGGAAGAAAGTGAGTCTGGCCCCTTCACCCCCTCATGCCCTGTTCTGTGCTTGTTATGAACCTAGGCTGATATGCGGGGATATAAGTCTGGCCTACGTGGAGATGAGGATCATGCTGGCGAGGTTGCTCTGGAACTTTGATCTGGTGCTTGCGGATGATAGCAAGCAGTGGATGGAGACCCAGAAGATTTATACTTTGTGGGAGAAGGGGTCCTTGAATGTTTACTTGAGGCCGGTTGAGAGGGGTTGAGATATGGGAGGCCGAAATCTTTGTTCTCTCAGTCCAAACCGTTGGAAAATCATAGCAAACCTATGGTTGCACCATCTGGCTTTCCACCTGCCACGACAAAAACTGCTGCATTTAAGACTCATTCCGAGATGCGGTCAGTGAGCGACGCTTCCCCCCGGCCATTGAGACGTGTTTACTTGATTCACGGTCAACAGAAGTGTTCAGTACTCCGAGCGGAGGATTCCTCCAGTCCACCTTCGGAACTGATTGTCGGCAGGATATCGAGTTCAGTCTGAGGGCTTCTGGACGTCCTCAATAGCCATCCAGGGCACCGATGCGGTCTTTCCATACCCAATTATATTCCCCAGCATTATTGACCCGCACATGGCGTTGTCTGTCCCAAAAACGCACGCCACGTGGTAATCGGAAGCTAACCCTTAGCCAAAATTGCGGATGCAATGCCGTGCATAGTGGCTGTTCGACACGACTTCAAGTAGCTCGAGTCATGGACAAAACGGTGGAGCACAGAGCTTATTTAACTAGCCCCTGACCCCTACCTGGAGATTTAAACTAACAAAGGTACTTACTTGACCAACTCAGGCCGCACATGCCAACTTCTTTCTTTTCCATCCGAAATATCGTATCGAGCAACAACTGCCACAATGACAACACCAACCATGGAACGCATGGAGCCAGAGATGAGATATCTTCTGCGCATTGTTAGGTTAGCTTGTCAAAGCTCCCTCTTGTGCTTTGTGGAGTAGTACTGACCAGCCTGCGTATAGTAACGACGGTGATCTTAACAACGCAACTCTCTACCTCGGCAGCGGTCAAAATTTGCTCTTCAAAATACCCGCGGCTGGCACCGCTGAGCAGCCAATCGTGGTGAAAAGCGGTCGTAGCCATTCAACGATCATCATTGATAGTCCCGCAGAGGAAGCTTTAATTCTCCAAGGTCCGAGTGGCAAGGGAGAGCATCAGCTCAGAGCTTCCTCAAAGGTGACCCCTTTCGGAACCGGTAGTACGATATGCCATGACTCTTGGGAAGTCGTAAATGGCGCATCCAATCAAAGGCTGCTGCTACGCTACAGAAACGAAAATTTCGGAAACAGGAGCTGGGTGGCTGTTCCTCCCCGAGGACCAGAAGAAGATGCGTGGTCGGTCTGGTGGTACGAGCCGTTACCTTTCAACGCACGGGATTTGCCGGGCGCCGTTGCGGTTGATATTGAACTTGTCCCTGTTTGATGATGAGGAGTTTCTGGGAACGACGCTTTCAGGCCTCTGCAGCGGCTACGCAAGTTTCCTGTCGATTGCCTCCGCGGCCTTGTTCAAGTGTTTTTGAGGCAACTTCTTCTTCTCTGGGTCTCCGTTGAAACTATCCCAGAATGGGAAGGGGGCGAGACTCTATCTACCAAAAAGCTCAGAAGAGGATCGTGGATCAGAGTACTTCCTGGCAACGTCTTTCAAAGGTTCATGTTGTCCGCAATGGCCAAAGTGAATGACCGTGCTGCACTCGAGATGATGAAGCAATTACATGTTATGTGTTTCCAATTGGTGTCAATTATTATTAACAGCTCCCGGTTCTGCTTTCTCATATTCACACTGTATCGCGCAGCCATCATAATGCTACACCTAGTCTCCCTCATTGCGCGAAACTCTTCCCCCTCTGACTTAGTATCCTTTGAAGTAGCCACCGTTCATGAATACGTTGCGAGCTTTTTGCGACCCCTTTTCCGCTGTAACGGACTTGGTTTTAATGGGCTTCAAACCAATGTCCCTGTACGCCTCCCAGAGGTGCCTCGACACCGCCAAAGCCTCATTGTCATCCTCGTCCGCGGCCTTGACCCAATTGCGAAATTGGGCGTCGAGCAAGTCTGAGAGCGAGAAAACCTCATGGGTCTCGCGCATCTTCTTCACCCATTGGAGCATGGCCGTGTAGTATCGCTTCGCCAGATTGAAGAGCCGAGCATTCAAGAGGCTCTCCTCAGGGAGCATGAGAGTGGCAGCAGTGACAACACAGTTACTTTCTTCGTCGTTTGATGCCATGGAGATGCTGAATCCGATGGGGCTAAGGCGAGAGTGTGTGAGACCTGACTTGCTGGCAAGGATGACAGCGTCTGGCCACGCAATTTGGTTCAGGCCCTCGCTGGCACCTGGTAGAGGCAGAGGTACACCCCAGGGCTGAACATTGTGGGCTCTCTGGAACTCAGCCAGGAAGGGGTTGTGCAATGTCCATTCTGTTCGCTGGGACAGTGGACCATAGATGTCCGTAACGAGGTGAGCAAGAAAGCGGCTGATCGTGTTGTTTGCATACGTGAAAAGCAAGTGGGTTTGAGTCTCGAGACGCACCCAGTCGACAAACGGAGCCATCATGTCGCTCGGACCTGGGCTTTCGCTGAGCCAGTCGTAACTGAACGTGGTGGTTTCCGGCGCGGTATCAAATCCTGATGCCTGTAAGCTCAGACTTCGATGTTATTAATCGTCTTTTGTTACCAAGTTGAACCTGGAGACCTCTCATGAGACGGTAAAGGGTCCAGTTCCAGTCCCTAGCAGGACCTTCATAAGCCATGGACGGCTTGGTCTGCTGAAAGAATTCCACGATGAGCCGATCCGCGATGTAACCCTCTTTTGGGCGGTTTTCGCGAAGCTGTTTGATATCCCAATAGAAGAAGAGAAACGCCTCCTTCCAGTCAATGATGTCGGAATCCATAACGGCTTTCTGTGTCATATTTGCAGGATCTGTGGTAGAGATGTCGACTGAAGAAAAGTTGCAGAAACAGAATATCGAGGAGAAGGTGGATTCCTTTGTCTCTCCCCTGGATTGCCTAAAGATTTATGCATACTCTCGAAGCGGCGCAGCAGAACTCAGAACTCGTCTGTGCTAGGTCCAACAAGCAAACATCCGAATCGACTACGATCAGAGATCCACTCTGGCAAACATACCGAGTATTCGCCAATGAACATTTCGACTGTGAATTGTTTTGCAAACAAGCAAACACTTGGCCATCACAGACATCATGGCATTCGGCCTGATTATGGAGGCTTTGGGATTCCAACGATGGCCACACAATTCTTCGCGGCTGCAATCATTCAATATTTCCTTCCCTGACGTCATCCACACTCCATCGGAGTCGGTAACTTTTCTACTTTCTAAGCCTTCTTTTTCACCATCAAAAGAGCCCCGGCGACGCAAGTGATGATGGCCTCCTTACCCTTCTCTACCCCCGCCTCAGAAAGCAAAGTTTCGATTTCTTTTCTTAGCATCTTGACCACATCCCGCTCTGTGCCGATGGCGTCGGGGTGTGCCTCACGCCACCGCGCGACAGGGCTCACCGTCTCCAAGAATTTCTCGATATCGTTCAGGCCAAACACCTGCTGCGCCAAGAAATACTCGTCCCCCGGCGTCAGCACACCATCCTTGTTCCAATCCCTCCTGAAGAAGGTGCTCTCGTCAAACTCGGTCACCGGCTTCTCCAGCGTCCACGGCAGCGGTAGCGTCGCGTACATTGCCTCGCCCACATGGTTCCCGTGCACCATGTACGGCACTAGATGTTCCTGTCGAAACGCTAGCAGCGTTTCCTGCAAGCGCTTAAGGTTTGGCGTCGCAGGGTGCACATACTTTGCGCTTCCTGTCCAGATCGCCACCGACCCGCCCGGCTTCAGCACGCGCGCGGCGGCAGCCCAGAAGCCGGGCATATCGAACCAGTGCGCCGCCGTTGCCGCCGTGATGAGGTCCACACTAGCGTCGGGGATGGACGGGGAGAGGTTCGACCCTAGTTCTTCGGCGGTGGAGACGTCGAAGCGAATCGGCTCCGAGGTCGAGGAGGCCCCGCCCAAGGACCGGGCCGCCGCGATCATACCCTCGGCCGGGTCCAGGCCGATGGCCCGTGCGAATCGCGGGCCGAGCTCGCGGGCGACGGTACCAGGGCCGCAGCCGACGTCTAGAAGAGTGTCGAATTTCCCTCCTGTTGAGGCATGATGGTCGCAGATTTGGTTGTAGAGAGCTTGGTGGTAGCCCGGCCGGCCTTGGGCGTAAGACGCACCTTGTGCCTGGGTGAAGGCGCGGAAAGTTTTCTCCGTCGGGAAAGGAGTTGGGACGGTGGCGCTGTCGGTCATAGTCACACGAATTTTGCTGGAGGGTTGCCAACTAGTCTGATGATTTCAAGTGTGACAAGCAAAATAGAGAAAAGTTACATGCGCAAAGACGATCAAGTTTCTCAAAGTTTTGAAGTGGCTCGACCCATCTTTATATCTGCCTCGTGCTCGTGCTGGAGTCGACCTTGCAACTGTCAAAGAACAGGTCCTGGTGGACGCGACCGAAGTCTCAAGTCTGATTGGCGCAGAGATCCGAGAGCGACCCACTAAGATCTTTCCAAAGGGGGATAATCAAGCCAATCGAAGCCAACCAAGTCTCTGGAAAGACACGCGCTAGACTCAATACAGGCGACGACTGCGAGCTGACGCGATTCCCCGCCGATGTTCTGCATGTTCCTAGCCGTTCGTTGGCGGCTGTCAGCTCTCTATCCTTTATCAATCCCGTGTCCGTGTCCGACTTGGACTCCGACCTCCTGGCCGTCGACGGAATGCCGCATTCCCTTCCTTCGTATTTCTCAGTCAAGAACAAATATTCTCAAGGTCTTGAGACCAGCTCATATCCTCTCAAATTAGGGGACATCTGGTCGCGCACTGTGGTGTGGAGTGCAGGACCTGATCATCTTCTTCGGAATAGATACTGAACTTCTTGGGCCAATTTCTGTGGCAGCATGGTCTACTATGGTGCCCTGAGTAAGGGTTGCCAAAGCTGCCGCCAACGGAAGATCAAGGCATGTACTTTCTTTAAAACCGGTTATCCCCTTGGAAACAAATCTAAACCCAAACTGAAAAACAGTGCGATCAACGGCGGCCGGGCTGTCTCAAGTGTGAGAAAGGAAAGAGGACATGCCCAGGTTACCGGGACTTGACTGACCTCCTGTTTCGAGACGAACGGCAACGAATTAGAAGACGACTCGCAGACGACAACGGCCGCAGACCTCAACCGAGTACCTTGACTACACCGCCGGACTTGTCGATGGCACCTAAGCCACACCTATGTAACCCCGGCGCCCGGACTTCGTCGCCATATTTCCATTTGCCACACCAGCCTGTAGAAGAAATGGCTGCCAGCTTCTTCTTCTCACAATATACCACCACCGGTCCGCCTTACTGTGATTCGTACCAATCCTGGCTCACAAAGACGTACTTAGATAGTCGACCTAATCACATGGTCAGGTCGGCCATCCAAGCAGTTGGCATGGCTGCTCTCTCAAATGTGTGTCACGCCCCCTACTTGGCATTGCAAGCCAAGGGGCGATACGGGCAAGCCTTGAAGGCTACCAACTTGGCCCTGTGTAACACTAGTCAAGCAAAGGAAGATTCCACTCTTATGGCAATCATGTTGCTAGTACTCTTCATGGTGTGGTTAGGGAATTTTTAACGTTGTAAAATGAGAAACTAAGGCAAGCGCTAATGTAGGCAGACAATCACTTTCGAGCAAGAGAGTGACAGCCATGCGTGGGCGACACACATTGAGGGCGCCAACACTTTGCTTCAGCTCCGAGGCAAGGATCAATTTACCCGAGAGATTGGTATACAACTCTACATACAATTCCGGAATCAGATAGTAAGTCCAATAATTTGACCAAAAGCCCCCTCGGTATCTGGCTAAGGTTTCCTTCAGCTTCAAGCTTGCATGCACCGAGGCATGGAAGTCCCACCGGGTCTTGTTGAAGTAACCATGGACTTCGAAACCAGCAGGCATGGCAAAAGCTACATTAGAATGCGCCATGAATCGCTAGCAGTGATAGGCTTTCGGCTCGTTAATCTTCTCGCAGCCATCAAGAAGCATGATATCACTGACCCCGACAAGATCTGCCAAATTGCCTTTGACGTCAACAACTGCCTCCAGACCTGGGTATCTCTGCAATATCACCGAAACTTCGTTGAAAGGGACGCTGAAGAGCCCTCCATATCGTCTTCGTTCAATGGAAAGCGTCATGTTTATGAAAGCGCCTGGGGTGCGCAGATCTGGAATAACTGGCGATCACTTGGGATAGTGATGAATCGAATCATTCTGGATTACGTAGACGAGCAGAGCTTCGAGAATGATGCACTGAAGCAGAAGATGCGCTACGACAGCGTCACGTGTATACAAAGGCTATCTACTGACATCTGCATCTCGACTTCAAGTCTTTCTGGCTCTCCGCGTAGGTGTATACTGATCCCAAACTTAGGGCTGTTGACTGATAGACCCATATTTCAGGAGCGGCTTCAATGATTTGGCCTCTACATATCGTATCGCAGGAGACCA
The DNA here is from genome assembly GCA_001625285.1 of Colletotrichum incanum. NCBI lineage: Eukaryota > Fungi > Ascomycota > Sordariomycetes > Glomerellales > Glomerellaceae > Colletotrichum > Colletotrichum incanum. The sequence continues at coordinate 176,887 of LFIW01000334.1, forward strand.
TCAATACACCAAAGGTCCGGTTTTGGGCCATTGAACGACTTCGCGATATCAGAAAGTCAATGGGAATCAAGCAGGCGGCTGTGTTGGCAGATAATGTCAAAATCCAGAAAGACATTTAAATAGAATATACAAACAGCGACTTGTCTTGTCTTGCAGAAACTTACCGCAGAGTTGGAGGCCGGCTCCAGAACTAAAAGGTTAAAGAAAATGGAAGACTATAGGTAGATATCTCACAGACCTAGCAGTCATGAGTCACCTCTTGAGCCGATGGAAAATCTAGCAAACAATCATGAATCATCATAATTCTAAAATATGCTACTAAAACACACTCTCATCGCCAGAGTTTGCTTTCCAACGTTACTCTTATCTCTCCTTCAGAGCCATTCCTTGTTCCCGAGATGTGAAATGAAAGAGCCACCATATCCAGCTTCAACGCTTGCTTTTCGAATAACTGACAGCATGCGATATACAGATGACTGTGCGGTCGACGGGCCAGTGAAGTGTGGCGCATACTTTGTCATCTTAGCGAGCATGGCCATTCCTCTTTGCTTTTGTTCCTCTGTTGCTGCATGGCAGTTAGATACTTATATGTCATCGGTATCCGATAAGGGTTCTTACCATCATCGTAGAGTCCGGTGTCGATCACACCAGGCGATATGCTGAAGAAAAGAAAACCATCTTGAGTGTATTGAGCGCTGAATTTCGCCACTGCTGCGTTCATGGCAGCCTTGCTAATGGAGTAAGGTGCTGCAACCTCGATGCCGGACTTTGATATGAATTCCAAATAAGACATGCCTGATGAAACCGTGACGACTTTTTTGACACGACCCTGGCTAAGAAGCGGCATGGCCAGGTTGAACAAATGGACGTTACCCACGACGTTGGTCTTGAATGAAGCGAGCAAGTCTTCTTCCAACCGTTCGGGATCATTGCCTCTGTTATTTGAGCCAGTAATGTCAGGTTCTGGCAATGACGCAATTGAATCACAATGAGGTGGCTTACAAGACGCCGATGCCGTTATAGGCCGACCATGTAGAGATGAACGCCGCATTCGCGATGAGATAGTCTAGACTACCCCCAGTGACCTCGGCAACATCTTTGACGGCCCTCTGAACTGAAATTAGCGTATTGTGTGCTTGTTTTATTTTAATAAGTACAGACCTTTATTGCCTCATAATCGTTGATGTCTGCCTGTAGGATATAAATATTGTCTCGCTTGAGCTCAGCAGATACCTTTTTCCTAGTGCTCTGCTGATCACGAACAAGCCCGAAGACTGTGTTTTCTGGATCTTCCGATAGCTGACGAAGAAACTCAAACTATTCGGGATGTTGGTCAATAATGCTATAATCGATGCCGTTCAATAGCGTTGTGACCTACACCAAGCCCACGCGATGCTCCAGTGATAAGATAAGAAGCCATGGCAATATCTGGTGCAGTGATATCTAGTCCCAGACGAAGATGGAACGCAATAGAACAACCTTGCTGTTAACGTAGTGAACGAGAGTACGGGGTCTGTGAAGTATTATCCGAGTCGAAATATCCTAATTGCTTGGACTTGTTGAGCGTTGCGAAGTGTGCAATCTTGGCATCTTATTTTCGGAGCTAGCAAATCTTGTTTCATATCGATATTCAATAATATACACTCTCTCGTGAAGGCCCGGGAGGCGGCCTTTTGTATCAAGCCGTGGAGATGGTACATGATTACTGAACTTGTCCACAACGTCAGGAAAACGACTTTCCAAGCGCTCATTGTCCTACCATCATGCAACATGAATGCAACAAACACGGAGGGTTGAACGCCTTTGTTACTAATCAGATAACCTAGAATGCGAAGGCTCATTGAGTATGTTTAGATGGAGAGGCCGTTCGCGGGATCGTGCTATTCTTCCGCTCGCCGTCCAGCCATTTGAGATTGACCAAAGCGGTTAGATTGTTATCGCGTGTTCTTGCTCTTTCTTCCCATCTTTCTTAATAGATCAATAATCACTCCGGTCGAATCCTAAGACTCCCCATCAATTTTTCCTTCGAATATCTGTAAATAGTTAGAATTCAATCTTTCCAAGAGTTTGTACTTACAGTTCTGGCCGGCAATTGTTTGGATAAAAGAAAAAAAGTCTTCGGGACAATACGAGCAAAATTTCTCACTCACTATTAAGTACTTCAATTCTCCAAGGTGTGGGAGGCTTATGCTATCCCCTGTTCTTCCATTACTTACGCGTAAAAAATCGATTTCGATAAGCTTAATCTTTCAGTTTAAGTATTTCTCGAGCGTCATTCACCCCATTATTCAGACCCAAAAGGTGAATAGCAGGAAACTAATTTTCCAGACGGCCTCGTTTTTTCTCCACCAATTTCTACAAATCATTCAGGTCAAACTCGTTATCTCAAGTTGGGACACTACTTATCGGTTTTGATGATCTGAAACTATCGAGGTATCTCGCCAAGCTATCCCGAGGTAACATCATCGCCCCTACCCATGCAAAATCTGAGGTGGTTTGCAACAACAGCTGCAAACCCTTACAGCTGAGTGGCAAGACTTGAAGCATGATGGACGATGATAGGAGTGCGTTAACAAACCAGCGATGTCATAGGATGGGGAGGCGTTCGAAGTTCTGCATGTTCATTCACTCGTCACTTATGAAAAACAAGCAACAGAGATTCTGGGTCAGCAATGAAAACATCAGAATGAATTATGAAGAGTTTATCAGCTCACAATGTGCTTGTTCAAGAACAGAGTTTGGACGTTGCAAAACCCCTTGAGACCATTCGCACCCCATTCTGCCCCAATCCCGCTTTCTTTGTGGCCAGCGAAAGGCGCCAATGGAGACAAGTCAAAATGGGTGTTGATCCACACATTGCCTGCCTGAATCTGTTTGGCGACTCGAGCTGCCTTCTCCAGGTCATTTGTCCAAACCGACGCACCCAATCCCATAGCAGTGTCGTTGGCGCGTTCGATGACTTCGTCTTCTTCCCTCCATGAAAGGAGAGGCACGATAGGGCCTGAAAGAAACGGCCGGTTGTGAGCAAGTGCTCATTATGAGTCAAGACGAAATACGACAGGTCTGGGAAGATCGAACATACCAAAGGGTTCCTCGACCACAATGCGAGACTTCTCTGGAGGACGGTCAATGATGGTCGGGGTGATGAAATATCCTTGGGAGGTATAAATTTCGCCTCCTACTGCTACTTCCCAGCCCTGAGTCTTAATGTCGCTGAAAAAAGTCTTGACTCTTTCGTATTGCATGGAATTTTGAAGCGGGCCGTGGGTGACGCCTTGGTGGGAGCCATCTCCAAGGTTGTAGCCTTTGACGTGCTTTACTAACGACTCTTTGAATCTCTCGAAGATCGTTTCATGGACATAGATTCGCTTCAAGTTGAGACAGATCTGGCACACATCAACACAAGTACTTAAAGATGAGACTGTAAATCAAATTTGCCGCTGGAGACCACGTACCTGGCCAGAGTTCAGAAAAGCGAAGAAAGCTACCTACGCTTGATCAGCATAAACGTCATGAACAGTAATATGCGTCGTACCTTTTCGGCAACTTTGTCGACATCGACATCGGGAAAGACAATTGCTGGGTCATTCCCACCCCTTTTTGAGTCAATATTGACTGTACGTTCGGGTATAAATCATGGGACCAAAACGTACAACTCCAGAGTCACTCTCTTCAGAGTCTTGCTCGCACTCTGCATGACGAGCTTCCCAGTCGTCGTCGACCCGGTGAAACTGATCTTGTCAATTCCCGGATGGCTAGTGAGCCAAGGCCCAAGGTCTTCATCACCGCTCAGAGATTGGACGACACCAGGTGGGAAGAACTGCTGAGCCAACTCTACAAGCTTGAGGCCGCAGTAAGGTGTGAAGGGACTGGTATTTTAGCTGACTCGACATTACCATGGCGTTAGAGAGTTTCAGGCTTACGATGGCTTGACAATGATCACATTTCCTGTCAATAGGGCTGGCGCAATTTTCCCAGTGGCTAAAAGGAGTGGAAAATTCCAAGGGATGATTGCCCCGACCACACCGAGAGGGGTGTATCTCGTAATGATGGTACGGGTTTCACTGTCTTCAACCACATCTTCTGGCAGCTGGATGTCGGCCATGCCTCTTATCCAGCTAATTGCTGAGTCAGTTTCTGCGTCTGCCTGAGGGATCTGATTTGCAACCAGTAAGCATATATGAAATCGACAAGATGAAGGGCCCAATAACATACTGGCTTTCCTTGCTCCGATATCAGGAGGTCTCGGAACTGGCTTCTAAGGCCGTTGATGGCATCTGCATATGCCAATACAGCTTTGCGCCGTTCATCGTAGGGGACTTTGGACCAGGTTTTGAACGCAGCTTGAGCAGCGGCAACGGCACGGTCCACGTCATCACGAGATGCTACTGGAACCTCCTCCTTAGGCTCAAGGTTTGCAGGATTGACACCATGGCGAGTCCGCTCAGTAGTGCTCGGTTTTCCGTCAATGATTTGAACGAAGCCGTGTTCGGTTATAAACTTGGCTGTTTCGGTTGCGATCTCTCCCATAATGAATGTCGAGTATGTTAACTTCTGTGGTTGAAGAGTGAGGGATGAGCATCGGCGGAAATGGGAAGTGCCAACTATTTATGAGTTGAACTGTCCAAATGTCTCACATAGCACCAGTAGCATACTGATTTGGTGCTGACACCGCCAAGTTACACAGCTTCAAATACTGCATCTACCCCGCAACCTGTCTCGGACTCTCGGACATCGGTCCGCTGATTCCGGCCTACAAGTCCAGTTGGCAATCTATACCACAAATATAATCAGCTATGCAGACCAGCCTGTGTTGGTCTAGTGTCGAGGTCAAGAACAATCGAGAACGCTCTTGTATTTGATGGAAGGACCCGATGCGTACGCCAGAACAGTTCTCACTGAGGAACCGGGTGATCTCTTTCCCTTTCTACTTTAATGACAAAGACTTCTCCACTTTCGATTTGTTTGAATACCGGAAGAACAATCAGGCCGGACGAATTGATAGAGAGCTCATTATATCCAAGCGCTAAGTGAACGCAGGGAAACAAGCTTTATACCCTAGGTAACTAGCTAAGTTAGTTTGCCTTGGTTCGTTTTAATTTTCTTTAAATCATTTTTTCTTCTTCTTTTTTTGTCTGTGGCAAGAACCATTATCCAAAAGAAATCGAGATAAAGTATTAGTCGTGACGGGGGCCGCCTGGGCCGAGGAGTCCCGAGTGCGTCCCGTGCAGCAGACCCCTTTCCACCGGTACATATACCCATCACATCTATTCCTATCGTATCTAGACTCTCCATACTCAACCACACACTTCATGTCCTGATTTATACATCTATGATCACCACAGTATTGCAAAGTACTAGTAGTCTTTTCAATAGAGTCAGGTATGACGAAGAGCATCCATATTGTGTACGCTCTTTGCCAATGACATTGTTGGTCAATAGTTGGTAACTTCGACAATAGAAACATGTGCATGTTTGTTTGTCCACATAACTCTAGGTCGTCAAATCAACCCAAATGATGTTAGAACACAAAATCACTTTAATTATGAGTGAGGCGAAACCTTGCAAAGCAAACAAATACATACATGATATAGAAAATATCAGTTGAAGGTTCATAAAGCTTGAAGAAGGCAGCCGTGCCAACGATTACTACCCAATGATTGATTACCCATAAGTTTATAGAGGTGGAAGCTTTGGGGGAAATACAAATCAGTGAGGGGAAGTTTCGCAATGTCTGTTGACGATACCACTGGTTCGTCCACCAGTTCGAGATAATGGAAACGGCAGATCAAAGCATGCAAGGCACTGCCGGATTGGCTTCCGCCAAATGCTGACTGGCTATTTTGAGGGAATTGGGTGCCAACTGGTACATTCGTACTAATGTAGTTCTGTCTCTCAGTGTTTTCGAATATTAGTTACATGGCGCTTGATAAGAGCCTTTCCGGTTATGATTCTATCCTTCCTAATATCATATGAACATGGCGGCGTCATCACCCACGCGTAGTAATCGGGATGAAAACAAAACGCTGGACCATACAACACCGAGTAAATATTCAAAGGCCGTCACCGACCCAACTATTGATTCGGTCCTCTCAAATCTGTCTTAGGAGAGCTGCAACTTCCCATTGTCATTCTCTTGCTCTTCTATTCCTTCTACTATGTAATATTCTATAAGTCTGGGCTACAACGGTGTCGTTCCATCTGCTGGACTAAGCAACTTGCCTCTATCAAGACGAACACACACTGTATTTAACCATGTTTGACGCTCACACTAGCTTCTCACGGCGAAAAGTGTATCTAACTCCACTACAACCGGGAAGCGGAACAATTTAGCACAACGTCGCCGATGCTATGCAGACCGCCTCTTTTTATGGTCTCGACTCGTCTCAGCCCTCATCCTCCACATCATGCTGTAATGCTTGGGGTAGCCCCTGCTGGCTCGACTGCCTTGCCTGCACCGTCATTTCGGCTACGCTGGGTCGAAACACTCGATGAGCCGAACAGCAGCCGGTAACCCGAGCGAGTACGAACTCGGCTCCCACAGCCCGCTCCTGATGTGCACCACGGAATCTACTCAACCAAATCGACTTCCACTTTTTTCCCCCACCGTAACGGAAAGGGGCAAAGCGGCTGATAAAAAAGGGGTAACGTGTTGGCAGAATCAGGGATTGGTCGGGTACGTCAGTTGTAGAAGCTGGAAAGAGGGACGATGCTGGCCAGGGCTTGTTGACCGCCTTACTTAGCAAGCCTAGCTGGATATGGGCCTTCTAGCTGCCTTTGGTTAGTGCGTGTACAAGCGGAAGTCGAATCAGTTGAGTATAGCTCAAAGGATGTTCCCAGAGAAGTGAGTAACCAGTCCTCCCCTGTCCTGGCCTAATCGACGATTGCACAGAGAAATGTAGCTTTGCAGATAACACCCTCGAGTTCGTGCACAGACGCTGGCTGTTCGGCATCAGATATTGGGGTGCGCATTGATTAACAGCAGGCCTACCGCGCCCTCATGCCCGGTTCGACAGCGACAATGGCTCTGTCTATGAAAAGGACGATTTTCGTTTGCTAAATATTTCTGCCTATTGCGTGCAGAACATGCAGAACATCGCATGGGCGCAGAAGCCTGAGAACGATTGTTTCTGAGTATAGATGGATTGACGCCAAGTTTGTTTGAGGAAGTGAGCGAGAACCGATAGATTTTCAAGACATACCGCAAGATAGACATGCTATTCTTGTTTGCTGATAACACATAAAGCCTTCTGGACGTTAGCAGTTAGTAACTTAGTTGATGGTTGAGGGCCGTAGTATTTATCCTCTTCTCTTTCAATATTGACTAGATTCCACAAAGTGAAATGACGACCGTTTAGTTAATTTGATAGTCATGGAATAATCGCTACACACAACACCTAACTAGCCATCCACTGTCCTCCATTAGCACTGACCAGGCATCCTGTCATCCACCCGCTCTCTGGCGAGCAGATCATGCCGACAATTCCCGCGATTTCCTCGGCGTATCCGGCACGACCACCGTACTTTTCAGCCATCTCCTTCTGCTCATCCGTATCCCACTCACGGATACCGCACAGAGGAGTCAGCGGGTACCAACTTGAAATGGCTTTCTTGGCTTCCTCGGGGGCGGCACGGAGCATGTCCGTCATGGTGGAACTGGGGTTGCAAGAGTTGACGGTGCAGTGCTCCTTGAGCTCGCGGGCCCAGGTGCGCGTCATGGCCTCTAGCGCGCCCTTACTACCGCCATACAACGTCAGATACTCAAGGCCGACCTTGGAACCGACACTTGACACGTTGACGATGCGACCCGAGCGATCAGTGGGGAGAAGCGGCTTGACGGCTTGGGTGAGCAGGATGGGGCCTAACACGTTGATGGAGTAGACCTTATGGAAGTCTTCAATGTTGACGGCCTCAAGTGGCATGGCGTGAAAGAGAGCCGCACAATTGACGAGAATATCGACCTGTGGCTTTCCTGTCTTGGAGTTTGGCGGCAAATCGTTCTTGACCGTAGAGACAATCTGAGTGCAGCCATCGGGCGTGCTGAAGTCGGCACGCACAGGAACAGCCTTGACATTGTGTGCTTTGGACAGCTCCGCGGCCAGAGCAGCGGCGGGCGCGTCAGATGCATCGGTCAGGTAGACGAGGACAACATTAGCGCCCTTAGAGGCGAGGTTCTGAGCAATGGAAGCACCGATGCCTTAATACTTTGTTAGCAGGATGCTCCGGCCAACATCGTAAGAAAATTCACTTCTTGCGCCACCCGTGATGATGGCTGTCTTGCCCTCGTGTACCCTGTACGGAGGGGCTTGCGTGATGGGAACGGTGATATTTGAGGGGGCCATTATGTCTGAGAGAGAACACAATGTGATGGTTGTGCTGTGAATAATACCGTGTTCGTTTTCGGAGAATACTCAATCAGATCGGCATGTAAAGGTTGACGACTATTTGTACCGCGGGGTCCGGGGGGCATGGTTATTAAGGAAACGGATGCAAGATGACAGCCCAAACGTCTTGATTGTTAACCTGTGTCCTGTGTCCCGTTTCCCCATTTCCGGGTCCCCAGCAAGGGCTCTAGACCCTTTAGAGTACCCTTCTCCGACGTGAAATTCAGCCCCATGTCGAGTACTTCCATAAAAAGGAACTGTTATCTTGTGTATCATAAAAAACCTTAGTTCGTTCTGTTGATGGAGCGGGCCGTAGAGCTAGTCTGGGTCTATCTACCTTGCCACCTCAACATGAAGTCGAGCCATCTCTGGGGGTGGCACAGCAAAGGCCAGAAATTAAGGAAACAGATAAAGAAGTACTTCGTCCGTTACTCAGATCTAGAATTTTAGGGGAAATGGGTCAAACCTTCGTTACGTGGTCATTCCACAAATAATTGCCTCAACTCCTTCCTCAATGTCCACTCATAGCTTTGAATGCTACTCTGGACTAACCAACCAACAATCCCTGATACCCTGTGGATGAATTCTTCAGTGAGTTTTCAGGGATTCTCCAGGGATTCCTTCGGGACTTGAGTGGGCCCGCCTACCATCCTCGAGTCAGTTGGATATTTGACTACTGACGATTGAGAGGATTTACGCAGATGCAGGCTGGCAGCTCACTGTTGAAAAAATCAGCCCGCTACTATATCACGTTTCCGAATATCGTTTGAGAATTGGACATGTATTGGCAGTTGGCGTCTTTTTACTCGCTTCTGTGGAGTGCTGATATATTGCTGCTGTCCTTTCTTCTTTCCCAACAGTAACTCTGAGAACTTTTACTATTCCACCTTCATTCGCTCCTTTCACTATTTCCTAGTACAGACCAACTCACTCAGCCAAAGAGACGGGTCATGCCACTCGCTAAAGCAACATGTCAACTGTGGACCCCAATCAGCGTTTTGTCGACTCGCTCGAGGGCACAGGCCTAAGTTTATTTGCCGTGTCCATTGTCGGCGGCATAGTGTCATTGCTTGTGGTGGGCTTGAGGTCATTTCACCGAATCAAAGCAAGAAACTTCAGCCTGGACGATAGTTTGATGCTTGGCGGACTGGTAAGCAGCATCTAAAAGCAATTTTAGTCTGCAATCTTGTGAGAATCAGCGTACGATCGCGAGGATTTACTGACACTGTTTTTAGGTTATCTACCTTGTGGATGTCGTCCTTGCCTGTATTGGCGCTCTGAGCGGCTTGGGCACGCGCAATGCGGACCTCAATCAGAGAATGATGGTTGATTCGATGAAGTATTTGATGATCTGGATGATGCTTTATGTGGTAGCGTTATGCCTGGTCAAAGCATCAATCTGCATCACCACACTGCGGATCGCCACCACCATGCCCAAGCTGCGCATTGCCGTCTACGTCCTATTGGGACTGACAATCGCCTCCTTCATCACAACTTTCGTCGGCATCCTGCTGCTTTGCCGCCCCGTCGAGGCCAATTGGGATGCAAGCATCTTGGCGGAAGGCCGTGGCCAATGCTCCTCAGTCACCTCTATGCTAGGCTTGTCGTACACGTCGACTGCGAGCACCATTGCGACAGACCTCGCCTGTGCCGTTCTTCCGGCTATCATTCTCTGGCAGACGCAGATGAAACTCTCGACGAAGATCATGGTCTCCACGGTTCTTTCTTTCGGCTCCTTGTAAATTGCGTCCCTTGGCTGTCTCTGTAACAGCACCCCTGCTCGAGATGAATGTCGGCTGACTCTTATCACTTCAACCACAAAGTGCTTCAATCTGCACCATGATTCGAACTCCCTACATCGACAACTACAAGCGCCCCCTCGACGACCTTGCCTGTATGTTCAGAATCTTACTCTCTTGCCCCTCGTCCGTAGATTTACTCACTGACTTGACCCGACTCACAGTCCACATCGCCAATATTCCCCTTTGGTCCAATGTCGAGACTGCCGTTGGCCTTATCGCCGGATCCCTCCCTGCTTTGCGTCAATTCTTCATGCGTAACAGCTCACCGCGAGCCACGACCCGTGGTACGGGCGGCTCCGGCGGACTCCACCCGGCGTCAGCTGGGCTCGTTACCATCGGTGGCTCGGGAGGGACGTCTAAAATCAAGGCCCGCAAGGGCTTGAAGTCAAACTTCGAAATCGATGAGGCCGAACAGGGCGACTGGACGCGCCTTGACGAGGATAACGTATCAGACAAAGAGAGCACAGTGCCTATTCGTGGGATTCGTAGGGAGATGACTTATGAAGTCGAGATGTCACCGTTTCCCGGGCACAAGTAATATATATACCTCTGTGTTCTTTCAGGTAAAGGCCTGCCTGCCTTAAGGTGCCATCGTTTGATTGGCTATCATTCGCTATCTATCCCATCGAGGGCCAGTGGGCGTTACTACAAGGAAGTAAGGAGTTCTGCCAATGAGATCCCGACATTGTCGATTGCTTTCCAATTGCAGAAAACAGCTGTTCAAGTCGTGGGGGGAAAATCGGGTCACTTGCAGATCTTCTTGCAGGGACGCCAGCTGGCACTCGACGGGATACTTACATTTGTGTGCTAGCTTGTTTAAACACTTAGTCCTGGAGAGTTTTTGGGTTCAGATAAGTAGGGCACATTGATTCAACGCCAAGATGCTTATTGCACCTTATATAGTAATCAGGAATCTCGAGCGCACATATCAAAAAGCATTGGGTAGAGACGTTTGACCCCACACCAGTGCTTCATTCAGAACAAGCAGAGTCCCCAGCTCCGCGATCTTTCATTGTCTCAGCAGTCTGACTGTTCATCTTCATCCCGCTGGTAAATTCACTTGTTTCGCACCTGGATCTCCGGGATAGGAGAACAACATACCAACAGTGGAGCCGAAGGAAGTGTCAGATGTGCAATGGCAAAGGCGGTAAAATTACTAGAGGAAAATCATACTGACACTTATGTCTAGGTAAATATCGTCTTGGAGCCCTGCTGTTCCGCCACCCACAATCTATATCTACCTGGCTACTGCCTGTCATTTGCATTGTATCTTCCCAGCTGAAAGTACTGGCTTTATATGCGGCACCATAGTAGCTTCATATAGATGACCCAAAAGCCTCGAGCGCACGAGGAACTGCCAGTATTCACACCGAAGCACTGACATGGTCATAGTCATCGCAATGCATCGCAGCAAAGAACTGCGACGCAGCCGACTGGACAATCTTCGCAAGGTCAATGGTCGAGCTGGTTTATTTGAAACTGATATTTGAGCACTGGTCGGGATAAAGCTTTTGGTTGAATCAGCACCTGATACTTGTGGGTTGAGACTCGGTCTTGAAGGCTGTCCTAGTGGGCTGCTAATAACCAAGCAGGGTGACTGCCGGCAGTGTCATTTTATGCGCATCCCTTTCTTTCTTATGTGTCAATATACGCTCTTACAACCCGCTCTAGCCAGTCGTTGCCGATGTAGAAGCGGCTCGAAAGATTGCACTCAACTAAACAGAGACCCACTGCACGGGTTGATTTTTTATCGAATGCCAAAAACCTACACTATGGAATGGGCGCTCGCAGCCTCGTCCTTATTGGTCCCTTTTTTCTTGTCTCGTCATCTTTTGCTTGACTGCATTGATGTTCATGGGTCAAAACCAACTGCAGAGTCTTCACCAAATGCCCAAGAGCCTGAATTAGTGACGTAGACTCATCCACAATAGCCAGATCTCAAGTTGACAGCCAACGCACAGTGCAGCTAGCCAACTAGTTAACTGGCAGCCAAGGCCCGCTGTCGGTACCGCGCCCTTGACAGACTTTCATGGCTATAGATAAGGAAATATGGGGCTTTCTTCCCGTTCCCATTGACAGGGCCTAGAGAGATAAGACTTTTTGATCCATGTTTGTCCTCTCTGACCTCTTGCCGATTCTATCAAACCTACATATTTTTTAGAGGTTATGAAGCGAGGCATCCAATTCACGCTTGACGAACATCAAAGCATTTCGATGCGCATATTCCGAGATTGTTACGATCTTGTCAATGTCTAGCCGCAGCTCCGCGGCCGGTGCCGCCCCAGTTGCCCCACTTGCTCCGGATATGACAGGCAACCGGGTTTGGAAAGCGTGCGTCGCATGTCGGCGGAAGAAGGTTTTGTAACAATTTAGACCGGATTGTTGTGGCTCAAAGCTGACTGTAGCTACTCAGATCAAATGCGACGGCAAGCAACCCTGTTACAGTTGTAGTTCACGGAACCAAACCTGCGAATTTCCCGTAGCCAATGATAATGCCTCAGCAAGCCGGTAGTATGTGATGTTACCAATTCTCAGACTGTTCGACTTGGAAACTCATCATGAGAAGCTACACTACATCTTTCGAGGCACGATGCCGGAAAATGGACTCTTTATGCCAGCGCCTAGAGATTCTCACTGGGCAGCTGTCGCAGTCCATACGCACCCTTGATCGTCGTCCGCCCGGTGACCCTCAAGAGAAGCATACAGAAGAGCTACATAGGGCAGCGGAGTTCTTGAGGTCCCTACCAAACTCTAGCAACAGCTTTGCCCATACTCGAAGATTTGCGACAGCAGTAGGTAGAGATGTTAACTCACAGTCTCCCATCAATGCGAGAAAGACCTTTCCACTGGAGGCTCCTCTTGAAACGGATGATACGTTAGAATCCTCGTCATCCGAAAGCGAAGACTTCGACATCGAACCGAATAACGGCTCACACCTTCAAGCAGAAAACGAAAATGAAGGAGTTGGCAGAGCAGGTGCTCTTGTGCTAGATTCTTACAAACGTCTTCGGTAAGTATTGGTTCAGTATATTCAGACTGTCATCAACTCATCTGTGCCTATCATTTCAGATTCGTCGGAGGAGCCACAAACAATATGCTCATCGAAGCTGCGAAGAGCCTCTTGTCAACCGTCCCAATCCAAACGCCGCCTCCGACAACTGGAGCCAGCCACAGCACGCCAAGCCTTGAAAGCCTGGAAGTTCCTCTGTTTACCAGTGGAAAAATCTGGCCTGAGTTGCCATACCTCCCCAAGCCCGAAAGTCTTCCTCGTCCGCCACAATATGTCTCAGACCTACTAGTCAGTCTGTATTTTGAAAAGCTGCACTACACTTTCCCTGTACTTTTTAAGCCTTACTTCATGCGCCGGTACCAAAAGATGCTCCGAACCACATCAGATTGCTCTACATCGAAACATGGCAGATTTTTGATGACATTCTTCGCAGTGTGCGCATGCTCATCTGGACTATTGCCTAGTAACTCCGCGGCCGGGCTACCTGGGATTGAGTACTACCAAAAGGCTCTTCTCATGTGCTACGCAGCAGCCGGAGAGGCGTCTCTAGAAAGAGTCCAATGTCTCTCCTTGTTAGCTATGTGCTCGGCGGGCTGGAATACTCTGTCTCAGAGCTGGAATCTTGCAGGTCAAGCCGTGAGAGCAGCCTTAGATTTGGGTTTACACCTTAGTAGCCATTCGGTAGCTATCATCCATCGATCTTTTCTAATCACGGGTTGTAAGGCTAAATTGAGAACAGATCACGACCTTCATGCCGAAAACACCGAAAGAAAACACTGCTGAGTTTTCAAAACTGCAAATATCCCGTCGTGTATGGTGGTGTGTTTACACTCTTGACAGGTGCGCTTCTAGATAACTTTGAGTTATCATTAAGCTAAACTGTATGTCCACCTAGGATCACCTCGATATGTCTCGGCCGACCAATGGCTGTTCAAGATGAAGATTGCGATTGTGAACTTCCTTTGGATATGCGAGATGACGATGTAGGATCGTATCATAACAACCAGGAGAAGATTCACGTAGGTGGAAGAGGTCCGTCAAGTCCAATGAGTGGTTTCCTGGCTTTTGCTCGACTATGCCGCCTGTCCGGCAAGATACAACAATTCAGCTCCCCCTTGAAGCTACGAAATCTTGCCTCCGCAGATGCGGACAGAACTCAGAAATTCTTAGCCCGAGTCGATGCCTATGACCAGGTGCTACGAAAGTGGCTAGAGAGCTTGCCCGGCGATATACAATTCTCTGCTAATAGAATGGATAAAGGCTATGGAAATATTTCTATGGTCAACTGTGTTACAATCTTCTTCCTGCATGCCGGATCACTGATAAATCTCTACCGGTAAATCATCCTCACTGTTTTATTGCCAATGAGCCTATGTTAACAAAATGGCAGATTTTTCCTAAGTTATCCCAAAGAAGCCGCTCTGAGGCATGAGATCGATACTTCAGGGGCCATTTCTCAATGTATAAATGCTGCCAAGGGTTGCATCTATGCTGCCGATTTAGTTCGGGATTTAGTTCCATCTTCACATCATTTAGCAATGTGCGTTCACTATCTCACCATTTCAGGCATTTTGCTGTAAGTTCGTGTCATTCGTACTCTCCAAAAGCTTTTGCAGAAGCTTACAATTAACCATATGATAGCTTACGAATACCTCTCGATCGTACTAACAACGAGATTTTTGATGATGTGGAAAGATGTGCTGCTTCCCTCAAAGATCTCGAGCCTAGATGGTCAGGTGCCAGCAGGAGCAGAGCAATAATCGAACAGCTCTTACTTCATCGCCGCACTGAGTTCTTTGGAGTGCCCGATAAAAGCAATGGAAACACGGATTGCACACCGACGACGCCAGGTATTTCCAGAGCTCACAAGAGAAAAGCCGCGGATTTTGACAATGCACTTTCTCCTTCGACCGGAAACAGCCACGATCTTCTCGGTAGTGGGTCCATTCCAGAAAGTCATGAGTTCAATCATTTAGATACTGTATTGTTCCCTTCTTGGGCTGGATGAAATTGCATAGCCACATAGACGGATGCATATACATCCAAATACAGGTAGTCACTGTTGATCAGAGATTGAAATTTTGACGTGCTAATATCTGAAGTTAGCGTATGTAGGGTTCTGCTCGCAGTTTCTTAAGCTAGCACAGATTTGCAACGGTCTTTACTCACAAGACTCGCACCTACCCAATCCATCGTTAGTATCTTCAGTTCGAATGTTTCAAGTGTACTGTTCCCTAATTATACGGAGGAGAGCCCTGTTTTAGTTAAGGACTTTGAAGTTGCCCTCCTCAGCGATCCATCCCGGTACCAATGTGTCGTAGTAGCCCAGGGCGTGCTTGGAAAAGTTTCTTGGTTTTATGTTAAAAGTGAGATAGTTGAATTGTATAGTGCAACTCAGTACTTGCAATACTTCCTTTCAGTTGTATCCGATGCGACCTCCAACAGTCGGTGCGTTTTCGGAACAGTCCATCTCGCTCTTGTCATTTGTTTCATGTCCTAGCCCGTTCGCATGTTTTCCCTCTCCAGCTTCCACAAGGTTTCTCAATTTACCCATCTCAGAAGACATCCAAGCTGTAACAGCAACAATATCGGCACCGCAATTAACAAAGTGAAAGCCTTGGTGGTACTTCGCTGCGGCGGCATCTGCGCTAAGCGCAAAGTGACCAACATATTTCCCAGCATCAAGGCCAGCTTTCAATACACGGGCTGAAGCTTTTTGGACATCTGGTATCGAAGCGTGGTCAAAAGCGACGTACCCCATGGACGACGCCAGGTCGTTAGGTCCAATGAACAGCATGTCAATTCCATCCACTGCTGCGATGTCTTCAACATTCTCGACAGCTTTCCGACTCTCAATTTGGACACAAACCATGACGTTATCGTTGGCACTGAGTAGGTACTCTCTACCAGTTTGGTTGAAGGCCGCAGGGGCATACATGGCACCCGCGCCTCGTAGCCCTTTTGGCCAGCGGGATGAAGGGTATTTACAGGCACGGACAACGCCTTCAGCTTGTTCCTAAGTAGATTGTCAGTCTCGAAAGTTTTGAAGGTTCAGAAACTGAATGAGTACAATATACCTTGGATTCACACATCGGCACCATGATTGCGTGTGCTCCACAGTCCAAAGCTCTCTTCATCATCCAGTGCTCCGATGCAGGAATTCGCACAATCGGAGACACCCCTGATGTTGAGATTGCCCCGACTTGAAGATACATCTGACTGTCATCGATGTTGCCATGTTCTCTATCTATCAGAACCCACTAGAAACCCATTATTTAGCATTATACTTACTGCTTTCTTGGTATTACTTGCAACATACATCTTCACCCAATGGCGCCACTGTTCTAGCCAGAGAATATCCGGGAAACTCAAGCCATTGACCGACACTCGGCCCTTCGCCCCTGCTGGCACGCTCCAAAGAATCGCGCAGTCTTGTTTTTCCGGTTGTGTCTACGACTGGAGATTTGATCTGATTCGCCATGGTGGTGCTTGAATAGCGTCCTGCTGTGGTTGTGCCTTCGTAGGGCTGACTTGGAGGATACTTCGACAACTTCAAAGCATTTGACCTAGCAGTTTTGTTATTTGTACCTCAGATTTTGGCAGATGTCGCCGCGGTTGGATGCCAACGAGCCGAGCCAAGTACTGGTTAAAACTGTGTCATATCTTGGTCAGTAGGCCGCATTGCTAGATGACTAGAAAAGACACGACCTGAGGTAAGCCCGGCCGGGTCACGGGCCGCAATAGAGTCACAGAAGGAAAGCGATCGCTTTAGTGCGAGATAGCTGGGTTCTTGCACTAAGACCTTATCAACGAATCAGTACAGCAATTTAGGCCATCCCCTGTACAGTTATCTCCGGTATCGCGTGCAGGCAGTACTTTGTACTGATTACCGATCGGAAGAGATCCGGCCGAAGTTCTTGGCCTGCTCTCGTCGAATTGATCACCAAACGGTGCCTGCTATCGATAAGGTGACAAGAAGATTCACCAGTGATGATGCTTGGCGATAATCTTGGGTATAAACCATGCCTCCCCTACGCGGCGGGGTTGTCTCTGGAGTTCAGGTAGTGAAGAGAAAACCAGACTGTTGACGTTGCTACCAGCCAGCACTTTCATCAGACAACGAGACCTAAAGTCCCCTAGTTTTGGATTTCAGTATGGCGTCCCAAATCGATGTCAAAAAGGGGTCCGATGTAGACGAGACCGGAAAACCAGACGACGTTCTCGAGGGCTCAGTCGAAGTTTTAACCGAGTATTCCGACTCGTATTTCCGAACCCTTCGCTTCAAGATTGACCTATGGCTCCTTCCCCTTATGTGGGTGTGCTATGGCACGCAACAGGCCGACAAGACATCTCTCAGTGTCCAAGCGGTCTTCGGTATCCGGGAAGATACTGGGCTTATTGGGGAACAGTTTAACTGGTTGAGCACGATGTTCTATCTATCCTACCTCATCTGCGAGTTTCCGGGTAACTGGCTGATCCAGAAAACCCATACTGGCAAGTTTCTGTCTGCTGTCATGGTTCTGTGGGGTATTGTCGTTCTCTGCATCGCTTTCGCTAAGAACTTTGCGCACCTTATGATTCTTCGCACGCTTCAGGGCGCCCTCGAATGCACGATCTCGCCGACCTTCATGCTCATCACGGGAGCGTGGTACACATCTCAAGAACACACTCTGCGGTCTCTGATCTGGGGAACATCCAACGCTGGGATGAACATTATTACCGGACTTTGCATGTACGGCATTGGATTGCACGCTCAGAAAGATCCAAACGGTCTAGCTGCTGTAAGTCAACCATCCAGTATTATTCCTGGATTCATGATCTCACCTAATCACATGGTATTAGTGGAAAGGGATCTCGTTTTTCCTTGGCGGTCTTACAATAGCCTGCGGCATTTTGGTCTGGTTCATACTTGGCACGCCCCGGGAAGTAAGATGGCTTAACGAAGCCGAAAAAAAGGCTGCAATAGCTCGCGTAATTTCGAACCAAACAGGATCAGACAGCCAGAAAAGATCGGAGTTCAAGTGGGATCAGGTTTGGGCAACATTCAAAGGTAAGCATACAAGAAGTTCTGTAAGGGCAATACATGTAGTAACTAACGTTTGTTGTTAACAGACCCGCAAACCTACTTCTTTTTCTTCGTCACCATCATCAATGCGTTGCCGAACGGTGCCAACACGACATTTTCTAAATTGATCTGGAAATCCTTTGGTTTCACGCCATTGGAAACATTGTTGAAGGGTTCTACCCCTTACTACTGTGTCAGCATTGCATGGTTCTTGGTCGTTGGCTTTGTCACGCTGAAGAAGCCGAACCTCAGATGTGAGTTCAAAGTGTAAAGTCCTTCGAATCGTTGCTGCCAAGTTAGCTAATCGACCGTGGATGTAGTCCTGATGATGATGTTCTCTCTTGTGCCCGCATTTAGTGGAATGATGGCCCTTGCCCTTCTCCCAACAGATACTATGAAGTGGACTAGATGGGGCATGTACATTATGCAGGTGTTTGGGTCTTTGCCAGGACTAAGTAAGTTGTTGTGTGCTGCGACATCTTCGCCCAATGGCAACTGACAGTAGAACAGTGATCTGGACTTTTCTGCCATCGAACGTGGCTGGAAGAACGAAGAAAACGGTTACATCTACAGTTCTTTTTGTTGCCTACTGTGTCGGTAACGCAGTTGGTGCTCAGATGTTCGTGGCTTCTGATGCACCAAAGTACATCCGTGGTCTCACTGCATGTGCTGTTCTTTACTGCGTCGAGTTTTGCAGCATGGCCACGTGGCGATTCTACTGTGCGTGTAAGAGTGTGTTTGTTCGAGCAAGAACATGCTGACAGTTCTCTATAGATATCTGGGAGAACAGAAGACGCGCCAACATCATTCGAGAACAGGGCTTTTCAGATGAAGAAAGCGAACGTATCGGGAAGCTGAACGCGGAGGCCGACATGACTGACAGGGAAAACATCCATTTCAAGTACAAATATTAAGGGACTGATATTATTGCTAGACAGTTTTAGTGGTACTTTTTTTTTAGAGAGGAACATTTGGATACCTATCTAGTCAACTCGTAGGCTTCTCTGGCTTAAAGAGACTGTCCAGTCGAAACACGTTTCAGCCTCTTCACTATTACCACCCTATTACCACCACAGAAAGTCACACAGCCCTTCCTAGTAGTTTCTTCTTTGTGGCTTAGTATTGTGCTGTTACTTAAACCTTTACCTACATCCACCCTATAAGTAGCAGGCGTCTGTTCTATAGCAATGTTTTCTTAATCCCCTTTGAAAGTCTTGGCATTTTACGCAACCATATTGAACCTATATAAGATACCCGGTAGAAAGATATCAAACTCTAGGCATCTGAACCTCTTCAGGTTTTCAGATATTACCTCCCTGACTCACCTTATCGTAACTTTCAACCATCCATTGGTCTTGCAACGTTCTAGCCTACCCCTCGTCAAGCTTACGATTATCGCTGCACCTCAAACCTTCACATTTACTGGTATAGGCTATAGCTTGATGAAAGCTATAGCACATTCAGCACTGTTCAAGTGTTGACCCGTGATGCCTTTTGGCAAAAATAACTTTGCCGGATGCTTGATCGTAGCAAAAAACTTGGAGTATTGCAGTAGCTAATCTAAGCTTCTACCCTACGCTAGCTGTTGTAACTTTTTTGAATTCAGACCCGTAGTCCCTCGCCTATTTCTTTTTTCTATGTCGACATTGACCGTGCCGCCCTCATTTCCGGTCGTCGGATGGGACTGTCGCGCTCGTCGCTCGTTGAGTCGCCATGGATGCCATCTTGCACTCACCCGTGTCGACTTTCGGCTACAAAAGTAACCTCCGAGAGGGCCCGAGATCCGTTCCGTAGTGGATCCGATACTGCTTGGTCTTATCTCCTGCGGGCCGTTTCCTGATAACTCAACCACCCTTGCTTCAATCGGACCTCCGCCCGAGTAGTCGACCTGTGAGCTACGGACAAAGGCACTTGCGTGAAAAGTTTAGTTGGGTTGGATAAGAAGCGCTCCTTCATAAAAGCCTGTATATTTTTTTCTAAATATCATTGGCCTCTTTATTCTTCTATCAAAGACTACGCCGTACGGTAGCATCGTTAGCTACACCATCTTAGCGACAACGTACAGTTTCCCGAATCAATTTTGTTCCATCCCCAGTACAACACGTCCAACGAGATGGGAAGCCTTGACTATGTCCCTATGATGGCTGACTTGTCTCACCACATCAATGCCAAGAGCAAAGCTCGCCATCCTTCGCCTCTGAAAGACATAATCAAGTTCATGGGCTACGACGGCATGATCAGTTTTGCCGGAGGTGACCTTAGACAATTCTGGAAGCTAAATGCCGTAATCTAAGTGCTAAATCTATCTTAGGGCTTCCCCATCCGTCTTTGTTTCCCCTTGAACGAGCAGAGTTCGATTGTCTTCCTGCCACAGCCTCCTTGTCTGCGGACCGTCACTCAAACCAGGAGACAGATGCGCTGAGCCTGACACTTGGACGTGGTTCATCACCCGGAGATCTGGACTTGACGCAATTTCTGCAGTATGGTAAGTGGTTTCGGTGGACTGGCTCAGTTGACGAGCATTCTACTTATAATCATCAGGTTCTGGAGCGGGCAATTGCCAACTGATTGAACTCGCAAAACAACTGACGGAAAGGGTGCATGCACCGCCATGCAAACACGAGTGTTTACTGCACCCAGGTAACACCAATGCCTGGGCCAAGGTTGTCGGGTTGCTTTGTGAAGACAACGACTTCGTGATTGTGGAGGAATTCACATATCCTTCGGCCCAAGCGCTGTGGATTCCCCTTGGCGTGAAGGCTGTTCCTATCCCTGCGGATTCGGAGGGGATGTTGGCGACGAACCTCAAACGCCTCTTACAAAACTGGGATGAACGAGACAGAGGGGCGAGGCGGCCGAAAGTGTAGGTTGCTAATCATAATTTCACCGTCTCAGCAACGGTTCTGGACTGATGGACGACAGGCTCTATCTCGTGTCTGTAGGATCCAACCCAACGGGTTGCACTATGTCAGCTCAAAGGAGGAGAGAGATATACCAGATTTGTGTCGATTTTGGTACGACAGGACGACCTGGACCACACTCAGGAATCAGTCTCTGACAGATTTTAGATATCATCATTGTCGAGGATGACCCGTACTACTTCTTGCAGTATCCAGGTTATAGGACGTCTACCGAGACGACGTTCAAACCAAAGCCCGTATCAGAGTTTCTCGATACTCTTGTGCCCACTTTCCTCTCCATGGATACGCAAGGTCGTGTAATCCGCCTCGAATCGTTCTCGAAGACGCTATTTCCTGGCCTACGTCTGGGGTATTTCGTCGCCAACGCGGTTTTTACCGAGCGTCTTCTTCGAGCTACGGAGGTAGAGACGCAGGACCCGGCCGGTCTTAGTCAGGCCTTCGTCTTGGGTCTTCTTCGTAAATGGGGAATCGACGGATACCTCACCTGGCTTCAAAATCTGCAGTTCCAGTACCGCACAAGGCGAGACTGGGTACTTGATGCCTTCGATGAACACTTCACCCTCTTACCCGCGGAGACTTCGCCAATACCCGAGGCCCAGGGTATTGTGGCATGTGTTACGAGCGAAGGCAACGGAAAGCTCAAGCCTGTGTTTAGCTTTGTGGACCCAAGAGCTGGCATGTTTTTGTGGTGCAAGTTCTACTTCGACAAGGTTCAGCGCTTTCATGAGATTGAAAGCACCGGTAAGAGCAAGGATCCGGAGCAAGACTTCGCGAATGAGCTATGGAAGGCGTGGGCAGCGGAACTGGTGCTTCTCACCCCTGGTTCATACTACCATGCTTGGCAGGGACCAGATAAGATGAGCACTAAAGCCCGTGGTGCGGAACCACGCACTGCACACTTCCGTTTCTCTTTCGCTACACCAACGGTAAGTGACGACAGTGATATCTTTGACGTGAAGGCGAATACGAGGACTAACTCTGGCACACGATAGAAAGAACAGATCACCTCCGGGGTAGAGCGTTTCGCAAAAGTGGTAAGGAAGCATTGGGAATGAGATGGATGCTCATCAGTCGGTCAACCGAGATACTCGCAACGTAGTCAATCCGCTGTGTTCCCCCCTTCCCTTCTATACGCGGAGGCGTATTGGGTGAAACCGAGCCACGAAGCCATAGGCCATTCAAGTAGAGTGTTCATTTCCCTGGGCAACCATCGTTAATGGTCGGAGTGTCAAGCCCGACTCGTATTGCTTCATTCCTTTTTGCTTGACTTCCACCGCACCTCATGATGGATGCCCTTGTATAAATGACCGGGTGAGAGGTTGAGTCTTAGACGACACAGTAGCGATACCAATCCCTGACTAACATCAATGGACAACAGCCGCTTGGCATTTAAGGGATTTGGGTCCTTCTGTACCTCAGAAACACCCATGCGCTTTCTGAACTAGGAAACCACAAAGAGTAGTCTACAACGCAGTATATGATTCTCGACCGTATGAAAGTTTTCAAAATGATATGTTCTATAAATCAGTGGCCAGTTTTTGTGGTGGCTATTGATGACAAGCTGTGTAAGCCGGTAGATGGTATGAAGTTGAGGTCTCAGTCATAGCCGGGCAAGATTCGACAGGCTAGATTCCACGAATTTGGAATCTAGCACCATGATAATTCGCGATAGAATAGGTAAGGCATCTTCGAAGGTTGTCTGAAAGGAATATTGGTGCCAGATGATGGAGAAGGGTAACGAGGCAACATTTGTTTATTTCCAATCACAGGCATCAATCAAACAACATTTGCACTGTGACTGTATTATAACTGTGTCTAGTAAAATCGACTATTTGTAGGGTATCAAACATGGTGAATACAAATCGTAACAGCTCAACTCTCAAACAAGAGCTGGGCCTTGACTAGTACTAGACATTATTTCGCCGCCGTGCGTCTGGTGCCGACAAAGCTGTTGGCTCTGCTGGCGGACGGGGTGCCTCTGGGGGTACCGCGGGGCGTGACACGGTTCTCGCCGAAGAAGCGGGACTGTTGGCTGTACGAACGTTGGTAGACAGGGCGATCGGGCTGGTCAGTACCAGAAGCAACACCTAGAAGGATCTGGTTAGCAGTGTCATCGGTAAAGCCGGCATTCCGATTTCAACTTACTGGCTCGTCTTTCTCCAGGAGCGTAGCTCACGCGACGACCTCCAACGTCATCTCTCGCGCCCGCCAGCTTCTGTGCGAAGGGCGAGCGAGCACGCAGGGCAGGGCCCTTCCAGTAGATGACGTAGACTGCAACAACGAGAACGAATGAGATGCAGAAAAGGATCGTGCAGGCGTATTCCAGATTTTTGCCGCTTTCAGCACCAATGTTTGTGAAAAATGGTGTCGCAGGCACAGTGAGAACACCTGCGAGGAAGTCACGGGCCCAACCGTTGCCGCCAGTCGCCGAAGCGGAATAGGGTCCGTAGGCGCAGATCATATAGTCAATGGTAGCCATGTAGATGGCATAGTTTGCAATACCGACGATGGCGGCAAAGACCATGGAGCCAATCCAGTGAATTGGCGGGCCCTGAATGGTCCAGGCGAAGCCGATCAGACCAATTGGCAAGCAGGGCGCGGTGTAAAGCAGGAACCAGAGACGCGACTCGTATTGGGCTCTGTCGTCGTTGGGCTTGGCCTGACGCTCCTTGATGTTACGCTTGATGGCCGGGATGAAGAGTAGCCAGGCGAGGAGGTAGCCGATGCCGATAGGGATGAATGCGAGGCCGACCTGGACGGTACTAAAGTTCCATTGCTGGTAGACGAGGACGAAGGATTGAATGAACATAAAGATGAGGGCGTCGGAGAAGCCAGAGAGCAGCGAGAGCACGAGCACGATGGGTTCGGTGAGGAACATCTTGAAAGGGCGGATCCAAGTGGACAGGACCTCCTTGACAGAGAAGCGGTCCTTGAAGGGGACGAGCTCGTCAGGGCCCCAAATGTTAGGGTTGCCCTCCTTTCTGCGACGCTTTGCGATGCGGTTCATCATGATGGTAGTGCGCGTCTCGGGAACGGTGAAGAAATGGAGAGCCTGGACTGCGACTCCGAAGATGAGCTGGACCCAGATGGACCACCTGCAGTCATGTTAGCTCAGTTGTAGATGAGACGATGTGATTACATACCTCCAGTGCAAGTAAGCCTCAGTGAAGCCGCCCACAATGGGGCCGAGCACCGATCCACCGACCGAGGAGAAGACGACATACGCGACGGCGTACTGCTGCTTATCGGACTCGAACAAGTCGGCAATCATACCGAGCGTGACGGAACCACCGGCAGACGACAGACCGCCCAGCGCGCGACCGACCATGATGGTAGCGAAGTTGGGCGCCAGAGCAACGGGCAGCTGCCAGATGTTGACGAGGAACAGCGAGAGCTGGAGCACCGGCCACCGTCCAAATTCCTCAGACCACGGGGCCCACAGCTCGCAGCCGAAAGCGTAGAGGACCAGAAAGATCATGGCGCCGCAGCGGCCGGCCTGGGCGCTAACGTTGAACTCCTCCGAGATGCCGGCGATGGCGTTGGAGTAGAGCGAGGTGTTGAAGTTCATCGAAACCTGGACCCAGAAGATGACGGTGAGGATGTACCACTTCTTCCACTTGGGGAAGGAGAATCCCAGCTCGTCGTAGCAGTCATCCTCGGTGATCTCGTACTTGTCGTAGGTGCCCAGCTTCTCGAGCTTGGCTCCGGTACCATTGGCAGGGCTATTGTTGGCAAGGCCGTTGGTGTGGTGCTCCGAGTGGTCGGTGCCGGGCTCAAGCCCTTTAGAGGAGGCACGTTCGCTGTTGCTCGTGTCGCCGTTAGCAGCGCGGTCGTCGTGAGATTCGAGCTTCTCATTGGCGACTTCAAGGTCGGCCTCATTGATGACCTGAGGGGGTTCCTCGGCGAAACGTGTACTAGGCATGATGGGCCGGTATCATGAGGGTGTGTGATGAATGGTGAAGGAGGACGGAATTAGAAGAAGATTGTCGCTGCCCTCCCGTTAATAAGAGGACAGATAGGAGGAAGGGAGAAAGGGGCGAAATGTAGGCGCGTAGACTACCTCGGACGGCCAAACTCTATGTGATTCAAGCGAGCCAAAGGTCGACTAAAGCGGAACCAATGTTGGGAGAGATCCGGTATATATCAATGCCCAAGAGGACTTGGGACGGAAGCCGACGGACATGCCTTCAACCGCCATGACGATTGACCGAAGCAAGCTGCCGTCTGGCCCCAAACGTGCGGTAGCCCACCGTGACATCACCGACAATGGTTGGTGGCGCGAAACAGGCAACCTCTAGCGCAGCACGTCCCACAATTCGAGATGCAGCGTAGGAGAGCAATGGGGAACAAATGGTAAGCAACTGGGAGCGTTAGCCGCTCGAACATCAGACTGGCTGGAGTCGCGGTTGTTGCGCCCTCACAGGTTCGTGGCTGGTCCACTGTGGATTCGACGGAGAGAGTCCGGAGGAGGGTCAAAGGATGGAGAAAACGTCCACGTGCATGGCAAGCTTCGAGTGACTTGATGCTGACCAAAGTCGGGTTATCGCCGGATATAAGGTGCATCTGGCCCACGGCTGATCGACTCGAGGCTTGCGGCTCGTTTCCTGTGGTGGTTATTGAAGAGTCGAGGCTTGTGCCAAGTGGCGGTAAAGCGGCAGCGAACTTGGCAAATGCGGCATCCAAAGCTTGTCTCGCTGGGCGGCTCTTGTGGCGGCTTAGAAGTCCCAGCTGTGCCTGGCAATGCCAAGGGGCACCATGATTGGGTAGCGATGTGCCAACGAGAACCCGCCTTGCTAGCGATGACGAGACCTGTTGGCAAACTCTTTTTTTCTTTCTTTCTCGGTACCTAGTGTAGTCCCCACGCGTCCAACCAACAAAACACAAAAGGAGAGGAAAGGACAGAAAAAAGGTCCCCATTTTCTGCCCAGTCCCCAGCGACACCAAGACACTTTGGACTGCCAAACAGGGCAAAGCGGGATGCGGGAGCGCGAACGGCTCGAGCTATGACGTCTTTGGCCCGGGGGGTCCGAACTCGTGTCGACAGGTGAACAGTGACCAAATCTTGCCAATCCATCATTGTGTGCCCGCCTCCGGTTCCGATCTCCAATTCTTCCACTCCAGCCTCTGCTCTCCATGAGTCCACCCCATCTCCATTTGTCTAGTGTTTACCCCCCGCAACATTGTCTGTTTGATCGCAATGGTTATTTCACCATGGGACAAAATGCCATAACCGCAGAATCAGGTGGGCGAGGCAAAATGTTTGGGGGGCCTGATACCAGCTTTTGTCCAAAGTCCAACACCCCATATGCACCAGTGAACTCAAGCCCTCGATGATCAGCCACTCCCGCAGCCTCAGCCGCCCTGGAAGCTGCCAAGATCCTGCCCTGCCTGCACGGCCCGAATAGCGATGAAACGCAGTGAACCGAAGCATTCCGAGCCAATTCATCAGTGGTGACCAGCCAACCCCTCCACCCTGTCGCCCTCCCACATCGCAGCCGCCATTCGGGGCCAGCCGAAGTGGAGGCCTCGTACGACATCACTCGTCGTCCAGCGTTCCCTCTCCTCACCCTCTCCTCCGTTTGATGCTTGCGCCAACCTCGTGAGGTACAGATCAAGTCTTGACTGAGACGAGCCAATGAAGCCATTTAGGGCCCGGCTACCTAGCACAATATCCCTCACCTCCGACCGAGCCCGAGCTGTTGAACGCTCGATTATGTAAAAAGGCGACCACCACCTTGGCCCCTCAGCCAGGCACATGTTTGGAGATCCACGTGAAGGCGGAATCTCCGCCGCATCCTGTCCAGCCCCTTCCTAATTCGTCGCAACGGCCAATAGCAAACAAATGTCCGTCGCCCGTCCTTACGTTCTGTAGTTGAACGAAACCGATAACCCGTCGCGAAAAATGAACACGCGACGTTGAACTGGTCTAGACTTGTCATTGCAGTGAAAAAGTCCACGCACTTGCAAAGTTTTGAGGTCCGGATGCGCCATGGGCTCGGTGTAACCGGCGGTATTGTGACAAATCGAGCCTGACGAGATCGCCACTGTCGGATCCGTTTTGCCAAGGGAACGATTCTCGATGTCCGGGACTTGGCCTTCCTGGTCCCATGGCCGATCACCGATGACATCGATCACCGTCCGGCGTTCGCACCGGGCCACGATTACTATGCACCACGACACGACAAAGTCCAACACCAGGCATTTGACCTTGACTTGTACTTTTCGATGAGTTTTGGCCGGATATCTCTGTTAACTCCAATCGATGCACAGCGTAAGGGGAGGAGGTTTCTATCCCAAAAAGACACCAAACAACCCGCAACGATCTGAAAACCCTGCCGTCTAAAACACATATCAAACGTGGGTTTAAAGTCTGTACCTACCCTCTGATGAGTCTATACTGACAAATACTGTTGGGAAAACATGAGAGCGCATTTGGCACTAATAGAGAGTGTAGGACGCTCCTTGAAAAAGATTGTTGTTGTCCTGCTGGGAAAGCATGCATACGACGGGTAGGCTCTACGGCACCCCATGCTAGAAAGAGATCAGGATCCTAGCGTAACTACTGGCTGGAAGGGCAGGGGTTAATCAATATCTGCTTCAGATCGGTGTGCATGCGGACAAGCTACAGGAACGGTTGA
The DNA here is from genome assembly GCA_001625285.1 of Colletotrichum incanum. NCBI lineage: Eukaryota > Fungi > Ascomycota > Sordariomycetes > Glomerellales > Glomerellaceae > Colletotrichum > Colletotrichum incanum. The sequence continues at coordinate 204,707 of LFIW01000334.1, forward strand.
GCATTCTCTCTTCCGTTGCAATTAGTGGTGAACGGCGTAGCGCGCGTACATACTTCAACGAAGCGATGTTTACAGAGGACATTTATCCTTCCCTGGGCGAAAAGGCTACCTCAGACATCAGACTCAGACCTCGATGACTGGTTGCCATGTATGGCCGCCGTTGCAGGAACAGTAGAGTTCGCTTTTGTCAAAGGACGGCATGATACGCAAATAATTAAACACACAACTAGAGCAATACAGGATCGCATCAACAATAACTACTGGCTAACTCCATATCCACACTTGTGCCACCGACAGCAAGACTCGCTGCAGCCACCGAGAGGAGAACCCCAACATTTAGAGGAAGTGGCCCCAAGATAGCTTGTTACCAAATCCTTAAGAAACTGCATAGACTGTAAGGAGGAATCAAAGAGGATGCAGACGGATGTGTATCTTATTTGTATGGACTTACCAGAGACCAGATTGAAAACGGACGAAGGGGCCATCCCCATGAACGCGCTGTGCACAGGTCTAGCCAAACGGGCAACGCACGATCTGCATGTTTATCGCTCTACACTTACTTCTCTGTCTATGTTTTTTGTTGGTGAGTTATGTTGACAGCGGAGCTATAAATGCTCTGTGTCCCGGTTTACGAACCTTCGGGGATTTGGGTTGACACTGCGGGGCGATTGGAACTCGATATCCAATGACAGACTTGAAATGCCATTTTCTCAAGTGTTGTTCAATGGTAAGCGCTTCTACTGGGGTAAATCTGGCAAGGGAGTGAGGAAGAGAGGAATGACGCCTTTGTATACATCCGCGTTACCCCAACCTGGCCATGCCCGACCTTACATACCGACAGTGTTGCGAACTCTGCAGAAGGTGGTTTGGCTGGGACGATGAAGATAAATCTTACCCATCCATCAGCTTTACCCAACCCAACAGAATTCTGCTTGCGCCCGTAAGGTCCCGTCGACTCACGGCTGCTGGACTTTCACGTGATCAGAATACTCAAATCAGCTTTCTTGAATCATCTTTATAGCGAATTTAGAACCTGATATCTTTGTTTAAGGTAGGGTAGGAAACTTGGTGAACATAGATTCTTAGCTGAGTGTGATGCGGAATAAAGTAATGGCATAAAGCGACGAAGGCTTTGTGATTGGTTACTCATCTCATGCAGCCAGACCACATTGGCGACCAAAGGACAATAGAAAATGCTCATCACAGCACTCACTCCAGAGGTTCTTCACCAGTGCCTCGGTCATCTCAGCCAGGAAGACCTAGAGCGAACGAGCCTCGTGTGCCGGGAGTGGCTGGGACCAAGCCGTGACCACTACTGGAGCAATGTTGGGGTGAACGTCACGGACGAGAGCGCCGGACTTCTCGCCCCGATGCTGGGCGAAGGCACGATGGTGCCACGCAAGATCAATGGCATCAATATTGACGAGTCTGACGACCTCCAGTGCCGTAGTGCAGAGAAAACAGCTGCTTGGCAGACCAATCGGAGCAACATCATGGGCCACTTCTCAACCGTGACAGAGCTGACCGTCGGTTGCCTCGGTCTCAGCCAGTTCCCTGCGGAGCGACGGGCACAGGTTTTTCAAACAGGGCAGGCCCACAGGGCACTCATTGTCCAGTGGCTCAAGGTTGAGCACGCGCAAGAGGCACGTCATTCATCTTGAATCAGCTCAACATCAACTTCCTTGGCATCGGTTCAGTCGTGCTGGCCCACAACGGCAAGGAAAAAGACGGTCAGAATATAGATACGGAAAAGAGCGAGGATGAGAATGAGAAGAGGACTAATAACGAGTCAGCCGCTATAACAGCACCGCCGCCCTTGCCAGAGCACATCATCCGGCTGGACAAGCTCCGCCATCTGTCCCTATTCTCGGACTCTGATGGCTTAGTCTGGTCACACCTTGTGCCTTTGCTGGCAAAAGGGACGTTCATGGGGCTGAAGACCCTTGTCGCCGAATGTTATAACAGAGACGCGCTTTCCAAGCTTATTGGCGCCGCGGCGCCCACGTTACAATCAGTAGCCATCTCTTTCAACGATCCTGGTACGTCTGAAGCTGCCCTCTTTTGCCTTTAGTATAACCCTAAAAATAAAATAAGAATGAAAACCTAAGAACTAAATATTATCTGCTTTCTGACAGGTATTGACATTGATGTGAGCAAGGCGCGATCTCTGAAAAACCTCAGCGTCAGTCTTGCCCTTTACCCTAACTCGGAGCATGTCTTAGCCGACACCGTCGCCACTGTCTCGTCGGCTCCGCCAAGCCTCTAACACGTCTTTTTCAACATCGGTCCGACGGCCATCGAGTCAAAGAAGCAGCCAGACAGCGAGCCTCCACAGTGGGCGGCCCTCGATGCGGTGCTTTCAAAGATGCCGCAGCTCCAGCGTATCACCATCATCATCGTGTCTGACTCATGCATCAGAATGCTCGTAGGCATGACGGCGGGTGGAGGTGGTTTCGTTGAAAAGTGGGAAAACGACGCACTCAACTACACCAAGACCCGGCTGCCGGGATGCCATACCAAGGGCCTCATCGAGGTGAAGAGCGTCTTCGACTCGTGGACCAGCGGTGCTTTTGCAGACTACCCCTTGCTGGAGTAGAGCATTTGCCCTATTAGCTGGAAGAGACACTATATCCAATACTAAAAGCGAGAAACTATAATTGTATGTGTGATGTCATAGTCACCAGAAACTTTGCCAGACGTCAATAAATAAAACTGCAGGGTGTTGTATGTTGGATGTAGCCAGCCCTAACGACAAAGCAGGCAGTCTCTGATTTATTAGTAAAATCACATAACCTATATCCAAGAAACCGTAAATCATAATCCAGCACAAGATGACTAGTCCAATAGCCATACACGTGGTAGTTTCGCCGTCTGCCATACGCCCACCACTGAGTTGCTGACCGACGCCTTGCATTCGAAGCGCCACCTATGTAAACTGCGTTAGAGCGTGAAAGTTGACGGGCTAATTCAAAAGTTTCACTATGCCTGCGATGTTGAAATAGCCGCATCATTTCGTCTTGCAATTGGTATCCTGTCAAGATTTTGCACCACTACAAAGGCTGAACCGTAGGCGGATGGAGGTGATTGTAGAATGGCAGACGAAGACACCGATGTTGATATTTACAAGCCAATGGAGCCCCACGCTGGAGAATTAGCTGATATGATGAGACACTCAAAGTGCTCCTCACATGCGCCTCACAAAGACGCGATGGAATGGCACCACCTGCACTAGCAATGTCTCACTAAGGTGCGGGCCGTTTGCCTGAGTCCGAATGGCCCGGCAAGCCGTCGCCTGGCCTGCTCGCCTGCTTTGTCTTTCCACCTACTCAGTATAGAACCAGTTAGTACCCTCATAGCCCGTACATTTGATATGAAAGCTGATCTGGGCCGATACAAGCAGTGTTTCTACGAGAGCTCGGTTGCCAGTGGGCCCGTTGAGCCGATGACCAAACGTATCTAAGATTCCTGGAGGCGCGCAGTCTGTCCGAGACAATTAAAGAGCTGGCTCAGACCGAAGAGGCCTAGCAGCAGGTCCAACCGGCGGCAAGTCTCTTCACCCCCGCAGTTAGTTCTGAATTCCTCATATACACGAACAACAAGCGAGGGTTATCCCTCAAGACGCCTCATGCTGTTCGTTGAGCACTAGCCTTGCCCAAGATGGAAGGTCGTGGAGCTTTTTGTCTTGCAAACATACGGATCAAGGCATTAATTATGCGCGGCATTGAATAGAAAGAACAAGCTCCCTTCGGTAAGCCTGATGATGGGTTGCATTACTTGACCGACCATGTATTACAAAGCTTGTTGCGACCGTTTTTGGAACAAGCCTAGGCCTAATCATGAGCTATTCTAGCCACTCACGTCTTTCGATGACTACACAACGCGGCATTCATTACTGACGAACTGTTTCAAGGCCAATGACCACTTCAGCCCCCAGTATGTTGCACTCAAACGGTCTGGCTATGTTGTGTACGGCTGAAATGCGCAATGTGTCAGCGGCACTACATGCAGCTGACATGTGAGCAAGCCAGATTAGGATTCACTATAGCAAGACGACCAGTCAGATGCTGTGGGCCGTAAGTTAGTGTTGCGGGAACCATGTATTCTCTTAGAGTGTTCAGGCGATATAGGCTACTTCATCCCTTCTTGTGGAGAAGGGCGTTGTTCTTGCCACTATAGGTGCAACTTGGTCATCAAGTCTCAAGGAGAGGTCCTTTTGCAAGACATGCAACATTCCACGAACTAGACGGATACAGCAACGATGTTACGTTAGTACTACATCGCTCCTGTACGCAAACTGGATGTAAGAGATTTGGAGAATTGTCTCCGCGAATTCTGGAGACGTTGATATCAGCCGAATGGTAATTGGCGTTGGGCTCGGTAAGCAGGTTGAGATGCTGGTAAAGGCTGGCTTCACTTTTGATAGCGGAGGGCATTCCGACAGATGCGAACATTCGAAAGACCTAAGACTGAGGGGGCACAAATGTTTGAATGAAGAGGGGTTGAAGCCTAGTCCTATAGTCTCGCGTATAAAGACCATCACCATTGCCCGTTTACTGCCCTGTATCGAAGAAAGCTTCGACAACCCATCATCCAACAACACCTATAGACACTGCCATCGCTTTATTCTCAATCTATCTTCTCAAGACCCATCATCACAAGATGCTTTTCAAGAACCTCGTCCTCCTTCTCGCGGCTGAGCTCGTCGCCGCCGCTGTTGTTGGCCTCCCAAAAGATTACTCTCCTGAGGTCATTGACCTCGACGCCAGTGAACTCCAGCGCCGCGCCGCCTGTGCCGCTGCCGGCGTTGTCAACGGACAATGCGGCCGCTACTACCGTGGCACGGGCTGCAGCGACCAGATCGGAGCCAACGGCCCTGGTGTAAGTCTCCATCAAGTCCAGCTCCAAATTGGCCGTCATTTCTCAACTCATGTGCCTTGTACTGATTCCGGACTAAACTGCAGAGATGCAGTGGGACGTGCTACAGGTCTTCCGACGCCATTGCCAGCATTAAGGCTGTTGGTGACGGGACGTATGGCACCAACTGCCACCTGTACTACGACGACAACTACCAGAACCAGATTGGAGAGACGGGCAACTCCGTCACGGGCGGCGGAAAGTGTTACACGCCTTCGGGTGGCAGGACTGGACATAGCTACTTGTGCTGGTACAGGTGCTGATTTGCTTTTCGCTATGATCGGAGGGGTGCTTCTTGCACTTCCATTGGAATCCCACAGACATCTCCATTCATTTCAGTTAATTATGCTTCTTTTAAACTTGGCATAGCTTAAGTTTATGCACGCATGTTCGACACCTGACCAGGCCATGCATCGGGCACTTGAACCTGGCAAGATCAGACATTTTCTTAGTTTTTGAGCAACATAAATCCACCTGTCTGTCGCGGTATTTGACTCTATACATATGTAGAGAGTAGTTGACCCAGTGAGGACATCTAGCAGTGAATTCGTTGTGACTGGCTCGGGGCAAAATTGTTGACAAGGACACTTTTACTACTGAGAATAATGTCGTTGGTGGTCTGTGCAAAGTCAATTTCACAACATATTTATCTTGAAAGAAAGTAGGCTTGTCTATATTGAGACGACAGCAGACTTTACGAATATCGAGGTTCAAGCGCTGTAGCACCACCGTCGACGAACGAAATACAGCTCAACTTCTATGGAAATTTCTGAAAATGACGTGCTTATAACTCATATTATTCTACAACGTTTTTTCTATTTGCTAACCCCAAGTACTTCATACACCTTGTCTAGTTACTCTCAACTTACCCATCTCATCCATTACTAAGAAATCTCAAACACTGGATTCGGCGGCCTGCCGACCGAATGGGAAGATCAACTATGAGGCATTTTTCTTCATGTTAAGTACAATGACGTCCCCAAAGCCCACATTTTTCGAAACGGAGTATGACGAGGTGGTGCGGAACGTCTCACGGCAAAAAGAGCCTTCCCGGTCCTCATACATTTGTGTTGGTCTCACAGGCGATGAGATACTCGTACGAGTCGATAGCAATAGTCACGTCAAAGTGGTGATATTGCTGGTTGTTGTTATTCGTATGGGTATATGAAGAAGGGAGATCTAACTGCGCGGCCAGCAGCAAGGTGAAGTGGGATATGCCCCTCGTTGTGGCTGAGGGGCTGCCCTCACCTTGCAGGGTGTGGCTGACCGGGCTGTGCTCCCTATCTATCTGATGCCCTCGATTGCAACAATTTGTGTCGGAGACTCGGGTCTACGTTTCTCGCAAGCAGACTTAGCTCAGACTAGTTATTCAATTTAGAACACACTCGATGCAGGATTCCAATCAGAGACTTTCATCCGGGGCAGGACACACTACTATCCCGCTCCAGTATAGGCCACCGGCCCTGGTGGCACAATTTCCGATGTGTTAACGGCAATCATCCCGACGTCTGTCACATGGCCGTTCACGTTATACCATGCCTTAGGTATCTGCTCTACTCTACGGCCAGAACCGTAACTTCCCATCTCCATAGTCTCGAAGACAAGCTCTATCGTTTGGTTTTGGAGCGTTTTGCGATTGCGACTGCTTCGGGATGATGCCCATGTATGCGCCGCCTATTTGACAACGCAGATCAAAGCCTCATGTCAAGAGAACATCAACCGGTCAACACATTCAGCCTGAAAAGCTAATGACTTTCTGCATGCTTTCAACGGACGTCGAATGTGACACGCGCATAATGACCTTGTCACCAAGCGGCTCATTTTCTCGGCTGTCATAGTAAGCGATCGGGCATGATTTTGACACAAACCTCGATGGTTTACTATAAGAGCGCGTGGGAATCAAATTAAGAATGATTCCAGGGGTAAACACCCTCTTCAATCGATTCCATCTTGAGATATCTGGTGTTATCCTGTATCGTGTAGCGTCAACAACGGCATCCCCTTTCCAGCCCCTCCAGCCACGGAACATAAAAGGGCCAGAAAGAGAGCCGGGAAGGGTGAGAAAATACTTGAGGAGGCATTGAGAGAAGAATAGAGGTAGAGCCAACTTTTTTGTGTCCTGTATAATAGCCAATGCGAGGAAGTTATATCCAAAATGCTCCCGAGAAGATATACTGGATGTTTTGCTAATTCAAACGACTCCCTATGTGGAAATGCAAGTCAAAGCCGTAACGTGTACCAACTTGATTTTTGTGTTCCGACAATATTTTCTTCACATCAATTCATAGAGACATGGGATTATGTGGCCAAGACGACCATCTGAATGAATCACACATTCTCTGCATGCGATCCTACGATTGCATGGCCTAAGTCCTCGTCGCTATTCTACCTTTCTGGTTTGCCACCCCGGAGCTTGCGGCATCGTCTAGATCCTTTTCATGCCGGCCGTGTCCCAGAAACTCGTCATGAGACCAAATTACAAAACAGCAGCACGGGGGGCAAATTAGATCTTGACAGCAGAAATAGCCTATCGGGTTTCTAAGCGTATATGTTCATTGATCGATGTCTACGTCACGCGTAGCGAATCTAGGTTCCGGTCCTCCGAGCTCGCCGGCAGCTCCGGTCCCGACGATCCCGCTCGACGGTCCCGTACCAAGCCGGCAACCTCTTTTGCCACCTTGGCGTCCATCTTTCATGTGTTCTTGATATACTCTGTTCGGGACTGTTGCATTGTCTAGGTTGAGACGCCCGGACAACTCTAGCATTATGATGGAAACCATGGAAAAGGTGTTTGATGCTTGTGGCCCAAACACATATATTCGCTTCAGTTCAAAAGTTCATATTCGTCTCCGGTGAGTCTTCCGAGTTTTCGGGTCTGCATCCGTGGCCTTACCGGCAACGGATCCGCTGGCGTCGATGAGGAGTCCATCCGCCCAATGGATACGGTAGCCTACGTCACCGACTTTGGGCCCGGGGCTCAGCCAGCTTGATCTGTTCACTGTTGCCCGACTATCGGCTCGAAAATTTCTGAGGCATACAAAGGAACAACCGTTCAGTCGTCTACATTGTACGGGTTTCTGTGCCTCTGCTGCGGTGAATATGCTATATTAAATATACCTGGCCGAAAATGCTGCCCTTAGCTGAAATGTCAAGAAAAGTGCGGGTAACTGAGCACCTGGAGGGCAGAAAGTTTGCTTGACGTTGTTTTGTTCCCGTGAAGGCCTTTCTGCCTCTCCCAAAGTATCTCATTTTGGCAGGCTTCTTTGTATTTAAACAGCTGCCTCTTCCGCATGTTCCTTCGTTTGCCTTCTTCAAGGTCCCGAACATACCCAGAACTCCTTTCTCGGGTTTACCTTCCGAGGCTTGAGGAGACGAAACGCGCATTCTTGCTGCCTGGTAGCGCCCTATGGTCCACATCACGCGGCCCATTCAACCAGCAAACTCTGTCATCTCGGTGAACACTAATTTGACCGTACTTATGTAATTGCGCCGAGATCGCTACCATCGTTGACGGGCCTGCCGAAGTTGGATTTGGTCAAAGGTAGGGAACAACCTTTGAACCCCTTCCGGTAGCTTCGACCATATAGTCGACAGCCTCTTTATTCTATCATGAGGAACCGGCAATACCCGGTGCGAGGAGCCGGTCTGACCTCTGATGGTTTGTGCGTGTTGACCCGATCGAACTCCACCCCAAGATTGACCACTGCCGAGACGCGAGACGACGAAAAGTGGAAGATACCAAGCGTCCGTTACGAACAGCTGCGGCAGAGCTGAGAAGAGTGAACCAGTCTACATCGTCATCCAACATCTCAGATATGAAGGAGAACTGTCCTCTATGCAGCGCCGCAGGTTGCCGTCGATGCTCTACGTCGATGTCAATCGCAATTACGCTAAAATCATTGGACATTACCTGACGATTGAAGCGGTCCTCGGAGCTACTGGAAGTCCAAGTCCATGCTTCAGGTTTTCCGAGTTGTGTCCCTCAATCACTTCATTCGCAATGCAGGACTCGAAGCTTCTATGAACGCTTGATGAGAGTCGCCGGGGTTTTCCACCATTAACGTTTACTGTTTTCGCCACTCAAGGGTCGCATAGCTAACGCGTTTGGAATAAATCGGGATTACTTAGTGTATAATTGGCGACGATAGCCGAGTCAATCGGAAAATCGGTGGCACACCTAGCCGCAGCTCTATGAAGAATCCATTTCATCTGTACTGGTAACGGAAATCGGATCTAAAAGGCTGGTAAAGCCGAAAGTCAAAACGGAGCTCCAGACAGCAGGCATTCGACTAGCTCATGACCATCATTATCATACAAGGGTTCACTTGATAACGAAAGTTCAGATGCAAATCGGAACCCGGCTGAAACTGCCGGAACAACGTTGGTCTATTTGATTAAAGCTGGTTTGAAGGAGCCTATCATGCCTTTGCCACGTCGCCTACGAAGGGGGCACGACGTGCAAGCTTAGTGACAAGCCTAACCGTGTCGACGACATGTATCCAAGACCAACAGGTCCAGTCATGACAGAGACCAACTGGCACGCGCTCTTAAACTTTCATCTCACAGACGCAGATCAATGAAAGGACCACTGTCGTGTACGGATGTTACGCAGGCTTCTTCCTGTCTAGGTAAGATTCATGAACGGCAGTCATCTTCCGTTGTGGCCTACGTATGTTCACGTTGTCGAGCGATTGATAAGTGGAAACACAAACATGGACGACTATGCAACAGAATAGCTAGTCAAACTCTTTTTGATCGAGCCATAAAGCGGATGCTGTGATTGGCCCGCTCACGAGGTGCCCGTGTAGGTTCTGCGACTTGTGGGCGACTCATCTCGGCCATTGAGGACTACTCGGGCTCTGTAAAACGCTAGCAATTGCCGTACTGTTCAGACCCTGAGTGTTGCACAAGGACATACATACTGCCGTATACAAGAATGAATTGGACCGGTACTAACCATATAAGTATCGCATTCAGCTTGCTGTGATTAGTCGGTTATCTTCGCACGTCTTTACATTACAGCCAGAATCCTGACGACGCATTTTGCTCCAGGAGGCTCAGACAAGACTCAGCCAGGTTGAGATTCACCTTCTCCAAGTGACAAGGATGATGTTTATTTTGTGTTTTATGTATTTTTTACTGGATGCCCATTTCCCGTCTCCTATTTGTAAGTTGGCCGGTTTGCACGCAGCTCAGGTACCGGTAGCTGCCTAAGCTCGAGATGGGGTGAAAGTAATCAAACCGAATCGGCATCTGGTTTTTCGTCGGGCTGTGGTTCATTGACCGACGCCCGCTGGGATTCCCCCTTTTTTAGGAGCAGATCATGTCTGTGCAGCCTCCGTGGAAAAACGACTCTGGGTGGTCGTCCGCGTACGGAGAAGGGTGGATGCACTTAAAGGATTGCCAAATCAGTCATTGATCACTCAAAAGACGTGTAATGCTCGGCGCAATTGTTGCCGGCTGGTGATTCGAGTATAGCACAGTGGCCGGGAGCCTCGCGGCGATGGCCCGGTGCTTGACGTTAGCACGACGCCATACGTCTCGTCTCAGCCGCCACGTATGCATGCACTGTAAGGACAAGCAGAAGCAGCTCCGTACAATAACGTGACTTGACGTACTAGGCTATTCACGGAAGGGCAACTGACTCGCGAGGAGATGACGGTGGAGATGGCTCGAGCGACAGAGTTGCGGGCAGGGAAATTTTCCCCTCTTGTTACTCAAAGTGCAGATTGAGAGTTCACCATGCTCATCTTACCTGCATGGCCTGGGACGAAGAAAAGATGAAATGCAAAATGGAACGCTCTGACCATCGGCAGGGCTGAGTAGGGTTGGTTATTTGACGGTCGATGGGAGAGCTCGTACATTCGTCGATGCGTCTCGTTCTCATGTGCGGTGCCACGCTCGGGGTGATGGGCCCCACTCCTCCAGGAAGACTGCCCAAAAAGATCATGGGCCAGAGATTAGAGTTGGGGATTTAAGCTTTGCCCCTAAAACACCAGACAAGCATCAACGGAGCAAAAAGTGTCGCGAGCACCACACACCCCCAAGGCAGTCATTATAACCACGTACGCATTTCCCCCTTCATCCGCGCCCTCCGGCAGGGTTACTGTACGAAGAGTCCCGTGCCAGCCGCTTGGTATCCCACCCTCCTCCCGCGTGCCAAAGTTCAATCGGCGAAGGGGACAGCAGAGCAGAGCAGAGCAGAGTTCAAACAGCGACAAAGAGCGTGGCAAGTGTAAAGAAAGGCCGACGTCTCCCGAGGCAGGCAGAAAGAGGGGGGGAAGGAAGAAAGAAAGAAAGAAAGAAAAGAAGCGAAAAGGAAGAGGATTGGAAGCTGTACCGTTGACGCCAAAAGCTGGCAAGGAAGGTGAGCTTAGGGGAGTCGTTGCGCGTCCATGACCGTTCACTGCATATGCTTCTCCCTCATTCCGCCCCCAAATCCAGCCACTTCCCCCTAGAGCTCAAGCCCAAATCCGCACCCAAGCAGCACCGTCGGCGATCCTCGCCGAGGCAGCTTGGGCGCTGTGCTACCACCTCTGGTTTTTTTTTTGTCCTTTTTTTCCCCCCCTACACTACAAATCCACGAGTCAACTGGTCCCGACAGTCTGTTTCCCGTCGTTCTCGGTAACCAACATCCAACTTAGAATACTTTGTTCCATTTGCGGACGCGGAGGCCCGATAGCCTATTTATTCGCTGCCGCACATCGAAAAAGTCCGTCTTTTTCCTCCGCCAAGAAGTTATGGAGCAGAGCCCCGAAGCGCAGCAGCACTCGCCGACAGACGGACAAGCGGCCAACCGCGGGTCCGACGCACTTCCGAGACCGCGCCCTTTGGCCTGCACTCCATGCCGGCGCCGCAAGGTAAGGGGTTGATCTTCCCCCTGGCGGGATCTTGGAAGGATGCTATTGATTCTCGATCTTCGAATCAGAGAGACGGAAAAGACCCGACAAGCTGGTGAAAGACAGAGCGAGCCCGAGAAGACGTGGGGAACATTGGGCTAACCGACGGGACGGCTCGTCCCTGCAACGACAGATTAGATGCGACCACAAGACGCCAATCTGCTCCAACTGCGTCAGGTATGGGTTGGAATGCGCCTGGCCCGAAGGGCGTCGCTCTTCAGGACGCCGCCAAAGACCGTGAGTCGTCCTCACCCTCATTTTCAATCTCACCCACCAAGGAGAGGGGTTGATGTGACCCTTATCTCCGATCTTGATCGGCTTACGGATAGCTGACACACTCGCCATGTCGCCGCGTCCAACAGACTTTACGAAGATGTAGTTTCGAGACTGGCTCAGATGGAGAAGCTGGTGGAGGAGCTCCAGTCCACAAAGCCAGAGCAGGGGGCGACACCTCCACAGCATGTTAATCACAGCGAGGCGCCGACAAGCGTGTCGCCCCTAGCGACGACGACGTCGTCAAACCATCACTCTCCCCTGTCGAGACGTAAGGCTAGCAGCGCAAGTCCTTCGTCGGGCAACCCCGATTCCTTTCCCTCGCCGCCGTCGGCTACATCCTCGACGGGGGCGAGACCGTACTATGTGGGCGCGCCCGATGACAGCACGGTTTTCGCAGCAGGTAATAGAAAAGAGCCTCCGGTCCTCTGGAGATTCCTCTGTACGTGAAAACATGTTGGCTGACACTCGTCCTTCACCAGGCGCCTGCTCTCTGCTTTCACCACAAGGGCTGGCCCAGATTGAGCTCCTTATTGGAGACTCCAGATTCTCCAATGCTCTGCATGCTCTGCGGCCGAGCGTGAAGGCTCTACACGACCAACCGTACCTGAACCACGCCGACCTAAATCACCCTCTGCCTCCTAACCATGTGATCATGGACTGCGTGAACGGTAAGCCACTGCACCAATGCCATTGTCTCCCGCCCTCGATAGATGATGTCGTCGCAATGTGGAAAATGTTACTAAACTCGAACCATCAGAGTACTTTGTGACGATGAACACCGGCATACGGACGTTCCAGGAGCACGAGGTGCGAGCCGCGCTCCGTTCCTACTTTCAAGGCCAGCCCCCTGCGGATCCAGGTTGGCGAATGGCCGTGAATGCCATCATCGCGCACACTCTCCGCAAGAGGAATCGCATGCGGAACAAGGACGAGTACCAAAAGTACATCCATAATGCCCTTGGGATGGTCCCCAATATCATTCTACGCACACCGACGCCCCTGACAATAGGGGCACTGTTGTCGACAGTGAGTCCAAGCGAACTTCAAGAGGGCCGCATTCAAGGCTTCTGGACCACCGCTTGAATAGGACTGACCGTCTCCGCAGGTCCTCTACTTTAGCTTCACATCTGAAAATCACATCGCTTTGACTCTTATGGGCCTCACCGTGCAGCTCCTCCTGATGGGGGGCTACCACCGCCCGGAGCCCGACATGTCCTACGCAACCCCGCAGAACCTCGACCCTGCGAACCACCTCCACCGCCGCCGCCTCTTCTGGCAGGCCTATATCATCGACCACGACCTCATGCTACGTATCGGCAAGCCCCCGCTCATCAGCGACGACTTTCTCCTCGACCTACCCGAGGAGCACCCGTCCGACGGCTACAGCATGTACTACTACCCCGACGATGTGACGCTCAACTTCTTCCTCCAGCAGGTACGCCTCGCCCAGATCCAGGGCCGTATTGCCTCTGCATTGTACCATCGCACCGGCGTCCCGCCCGCCGAGCTCGAGGCTGAAATCCGCCGTCTCGACGCCGAGCTGCAGGAGTGGCGCCAGAGTATCCCTCCGATGATCCGCGCCGAAAACGTTGACGCGCTGCTAGACGGCGACTATCACAGGATGGTGTGCCTGACAACGCTGCATTTCACGTACTTCCAGCTCGTCGTGGCCATACACTCGGCCGCTTTCAGATTGCCTCTGCTGGAGGATCAGGAGGGTACGGAGGCCGGCGACATAGGCCCGAGTCTCGCCCTCTGTGTGAGTGCGTCGCGCGCCGCCATCTCGCTCCTGAACTACCATCAGATTGAACACCCATACACACCGTAAGTGAACCGGCTTACATGACAGACCTCATGTCAAAACTCACTAATACCGCCCAGATATCTGCTGTATCAAATCGCTTGGAGTGTAGACATACTCTTCGTCAATATTCTACAGAATAAGACTAACCCCCGCGCACGTCGCGACCTCGACCTCATCCGCACCGTAATCTCCTTCTTTGAGAAGTACGACCCAGACCACCAGTCTGTCGTGTCGTACCAAATCATCAAGGTTATCGCTGACGTCGCCGCTTCCGTCCTCGCAAATACCCCAACACTGCCGCCGCACATGCTTCCTGTCTCGCGCGGACCCTCTGCCGCCCTCCGACAACCTCAACAACAACAACCTGTTGGGGATATTTCGATGACGCCAGGTGTACCCGTGGATGCTTTCTCGTCCCCGATGGGAGGACCCGGGTCAGCCCGCAGCGGCAGCATCAACAGCACTGCCGACGTCCTGGGTCCCATGACGAGCCTCTCCATGTCCGAGTCGCAGCAGCAAGGCTTCATGAACCTCGCTGCCGGGCTGACGCAGCCTAATGAGGGCCAATTCTTCACCAGTTTCATGGACATGGCCGCCGACTGGCGGCTACCAATGGATTACCAGCCGGAGTTGTGGCAGTATGACAGCCTCTTGGACAATCGATTTCCCAACCAGAATTGAGCATAAGCCGCAGTAGCACCAGAGCTGGAGAGCCAGGCTTGGCGTCATCGGGACCCACCGTGACGGACCATGTCCGGCCATCCGGCGGTAGACGGGTGGTATCGTGGGTTCGTGAAGTCGCCGAATGACGCTTTGCATCGCCGGCCTTTGTAGCTAGCCCCACATAGCGCCGCCCCCGAAGGCGAAATCGACGAGTGCTACGTCGTACGGCACGCGACGCCCTGCCCGAACCAATCGATACTCCGTCCTCTCGATGACCAAAGGTTCCCTTCCCACTGCTTCGGGCAAGAAACGATGTAATAATCCACCCGAAAAGATGCCGTGTCGCAAGGCGGCGTGAATCCGCTAGGTACACGCACGCGATGGTCGAATGTGGGTGATCGACGCCTTTCCGATGAGTTGGAGACGGAACGAGCATGTGAACGAGAACACCCGGACACCAAGACAGACAACATCGGCAGCGAAAGCAGAGCTTCACTGCTGCATCAACCGTATGAAATGCAGGCAACTGGAATTGAATTTTTTCTGCTTTCACCCCCCTGATAATTTCACACCTGCTTCGTGTCCATTTTTCTCTCAAAGACATGCCACTTGTAAAAAAGAGAAAAAAAAACTACTAAAAAAACACAGCACACAGACCAGGAAAATGTCTCGCTGAGTGAACCCGTCCTTCCGTTGAGAATCAAAGCCCCCCCCCTCCTTTTTGCAGACAACCTCCAAGCGCAAGAACATCGACGGGTTTCCTCTCTCTCTTCTACTTCCTTCCTCTGAGCAATTGTTTTTGGGTCACTCCGTACCTCCGTGAAAACACCCCCTGTCGATAATCAGCAGCAGAATCCGGGGTAGAAATTGTCAAAGGCAATCATGACGTCAGCGCCTTGCCGGACTTTTCGGTTTCACGTTTCCACCCTTTGACCACCAAAGTTCCTCGACCGAGCGACAGAAATCGACAAGCGCGACGCCGGCAATCTGGTGCTCCCCCCCCTAAGGACCATTCTCGCCAACAAGGCCAGAATTTTTGCGCACGTCTTTTCTGGAATGTTCAGGTCCTGACCTCCCCCGATCCCGATTTTTCCCTCCAGCTGTTCCTGCGTTGCCGCCATCGTCCGGTGCAACATCTATATCCAGCTCCATTCCACGTTCTCTCTCGTTCGACTTCCCCCCCTGTCGACGACACCAAGATACCCACCGCGGTCACGACGACGCCTCCACTGAGTCGTGATTTGAACAGCTTTGGGAGTATAGCGCCCCAAAGCAACATCGGCACTCCACTCTACTCACCATGGTGTCGGAGGAGAAGAAGGCCTCGGCAGAGGACAGGAAACGACGATCGGCGACACACCCGCCCAAGACATTTAGGGAACGCTTCCTCCATTCGCTGCCCTACTATACGGGGCCTTACGGCGTGGGCTTTCTCGAGATCGAGGCGCCAGTCCGCCAACCGCGTGTCTTTTCCGAGCTCAGGCGCGACAATGTGCCGTTGCTCAGGATCGACACCGTCCTGTTCGCCGTCTACTACCCGTGCGCCCTCAAGACCAAGACGGACGACCACGCCGCTCCTGAGCACGGCCACAAGAAGAAGGCCGGCGAAAAGAAGCCGAAGCTCTCACGGGTCGGATGGCTTCCACGCCCACGGGTTCTCACTTGCAAGGGCTATGCCAAGTTCTTCAGCGTCCCAAATCTACCGGTGACGGCTTACATAGCCGCCACTTCCATGTTCACCAAGCTTCCGGCGTTGCGCAATGCAAAGCTGGCGGGACACTGGCCAGAGGAAATGTTGGGCGATGAGGGGCCGACTGGACGAACGGCGCGAAACGAGGAATCGAGTTCCAGCACGAAGCCGACGTTTCCCGTCATCATTTTCAGTCATGGCCTCGGGGGCTCCAGGATGAGCTACAGCTCCATCTGTGGTGAGTTGGCGAGCTATGGTTTCATTGTCGTGGCAGTGGAGCATCGGGACGGAAGCGGTGCCAGAACCTATGTCAACCTTCCCGAGAATCGTGAGGTATCCGACAGCGACTCTTCCGTGGCCCAGGCATACGTCAAGAGCGTAAGCGCCCAGAGGATCAAGAACAAGAAAAAGGGCAAAGAGAGCGACCAGCATTACTGCGTCGACTACCTCTTCCCCAAGGACAATGCCCAAGACACGGCGCCGCACAACGCCCGCGGAGTTGACACCGAACTGAGAACCGCCCAAATCGAGATGAGGATGACGGAAATGGAGGAGGCGTACCGCATCCTCGGGTACATCAACAGTGGCCGGGGACATGAAGTTGAAGCCATGAACCTGAGAAGAAAGGGTAATGTCGCTTCCAGCTCCAAAGGCTTGACGGGAGTTATATGGGAGGACTGGAAGGACAGAATGTTCCTCGACAACGTGACGATCATGGGCCATTCATTTGGCGGAGCAACGACGGTCGAAACTCTGAGGACGGATTCGCTCACCTGGGTCGGCCAAGGCATCATCCTTGATGCGTGGGGACCGGCCACGCCGAAGGCGGGAGACGACGTTCGACACCGCGTCAAAAAGCCACTCCTGTCGATCGGATCCGAGGCCTTTATGCACTGGCAGGAAAACTTCGACAGACTCGTCGACATTTGCAATGAGGCGAGGGCAGAAGGTGCACTCACCTGGATGATGACTATTCGCGGATCAACGCATCTCTCTCAGACCGACTTCGCTATTCTGTATTCGACCTGGACGGATTTACTGATGAAGACGTTGGTCAATCCCCTGAGAGCCATTTATCTCACAATATCGCCGTCACTCGAGTTCCTAAAAATCACCCTGCCGCCGGAACAGACAAAGTACAACACGTGGGTTGACGAGAAGATCCTCAAAACGACAGAGCCGCCATCAGAACCACTTTCTGTGGTGACGCACGATCATCGCCCCGACGATCGCTGGATCGCCGTCCGCCTCAAGGTGGATAACGAGGCGACGCTGCGGATGAAGAACTGGCTCCAACACAAGAATCGGGTGTTGCTCAGGAAGGGCGAAGGATCAGGCATGCCTTCGGGGCTGATCAACTGGGGCGAGGGCAACGAGGTGTGGATGCATGTGAGTCCGGGTCGCGAGTCCGTGGAGCAGCATATGCAGCAAAACGAGCGGAGAACGAACGAGAATCAAGCCTAGCTGGCTTGATGGGTAATGCGATGTACTTTAAAACCTTGTATCTTTAACTTGGTTAGACTGGGTAGCGATTTTAAGTGTTGGCGTTCAAGAAGGGCCTAGGCGGATCTACCACACCCACGGGTCTGGGACGCCTCCAGCATGTGGTGTTGTGTACATAGAGCTAGTGTCTAAGCAAGCAATTATGACTTCTGCTCAACTGGTCAACCTGGAAGTGTCCATGCTGCGCAGATGCGCTTGCTTGATGCAAACACATATGTTTCCTAATGGATTGGTGATTAGCCATCAGTGTGATGCGTCGAAAAACGTGATTCCGAAATCGGTGTTGATTGGTCAACAGTTCTGCGGGCCATCGCATGGTCGGACGGGCAAGCAAAAGAAGCCGCAAGACAGGTGGGAGAGTACCGTCAACCTCTGCGGGAGCGTTCTAACGCTTGCCCTGAGACGAAGCCTGTGCGCAGTGCGCTTTGTCGTGAGAAGGTGGTAGCTTTAGTTCGAAGTGTGAGGTGAGGCTTGGACTCATGGCCGAAGGAGGCTAGCTCCAAAAACGCCAGGGACTCCAGGGACTTGTCTGGGTGCCGCAATTTCGATCGATTGAGCCAGGGGTTGCCCGGCACGGTGAGATGTGGAGAGAGACGACGCCATTATGGAGAGCAGGGTTGATGGAAGCGAGAGAATTGGCACACCGAGTTGTTGTTTGTCCGTCTTTCTGCTGGTGGTGGCGGTTAAAGAAGAGTAAGCCTGTTCCATGAGCAGGTGAACTGCTTGGGTGCGCTATTCCTGGCATTTGTGTCTCGCTTGCCTGCACCGTCTTTTCGGATGGAAATATGTGGTGTGAGTGGCGCTAGGGAGAGCCAGACAGACATACAGGGAGGCCATCGATCGTTGCATGCAGGTCGGCAGCATTGTTGGTGGTGTGGGAGAGAAGATGAGTGGACAGTATGCAGCTGTCAGTTGATGGGACGACGAGAATACGAACTGTGCTGTCAGGGACTATTGAGTTGTGCGCGCAGCGGGTAGCTTATTCTAAATGCTGGTGAGGTCTTTAGCGAGACCGGAGGTGCGTAACCTTAACTTGGAGAGAGAGAGAGAAAGTCGGACGAAGGATTGGTGGGGACGAGTCTGTGATGGAAGTTTCACGGGCAAGGTAGCAGCCACGATGTCATGCCGTCCATGTCGTCCACAGCTTCAACTTCAGGTGAGGCGAGGAAATAAATAATCAAGGCCAGGCAGTGGCGGGGGTCGGGAAGAAGCCACACACGGAAAAACACTACTACACAAGCCAACGGCCGAAAACGCGTGACGGCCCAGTACGTATTGCAAGGGAAGGAGAGGAAACGTTCGAAATCCAGCCATGTGGGAGAAACAGAGAGTGTGCTTGCAGTGCTTGCAGCGCTTGCTTGCTACTTTCCTGCTGGCAAACGAAACAGCTCTAGGGAAAGAACTGTCCCTGGTTGGTCCCCACTTCCCATGTGAAATGTTCAAAAATAGCCGTCCGTATCAAGCTAGCCATGTCCTGGTAGCTGATCGGCCACGGGGGGGGGATGGGGGGGGGCCTCGCCGGGCTTCGCTAACAGTGGGTCAGAGGGGTGGCGCTTGCAGCGATCCCTTGCCGAGCTGGAGCTCATGCAACGCACCTCCAAGCTCGTATTATCGAGCGGTTGCAACTCTGAAAAACGGTTGCGTGTGTGTGTATGTGTGCATTGTATGTGGGAAAGATCCCAACCTCATATGGCAAGCGGCATCAGCCATCCAGGCATTCACTGCGGATAGAATTGTGGCTTCTGGGCCTTCCAGTGCTCCATTGGCCTTCCTCCCCCCAGGTCTCACCCACGCCTCGGCCTTCGCTCTGCTTCCGCGTGACACCATCCACGACTGACCGCATAAGCAACACGCAAGGTTACGATGGCTCTCCTTTGTATCAAACAATATACGGATACTCATGATGACATGGCACGGCAAGATACATCGTCCTTCTCCACTGTATCCGTTCCAAGCGACAGGTCGCGCTGAAAAGGCCACGCCCAGGCGCTCGCCAAGATGCGAGACGCACCACGTCTCTCCGTGGTACCTGACTTAGCCTTACTTCTTGATGTTTTCCCTCTTTCTATACCAGAGGAACTTGGACCTGGGCCTCCGAGCTGCTGCACCTGTTCTTGGATCCGGCCCTCGCCTCAGACCTGCTCGGGGACGGTGGGAAGCTGATCACCATCCCATCTCACCATAGCCTATTCACCTCACCAGTCCGTGTCCCGCTGAACGGCCGTGGCCGTGGCCGTGGCCCTTCCTTACCCGGTGGTCGTGTAAAGCGAAACCTGACGAAAGAGGCCGTGAGAGAATTCTACTGACTTCCTGTTGATCTGAGGCGACTGTTGTTCAGTGTGTTGTGTTGTCGTGGAGGACGCACTCTCGCCTTACCATGGAAACAAGCTCTGCACTCTGCATGAGGTCAATGTACTCGGGAGATCAGAGTAAGCAGCTGTACCCCGATCTGTGGTTCCTTCCTTTTGGCCCTCTGCCAGCATCCCGCGTTCGAGAAGTGCTCTTACTATTAGTCTCGCCGGACCCCAGCTCCGTCCCAGATATCAATCGCTCTGCTTGCTCTTTCCTCTTCGAAACTCCCTTTCCGTCACCAAGACTTCCCCTCGTTGAACATATTGTTTTGTTTCGCGGCAGCGTCACTTTGTCACACTTTCTCTCATTCGCCCTTGCCTCGCCAGTAGCTGATTCGGCCGTCTCATCTCCTTACCCCTCGTCCCATCTTGGCCGCCCATTCACCGTCTTTATCAGCCACACCCTTTAGTATCGCCGCGGATACATACTCACAACACCCAATCCACCGTCACGCCCCGGGATTCTGGCCGCAATTGCTCTATTCACAAACCGTTCATGCCGCCTCGTTTTAGTCAGTCTCATTAAGCAAACGTCTCACAATACTCCACGAGGATTATGACCATACAGAAACGCCTTCGTTAGCATCGCCTCATCTTCTTTTCACACTCTGCGACCGCTAGTCGGCGATTTCCCACCATTTTTGACGCCACGACTCCACCCACCACCGCCCCATTACCCAACCCGTTACGAGTCCACGATACCCAAATATGACTGCGACGGCTGCTCAACACGGGTCGACTACACCGCGACGCGGCAGACCTAGGTCTGACAGCCTTCAGAAGATGCTTGAGCTGGAACATGCCCGGAAGGTACGCCGATCCTACCCTAACCTGACGCCTCCGGCCCGCGTAGCATCCACCTCAATTTGGCTATCTTAGCTCCCACCCACTAACACGCTTCATCTTACAGCTCGAGCGTCTTCAGGGGCATCAATCCATGCCCGTCTACACCCATCCCTCTCACCTGGCGTTTCAGCAAGTTCTGCAGCAACATGTTAATCAAGGTCGTCCTCCCCAGTCTCCGCCGAGACTCAGTCCCTTTCCTACCATCAATCCTCCGCCACCCGTAACGCCTCTTGTCCCATTGCAGTCTCGCCGGAGGGAGTCATCTGTGCAACTTCCGGTCAAGAAGATAGACCTACCGCCCTCTGCCATGAAGGCTGCCCGCCGAGCCACAGCCTTGCCTTCTCTGTCCATCTCAGTGCCGCCGCCTCCTTCAAATACCAAGACGCAAATCGATCGCGAAGTGGAGCGCAAGGAGTCTGGAGAGCACAAGCACAAGACAGTGACGTTTTTGGACGTCGACGCCCCCGAGGAGCCCACCGCGGACGACGCATCCTCCATCTGTCACTCCCCAAGCTGGGAGTCCTTTGGCCAGAACAAGAAGAAGGAAAAGAAGAACGAGGCCAAGATGCGCAAGAGGGAGAAGGAACAGATGGAGAAGCAGGCTGAGAAGGAGGTCAAGTCTGTCAAGAAGATGCTGGCCGCCAAGCTCAGCAAGAATCCCCCGTCGAGACCTCCGAATGCCTCAAGGTCCATATCAAGCCCGACCGTGTTTGCCGAAGACCGACTTCGCTCAGCAAGCGCTCAGGCGTTCCATGAGCCGCCTCCGCCAATCCGTCCTCAACACACCAGACAGCGATCTGACTCGGTAGCGATGCAGCTCAAGGCTGCGTTGACGGGTCACAAGACGCCTAGTGGGTCTCAACCCGGTGAGGAACACGGCTTCATCGGCGGCTTGAAGTTGGAGCAGAAGAGACAGGCGGCTGCCGGGATGCCTCCCAGAAAGCCTGTCCCGCAGCCTTCTCTGACGAACCAGAGATCAAATTCGTTTGGGCCCGAAGTGAGGGTGACGCCACCAGCTTTCACGGCTCCTGGTCTCCCGAGATCTGCTTCATACGGGCCGCAGGCAGAGATAAGCAAGCATCATGAGGATGACACGTTCGCCCCCAGGAAACCACGGGTTGCTTCGATGCATGTTCCGTCTTGGTGTCAACCCCTGGTGTCTCCTACGGCACCGCCGGTGCCGGATGTAGGCAACCTCCAGCAGTGGAAAACCAACACAGAACAGCAGCAAGACTTGGCAGCCGACGACGACGAGTTGGAGCCTCCCAAAGCACTAAGCGAGTTTGTGCTCGAACAAGAACGAGGTCGACGAAGGGAGAGCTACGTCCACCAGTCCCGCCAGCAAAGCAGAGATCGATCCATCAACGGCTTCAAGGACGAGGTCCGTGTCTCATCTGCCAAGTCTCAGTATCCTCCCCAGGCCAACCGACAGCATCAGCCCCGCGCGCACTCTTCATCTTCCGACGGCAGCCCTTTGGGTGGCAACTACCCGCCGCGTAATGGGTCTATGACCAACCTCAACGTCCACAATGATCAGTCGTCCCAAGCTGAAGATTTCACGATCACCTTCCGTCTTCCCTACACACCCCCGGCTCATGGCAGCCCTAGTCAAGGTTCGTTTGACCGTTCGATCTCGCAAGGACCGCCGGTGTCCAGGATGACGTTGAGGGAGATTCCTCTCCCTGCTGGGAGGTCATCGTCGCGCGAGAGGCTTCCGCCCACACCAGGAGCCGCAATCAGGAGCTTCAGAGATGCGGCTAGAGCAGCTTTCCACAAAGTGTCGACTCCAGGGTCTTCCAAGCCCCCAGCCTCCAATTATTTCACACGTACCGCACGAGACACCACCATGACACCCGACTCGCCATCTAGCTCTCGGTACTCGAGCGACGAGCCTTCGCCGTTCCCAGCTGCGCCCGTCCGGCCGTTTGCCGAGTCTGCTGATTCCAGCATGCCATCAAGGGATTCGTCGACTCGTCCGACCGATAGGTCATCCATGTCGTCGTGTGATGAAGGCATGCCTTCTCCTTCGCCAGCCACGACACCGGATTCTTCAAGGCCCCAGTCTGAGAAGGGATTGCCGCCGGTGGGTGGAGAAGTGGGAAGGGTGGATAACGAAACTGTGTTGGTTTCCGACGACACAAGATCGTACAGACTCTCTCATACGGCAATGCTGACATCTTCGCCAACCGTCTCGAACCCAAGGATCAGTCTTCCTCCGCAGATTCCAGTCCAGAACCATGAAGCTCACCTTAACGAGCTGGAGGCTCTTGTGACGGAAAAGTTCGGCAGGAATGCCAGTGTCGCCGATGCTGAGGACAGCGACTCGTCCCAGAGCTATCCTACTCCCACGCATACAGAGAGTTCAAAGTCGTCAACGGTGGCCTCGCCGCTGACATCTGCATCTCTCACGAGCCCCCAGGAGTACGGACAGAAGGAACAGAGGCAGGTTGAGGATGTCACTCCCCCGGGGCAGGATGAGACCTCGTGTGCAGTTCAGCGTCACCCGAGCCTGACTAAAAGTCGCTCGAGCCCCGACCTTGCCCTAGATACAAGTTTCCTTCCAAAACTCAAGCACCAGCCTCTGGTTCCCCGGGCACTGGTTCCGCCTCCGCCACCGCGCTCGTCTAAGCGCGGATCTGTTAGTAATCTGGCCGGCAAGGCAGCGACCCAAGCTTCACAGCCATTGGATGCGCCGTGGAGGAAATCGGTTGTGTCTGTCAAGGCGCCTGCGAACCCTTCGAGTTACCTCGAGGAAGCTCGTAAATCCATGCCAGGTCCGCCTGGCCCACTGCGATCCAATCGTGTATCGCGCGCGTCCATCGTACCTCCCAACGGCACCCCCGAACCGGTTGCCAAGATGTTGGTGGAATGCTGCAGTTGTAAGTTCTTGCACGACATGCCTAGCAAAGTTTATGAGTGCATGGCAAACCCCGATGGAAAGGTTGAAGATCGGAAGCTTGGAGTCAGTGGCGTCATCTCAACAACAGTCAAGTGCCCGTGGTGTTCTCACGGGATGACGACGCGATGCTGCGCAGGGTACGCGGCAGTTATCTATTTAAAGGAGAAACTGCACTAAGCAGGAGGGAAACAAACACGAAGTAATGGAATGAATGAGGGGGGGTAATCATAGTATGGGTCGTGATCTTGGCTGCTTATTTTGCACTTTGGCTTCTTGAGCCCTCATCGAGCTCAGTAAAACATTAGAGACGAACGAAATGGTACGATAGGGAAAAGGTGGTAATACCGCATGCACGGCAGGACTGTGTACAAACATGTATTAGTAGGATGGTACACACCAGCCAGCTCTTTGGATGAAGACTGACCTGAGAAACAATGCATCCATTAGCTATTGATACTGCCTACAATGAATTCTCGTGGAAACAATCTGATGAACGAAGGAAATGATAGTGACAACTGGGTCCCATCTCTGCCCTGCTTCCCTCGGACCAGCGAGCCAATCACGCTTGTCCGTTGATAAGTTCAACTTCCCGATCGGGCCATGTCCCGGTCGTCAAGCTTCTCGCGACAAGACTCTATCCTGGAGGGTCATCCTGGGAGGCAAAAAGCCCGGACAGCTTTGGGGGTAACACCGCGCCCTTTGAAGTTGATTCCGGTGTTCTTGCGCGGCGAGGATGAGCAGGACGAGGCTCGATGGGCATGTGTGTGGCTAAACTCCGCGTCGAGGGGACATTGCGGTGTTAAGTGGCCCGGAGTTTAGCGTCTTATTGTGGGGGTGGGGGTGGATGGGGGCTTGTTGGTGAAGCTCGTCGCGACATAGGTGTGGTCCCCCCCCCCTTCTATATTCCTTTGCGACTTGGGGGGGGAGTCGGGGGATTCGGAGGACGAGAAAGAAGGCCGTATCAGACCTGGAGAGCGACGGCGTCTGTAGGCGAGGAACAGGGGCTTTGGGGGAAGGAGGAGGAGGAGTCCGGGCGGTAGGTGGTATATGCGAGCCCGTATATAAAGCTGACTGCATTCGGAGCGACTAAATTCTGAGTATGTCCAGTCGGGCTTACAAGACACCAAGACTAAAACATCACGAGAGATTTCAAAGCCCTCAATTGCCCTCGTCTTACTCAGCCAGAACATTGCGCGTGATACCCGACCTCCTCCAGCATGACGTACGACGCCCAGACATACCTGCTCGACAGGGCCAACATCCACGACACCATCACCAAACTCGTAAGCATCCTCCTCCTCCTCCTCCTCCTCCTCTTCCTATTTCCCAGTCTCTCCCCTTGAGCCCAACCCATCTGACACGCACTGAAAAAAAATTGGAAAAAAAAAAGTGCCACGCCTACGACACGGCGTCCCCCACAACCCTCGCCTCCGAAGTCTACGCCCCCGAGATCGGCCTCGACTACGCGGCCTTCTTCGGCGCCGACGGCCCCACGAGTGCAAAGGGCCCCGAGTGGTCCCGCTCCGTCATCAACGTCCTCCGCCCCATGACCGCGACGCAGCACCTCCTCGCCGGCGTCGTCGCGGACCTCCCGCAACCCGCTCCCCCGGGCTCGGCACCCCCCGGGGCGCCGAGGCCGGACTCGTGCAGGGCCGTCGCCAACGTCTTCGCCTCCCTCGTCCGCGATGGCGTCCGCGGCGGCAGCGGCCTGATGCAGAACGGCGGCCGCTACGAGTTCGAGCTCGTCCGGATCGCGGCGCTCGAGGACGAGGGGCGGAACCCCTGGCGCATCAAGTTCCACAAGGCCGTCGCCACCTGGGAAAATGGCAACTGGGCTGTGTTCAGCCCGCCGGACCTCCCGTCCATTTACAACAGAGAGAACAAGAAGTAGGAGTAGCTTGGGGATGTACGTATTCGCTCATCATAGATGTAGCACCTCAGAAGTCTACAAGATGAAAGAGAAAAAAAACCCCCCGAAAAAAGGAACAGTCGTATTACAATGGGAAAGAAGAAAATCAAAACTCAAATGGTATCTCGGATGTGCCGTCTATCCCTCGGTTTTCTTGTCTAAATCACTGGAAAGAGCTCGACTGTCCTGGCCTCCCGCTCATCTTCAGGCTCTCTTCCATTGCCCTCTTGAGATCCTCGTCGTCGTCGTCGTCTTCATCTGCGGCTTCGCGCGCCTTTCCCTTGGACGCGTTCCGCCGGAACTCCTCCTCGGCTAGGCTCTGCTTCTTCACGTACTCTATCACAGTCTGTTCCTCCGACTGCGCCGCCGCAGCCCTGTTCA
This sequence comes from Colletotrichum incanum, assembly GCA_001625285.1. NCBI lineage: Eukaryota > Fungi > Ascomycota > Sordariomycetes > Glomerellales > Glomerellaceae > Colletotrichum > Colletotrichum incanum. Next base: position 230,842 of record LFIW01000334.1, read on the forward strand.
GCTGCTCCCGGTGCGCAGCTTCAGAAGCTTCGATCGCCCTTCTCAGCTCCTCATCGTCATCTGTCACGCCCTCGATGTGGTGTCGCTTCGATTCTTCCAAGATACGCTTCAGCTCTTCATCGTCTTCATGTTCCGTATGCTGAGCAATCTTGGATTGCTCGAGAGCGAGCTGGAACTCCTCGTCATCCTCATGCGAGCCCTGTCCTGGGTGCACACCTGCGGCCTGCAAAGACATGCTCTGCTGGATCGCCTGCTCAATGAGCCGTTGGTACTCTTCGTCCGTGATTTCCAGCTCAGCACTCGAGAACGGGTCCTGGTCTTGGTTTTTCGCGTCTCTGTCGTAAGACATCGGCTTCTCAGGCCGTACGTCCGGAATCCCTGTGCCGCTGCTGCGGAAGTGATTGACGCTCGCCCTGATCGCTTGCTCGACCGCTGCGTCTTCTTCGGGATTGCCACGGGAGGTCTCCGCGACAGACGCACGAATAGCCCGCTCGAACTCCTCGTCTTCAGCAACGCTCGTTGTGGTGCTGTCGGGAAGTGACAAGTCAGACCTCGAAGCAGGTACGATAGCCTCGACGTGTCCCTTTTTCCACGCCTCTTTACGAGCATGCAGCTGTTTCCTCTCCTCAAAGGACAATCTCCTTGTGTGCGACCACCCGGTGACTGGAGGCGTGAGACTCTTTTCGGGCTGGCTCTGCATATAGGGGCTCTCGCCATCTGCTCTTTGCTTCTCACGCTGCTCCTTGAGCTTCATGGCTTGAAAGTTCTTCAAGTCAAACTTAACGTTGTTCCACCGAGCAATCACATCTTCACATTCCGCAATGCTAGCAGTTTCCATGTCCATCTGCCCCTGCTTCATGCGAGACGCAATAATGTAGTTTTGGACGCTGGTGGAGAACGCGTTGCGAAGTGTTGCATGGACACCTTGCATGGTATAAGCCGGGACGGCCCACACAGCTGTAAAAAGTTAGATGTCATTCCAGTTGTCTGTCAAGTTTTGCAGCACTCACCAGATGCGGGCTTGAAAATCAAGCCGCCAATGCCCTTGCCGAATCCTTTGATGAGACCAGGAACGCCCTCCTTCTCGGCGCCCTTCAGAGGCTGCGTCACCAGCCCGCCAATGCCGTCGAACATGCCGTAGCCGAATTCCTTTGCTGCAATTCTGACGCCGCTAGCAAAGTCTGTCACCTTCTCGGGAGGCCGCACAGTGTCGTCGTTATATAGACGGGGTGCATTTCGGAAGCCCCTGGCTAGGCCAAGACAGACGTTCATTGGCGTCTTCACACCGGTGGTGACAATGCGACTGACGCTGGTGCCAGCTGCCACAGCCGCGTCAACGCCCACAGCCGCGGGCGAGGACTCTCTGAAGGATCGCTTCCCTGGGCTGGTGGGTGGTCTCGTGGGCTGCGCCGTCGACGGATTTTCCGACGGTGCCGTCTCACTCGGAGCAATTGACCCAGTCTCTGCTGAACTAAATACCACGGAGGGTGCTGTCGACGTTGTATGCGATTGGGTCAAAGATGCTGTGCCGGGCTGCGGTGAAAGCGGAAGCGTCGGTGTAGAACCGCCAGTTTCCATTAGGCCTAGTTGTGTCGACGATTCTGAAGCGCGCGTGCTGGGGGCGACCGATGCGCTGTCACTTTCTTTGATAGACGTCTTGCTGGATCCTGATCCCTCAGGAAAGGAGGGGGTGACGGGGGGCTCGGGGGTCTTGTCCCCTTTGCTTCTCGCTTTGAACAACTCTCGGGGGAAATCTGCCACAGCCATGCCAATGTTGCTGAGGTCTGCCACGAGCGAGGTTGCCACAGCGGAAACAGGATCCCACGGCTGACCCTCCGTTATATACTCCTTGGGCCGGTAGCTACGAACTGTCAGTTATTAACACACATTCCATCGTCAGAAGAACTTACAGCTTAAGGTCAGAGTATTTAATGAGACCCCTGTCTACAAGAACGGCAGCAGCCATAGGACTCAGTCTGACCTTTGTCCGCCTGACGCGCCAAGCGGCCGCTCGGCTGGGTTCAATGGAACATCTCAGCTCATCAGTATCCAAATGGTCGTGGAAGCTCTTTCCGCCCAAATCAGTTCCCTTCTCCTCGCGAATCTTGTGACCAAGCTCTTGTGCTCTGGCTTGAGTCTCGGGCTTGATGGCGAAGGTGATGGCATCAGCAAGCTTGTCTCCCGTAAGCTCCTTGTAAGGAATAGGATCCGGGCCAGCACCGGCCTTCGAAACCATAGCTCCCCAGAATGGCTGGTCACCAAAGAACGGTACGATTATGGTGGGCTTGCCGGCTTGAATACCAGCCGCGGTCGTGCCGGCGCCACCGTGATGGCAAACGGCCGACACATGCTTGAACAGCCAGTCGTGCGGTACGTTACCCAACATGAAGACGCCCTCCGGAAGTCCAACATCCTCGGCGCCAAGGCCGCCCCAGCCCTTGGAAACCAGCGCTCGTACACCAGTGCGATGGACGGCGTCAAAGATCATTCTGGTCAACGCATTCGGGTCGTCTACCACGATGGAGCCGAAACCAATATAAACCGGAGGAGGGCCGGCGGCCAAAAAGGCAGCCAGGTCGGGCTCAGGGGTAAACGCCGACGCCAAATTCAGGAAGTAGAATCCAGAGATATCAATCTCACGGCCCCAATCGTTCGGCTTCGGGATCAACGCCGGCGACCAGCAGTATGTGTAAGGAATCCTTAGCCTCGTCAACACACCAGGGGCCCAGATCAGCGACATGGGCTCCAAGTCCAGCGCTTTTTCCCTAAAGCGGTTAATGACGTCGCCAAGCCCCTGCCAGGTCATCATCTCGACCAAGGCGTACGAAACGTAGTTGGTCATGACGGTATCGGTGTTTGTCGATTGAATGTTGGCCAGGGGGTGCGGGAAAGCCCGCGTTGGCGTCCACGGCATGGTGAACATCAGATGCAGCGGAACGCCCATCTTCTCGGCAATGTGGATATGCGCAAAACTGGGAGGGTTCGCAATAATCGCATCCGCCACAAAGGGCTTATGAGTCGGGTCTCCGGGTATCCCGTAATGCTCGTCCAACGGCTCGTCCCTGGCATGCGGCTTGGGCGGCGGTCCCAGCCCGTCGCCCGCCTCGATACACGATCGCCAGCACCCGAGGAGGATCTCCTGGATGCCCCTCCGGCGCTTGCTGACCTCGCCGCTCTTGAGCGTGTCAAAACCGGGCATCAGGCCCGGATTCTTGACCATAAAGGCCATGAGCTCGGCGGGGTCGCCACCGATGCAGAAGAACTCGAGCCCATTCTCCTCGACGAACTTTTGGAACGTTGCGTGCGTGGCTATCCGCACGCGATGGCCGTACGTCTCCTTGAGGACCTTGCCGAGGGCGACGAAGGGCTGAACGTCGCCGCGGGAGCCGACGATCTGTATGACGAGGTTGAGCTGCGGTGGAGGGGTCTGGCCGGGCTGACCTCCGAGGCTCGGGGGGATGTAGGCGGGCGGCAGGGGGCCCTGGGGGCGCTTGTCGGCGAGGAGCTGGCTTCGTAGCGTTGGGGCGAGGATCTCGGCGAGGCGGTTGCCGCTCTGGTTGATGTTGATGTTGACTCGGCCGTCCCCTGGCATCACATGTTAGCGAGTCTCGAGGTGTGAATGTCAGCGGAGGGTTTCTGTACCAGTGACATTGGCGCCGGCTTCGAAGCCCGCCTGGTTGAACTGCAGCTGGTTGGGAAGGTCGCCATAGGCGGGCGGGGCCTGGTTTTCGGCCTCCAGAGAGGGCAGACTGAAGCCATCAGACACAAGGGCGTCGGGGACCTCCTGGCTGTCGGTTCTGTCGAGGTTCAGGTCGCTGTGTCGTGGGGGCGGGGGAGGGGCAGAGGAGCTCGCGCCCGCTTCTGTATTCTTGAGGCCCGTCATTGCGGGGAAAGCCTGTTCGTCGACTCGTCGACTGAAGATGAAAAGACCAGTGACGATGTCGGAAACTTGGTAATATGTGTAAAAAAGATCAGGTCATCACGATAGGTTGTGGTAGGTGGTGAAGGAGCCGCAGGCGTATTGTTGTGGGAGCGAGAGGAAGCTGGTGGGCGGAGAGCTGTGCACTGGGAAAAGCACCGTCTCAGCACAGCGCAAGAAGCTTAGTGGCACGGCAAGCAATCTAGAATGGTGAAGCAAAACGTGTGGTCCTCAGTGACGTGGCTAAGGAGGTATCAATCTGATGATCAGAGCTGAGAATCCCAGAAGCAAGGTTTGCAAATGCGATGCTGTAGTGGTGCATGAGCGAGAACAGCCATCCTAAGTATTCAGCCCCGTTTCATCATCGGAGGAAGAAGATCAAGCTTACGGCGAGACCCTGGAGCTACAGTGGAGGGAGGGAATGATTAACGGTGGGGCGATACGGATAAGGAGCCACAAGCAAGTCCCCCTCCAGGATTCTAGGGCCTGCTTTTGGAGGAGGCATCCCTCCGAACTCCAATGCACCGCCGCACGCAACAATCTGAAGAATGGCGGCGCCTGCGCTGCGCAGCAGGCTTGGGGATTCACAGACTCCCACACTCACAGAGCACGGAGCGCTTCCTGCTCACCCCTGGAGAAAGACAGCTATGACGTCCACCTCCGTGACGGGGTCGTCCAATGGGACTGAGGGGAGGGAACTGAAGATCCTCTAAAGAAGGGGCGACTTATTGGGCCAATGACGGGATCTTTGATGGGACGATTCAAGGGCCGTCGGTCTGGAACCCCGCACAGCCACAGACGAGGGGGGATGGGAGTAGAGAAGAAGGTTCCGCCAATACGCGTCTCAGGCTCTTGACGATGGGAATGTTTAAAAAACTGCTTTTAGGCAGCGGCAAAGGCTGTGTCTTGGTTCGTTGCTGTTGGTCTTCTCCGGGATGATCTCAAGGGACTTCAATATGCCAAGGCTCGGGGACGCGTGGAACCCTTGATTACAACCCTTGATCAGCATTGCCGACGGCGTAGTCCGTCGCGGCAACCAGGAGAGAGAAGGCGACCGAGAGCCAACGGAGTTGAGCAGTAATGGCCGCCTTGAAACTGTTTGTTGGGGTTTGTGACAAAACAATGGGGAAACATAGTCAGAAGCAAGATGCAGCGAAGGAAAATATGAGGAAGAATAATGGAAGTGCCAGCCTAGATGAGAAACGCAGACTTTTAGGATTGCATTTGGAAACACACAAGGCGACGGAAGCGAAAGAGGATATACCAATGAAACAACAAACGTAAAAAATAATGAGTGCTACAGGAAGAACCGACGTGAGGAATTTGCAAGTTACAGGGAATCAAGAAGGCAAAAGATGAAGTTCTCCCCTTCCAGAATCGAACTAGAGACCTTTCGATGACAATGTAACCATTACAGTCGAACGTGATGAACCAACTACACCAAGGGGAGGAGACAGCTAAGCTGCTCTTGGTGGATTGTTGGGCAATATCGAAAAGTTTACGTATATATAGGCTAAAATCTTTAGTTAGTGGGCTCGAGTGGATCTGTTTGTAGCCGGATGAAGCAGGTCATTAGTTCCGTGCTTTGATTGGCTGCAGAATACATCGGCATGGATAAAGCTGCTCTGATGGAGGTGAAAGTTCCGCCAATGGAAATTTGCTGTGAGGAAATAAGATGGAGAAGAGTCCTCAATCAACCTTGTCATGCTTCAACTCAATTGCCTTCACGTGTCTGTCCGGCTTAACTTTATTTCAGGCTTCTATGGAGTACTGTCAAGGAGGTGATATCGACGGGTATGAGTAGTTTTGTGCTCATTATCTCTGTCAGTTCCGCACCATTTGTCCCGGTTCCGTGAACCTCTCCCCAAGCTCTGAATGGGCGTAGTGTGTCGTGGGCTCAAGTTCGTAATGGGAACTGGGCCCCGTTGACAACTCCACATTGTTAAATGATGCGACCACTGTGGGACGGTGGACCGATTCTCTTCGAACCCGGGCAGTCACCTTTCCAGGGAGCTCAGGGTCGCCACAAGGGTGATTGGCTTTGAAGGTCTTCGGGTTGAGGTGCGGGTAGCTACGCTCACTGATTCACCAGGTATCTGGTCAGCTTTGTGTTGGCAGGTTTTGCAGCAACTTCACCAGAAGTAACGTGTTTACGATGCTTTTGCCGTCTTTGGATTCCCACCCTTGGACTCTGCAATGTGTATCAAAGTTTAGCCTTGATATGGAATGACATGGTCAAATCGCCAGAAACATGGGAGAAAGCAACTTGAGCTCCAGAAGTCGCATTCGACCGCCTAGACTAGAGTTGTAATAGAAAAAAATGAGGTATAATACAGCGGCGCGCGTCAGTCATGCTCTTCTGTCTGCCTCTCGCTCCTCCAACCGAAAGCCCTGGTCCCTTGAGCAAAGCGCGCGCCCACTGTCCATTATCGTCAAAAGTTGCTTTTGCGTTGTTTTCGATGTCAGATGCCACTCCACTTGCGTCCTAGAGTGAACCTGTGCGCGTAGGCACGCATCGTCTCTGCCACGACGTCACCCGAACAGTGTCAATTTTCGCGTGTCCCCGATCTCTCAGGGCTCTCGTAAGCTTTTCAACCCCAAAGCTAGGTTTCGTAACCACCTCTCTCGGCCCCCTCGATTCACTGTTTAAGAAGAGAACTTGCGGGTAATCTTGGCAATGACTGTGACGGGTATGTCAGTCGAATGGGCTACCTTTAGGACATCAGGTGTCGAATCAAAAAATGGCAACTTACTGTGAAGAGCAACAACGCTGAAAATGAAAACAAGGGAAAGAACCAAGACAACGACGGGGTCGACCTTGAGGCCGGGAGACTCGTCAGTGTAGAGTCCTAAGCCGCCGACGCGTTAGCATCCACTCCGACTGATAACAAGAAATCTCGAAAAGCTGCCCATCCTCCTCCTCCTCCTCCTTCTTCTTCTTTCCCTAAAATGGAGCAAAACAGGATGGTACGTACTCAGCATGGTGCTGCTGCTGCCACCGGCACCGGCAGCTCTCGTGCTGTTCGGCCGCGCATTCGCAATCTTCTCCTTCTGGTCGGCGGCGGCACGGCGACGGATGGCGGTGCGAGGGCCGCCTGGGGGGGTAGGGGACGAAGGTCGAGCGACGCTCGCGCCAGAGGCGGCGGCGCCGGGCGCGTTAACGGGCGAGGAAGGGCGAGGGGAAGACTATCACATGGTCCCATCGTCAGCGATTGTTCCCATCTTTGTCTCTCAATGCTTCTTCAAAATGCGAGCTATAGCATCGCCAATGGCAGCGAGCCGCAGCTGCGTCAATTGACAAGATGTCGCGTGCGACGTAAAGCCAATGGCGATCGAAACTCAAGCTATCTCAGGGGGCAAGGGTAGTAACTAACCATTGTAAAGGAGTGTGAAGAGAAACAGATCCAAGAATCACTGCAGGATTACTTTGGAACTGGTGATATAACCGGGAAGGAGGGCGACGTTGAGAGAAGAATCGAATTTCGGGGGGTATGGTCGGAGGGCGTGATGATGGGAAACTCGAGCTTCTGGAGGCTTTGGGTGGTGCACCTGCGTTCAAAAGTGGCAGAGTTGAGGCCACAGTTTTGGAAAGGGGACCACGCCGCGGAGCCGCGGTGGCCAGTGGGATTTTCCGACCCGACGTTCCAGGACCCCCCCCCCCCCAGCCTACCTAGGGGGCGGCGAACCTACCTGAATGGGGTTGTCACTCAGCGTGGATAGCGCCTCTCCAAAAAAACCTGCTCCACAAAGGTCTTTACCCCGTCCTTGCGCGGCCATTCAGGTTCACTGCGTGGCAGACATGGTCATCCCGTCATGTAACTGCTCCAAATCATCTAGCACATGCTTATCGACAGCGGGTAAAACAACAACCTTTTTTTGAACGATTTTAACTGAATTTGAGGGTACTGTATATCTAGGAAGCAGCCACTCTTTGCAGCAAAACCCTTCCATCTGATCGCGCCAGCTTATGCAGCACTTTGTGAAATACAACACACGACGCAAAGCTATCCCACAACTATGCTCTCTCGCTTTCTCTCTTGGGCTCGACTATTGCCGACTATACTGGCAGTGAAATAAAACGTCTGCTTGCAGACTCCGGGGGGTGGGTGGGTGGTGGTGGTGTGTACGATTCAAACAACATAGAGAAATGAACAAAGGGAAAATCAATAGCCTGCCACGTAGAGGGCATCCCCTTCCAATTCCAACACATGGACCCATGGTATCCCTAGCCGCCTTTTTTCGTGATGACTGGTCCTTGTCAGACAGGTATCTTTCGTTGTTGGGTTCCACGAGCGCATGTCCGAAGCACTGCCGTCGAAGAAATACCAGGTGACAGACGAGCGCCAGCTGCTCCCCGTCCGACAATCCCAAGCTCCAAAGTACCTTGCTTTTTTCCCCTTTCCCGATCCCAGGTTCCTCGATGGAGTTGTCATCCTTGCGGTCCTTTGAGTGCGGCTCTGGAGCTTGCTGCGTGAAAGCCGCCGTGAGCTGGCTCGGTGGTCTGGTACCTTCCGCCAGTGCTCATTATAAGGTATGATTAGACAGTGATACATCTACACCTGCTGGAAACGAATCGTCGCAACCCAAACGCCTTCCGCTATGATGGGACCGCGGTCCTGCAAATTTCTTCGGAGGTGATGAACGAAGAAAAGTAATTGGTATCTTTAGCTTCAAAGTGTAACGTCGAGAACCAGGCTGACGTCCTGGACATCCGACTTTGCGAGGTCTTCTAGAACGGGAATCAAGTCCAGCAGCTCATTGTCATGCGCGTCCGAAAACCAACTGCTGATAGGGACAGCGTGCTGGGGATGGAAGATGTACGAAGTAGGAGAGTTGTCGATGATGATGGTATCCTTCAGGTCTCTTCCCACCTGGGAAAGATCCTTGACGTAGTTCCCTTGGTGGTTGTAGCAGCTCTCCCGGAAGAGTCTGTGATGGACAACTTTGTGGATGTCGAGCTGGTCCAGAAGGGGGTCGCCATACTAGGGACGGTCAGCAATTGCTCGGGAATCGACGACGCCAAGCAACATACCTTGGAGACGGACGCAGTGAAAACCACCACTTCATAAAGTTCGCCCACGCGCTTCATGAATTGATCGACACCCGGTCTCTTAATAACATACACATTATGATAATTGCCCTCGATCTCTACGGGGATGGTGAAATCGGCTTGATGAAGGATCTACAGACCAGTGAGCGATATTGCACGTGATCTCCTTTGAGGCATTATTCATTACCTTGAAAGAACTGTGGACCAGCGTCTCGTCCAGGTCGAGAACCAGGCATTTCCTGCCCTTGAACTCGGGCGCAATGGGGGGCAACAGGAACTTTTGCTCGGGTTCAGAAGCAGTATCGATGGGTACCGAGGCATTCGGGGCTGGTCCAGGTGGAGGCGGCGGCAGTTGTTGGCTAGTCGGCGCATCTTCGACCGGGGGCGGGATTTGCTGCCTCTCTTCAGGTTCGAGCGTCGCATCCGGCATCACCTCGTCCCCCTCTGCGTCCTTCTTGTGCGCCTCTTGCACTGGTGCCTCCTCCGTCTTCTGGCCAGTGGTGGACTCAACGGTGATGGCCGGCGCAGGAGCGCTACTGGTGGTAGCGTTGGTGGCAACGTTGGTGGCAGCGTTCTGTTTGACATCTCCCGCATCGCCGCCGACGGTAGTGTCATCGGCCGTGGTCGCGCCGGAGACACGCTTGCCTTTTGCCTCGGTTACGGTCATTGGTTGCTCGGGCTGAGGTTGTTTTTCCTGGATTTGGGGTTTGTTGGATGATGACGGCTGCTGTTGCTCCTGTGGGGTCGGCTGTCGGGACTTGGCAGTTGTCGGCCTCGCAGGCAGCTTGTCGAGCTTGTGGACAGCGTCGTCACCGTTCTCAATCGCGTTCGCGTTGTCGGGGACGCCGCAGCATCCAAGCAGGGCAAAGAGTCCGCCCTTCTTCTTCTTCTGCGGAGGGTTCACGGGAGAGTTCGGTTGGGTGTTGCCGGGAGTGTTGGTCGGTTCGGTTTCGATGCCGGATCGGTGGCTTCCGACGCTGCCATTTCGATGCCGTCCTAGAATGCTACCCTTGGACTCCTTGGAGCGTCCGCCGATGCTGTTTCTCGAGTCGCTGACTGTTGCTCCGCTCAGCCCCGTCGACGTGGGAGAGGATTGATTGCGCTGCGAGGAAGACCGAGATGGCACATGCAGCAAGCTCCTACCCTTCTTTGAATTTCCACCCTCCTCTGGCGCCAGAAGCACCTTTTCTTTGGACATGTCTTGGCTTGACTGGCCGTTCTGTCGAATTTCTGGTGTGATCTCGTCGGCTGGGTTGGATGATTGTGGCTTCTCGGACATGATGCTGTCGAACTAGGTCAGGGCCATTAGCGAAGCCGTCCTGGCGAAGCGGATGAACGCAGACATTGAGCGACGATGCTCACGAGGGGCTGGCACAAATCCCAGTGGGCACATCTAGATCATACATGACACTTGCTGCCTCTCACTCTCATTCCAAGGCCTAAGACAAGGCCGAGGTCGTGTCGGTGGTCCTGTGAGCGCTCGACACGGACGCGAATGGTGCGCGTGCAAATGAACCAGCCCAAGAGTCAAGCATGCCACTCCTGCAGCAAGGCCGCATCGCGCAAGCATAGCGTCGATGGACGTTGCATGTGCTGTGCCGAACGCAAAGTACAGGATAAAAAAGAGTGTCGTCACTCACCTCCTTTCTTCTTGGGTCCGGCAAGCCTTCCCAGAATCCTCAACCCCTAAACTCAGCTGATGTCGGCCGTGAAAGGCCGATTCTCAGTGCTCGTCGCGCGGTCCAGGGTGAAGACAATTGTCGAGAACTGAACGATCGACGCGGTGGACGATGAATGGAATGGGGGAGAGACGAGGAAAGGCGACGACGGTCCGGTGAGGTTGTCGGTCGAACGCGGAGAATGGAAGATGGTTTGGGCTCTCGGTCGCGCAGGAAGCGGCGCCAATGGAATGACTAGGTGGGCGAGGCGAAAGTGGCTGGGCCTTCTTGGGGGGGGATGGATGGATGGTTACGGCGGCCAATGTCAGTTGGAGTCAGTTAAGTCAGTCAGTCCCCCAGGTCGGTCGTGCTTGGTACTCTGTAATGGTGGTCGAATCAGATGGGAAGAAAAGTGGGTAGGAAAAGAGCGAGCGGTTGCAGGGAATAGCAACTATAAGCGTCGATGTAGAAGAAATTAAGGTTGGCAGTAGTAACAACAAGTGGATGGTTTGGTTTTCAAAAGGTGTCGAATATCGCTCGAGGATGTTGGACGAGGCCGTGGCCGAGGCGGGAGACGTCGAAGTCGAAACTTTGGGATGATGCGTAAAAGAGAACGGAAGGGAAGAAATGGAGCAACGACGGGCGTGCAAGGAGATTGGGAAATGGGGAGGGGAAGAGAGGGGGGGCGTTAGTTGATAGAGCAGAGCAAAAAAGCAAAGCAATCAAACCAAGGCCAGTGAAAGACAAGGCGCGAGTGAGGAAGAGAGTGAGAGAGAGAAATGGGAGAGAGACCCCAGGGGGGAGAGTTAGGAAGACGGGCAAGACGACGTATCAGAGGCTGAAAGGCCGTGAAAGGCGCAAGCGAGATGATTTGCCTTTCAAAGCAACACTTGGGAGCATTTAGGGGCCAGGGGCTGGTCCGTGTATCCAGACAGATGCATAGAAACTGGGGTGTTCGCAGCCAGGTCGAGAAACGGGGACAGGGCAGAAGAGAGAGAGACTGGGGGAGGCAGGACAGCCAGGCCACAGAGAGAAGACACAGAGCCCAAACCTGCGAGAGCATAGACCTGGAAAGGGTGTGAGTGGATTTCCTGGTGAGATTAGCCCGTCCCGTCCTGGTTAAGCAAAAGGCCGGGCTTATGGGATGGGGCTCGATAGGGGGCCGTCATTGATCACAGTTTACATCATGATTTTCGCACTGTTCAGCCTTGTGCAGCGGATAGTGCAAATAATGCAATTTTGGCCAGTGCAACATTGATAAAAGTGACGTCCTTTCGCTGGTACAGGCATCGACATTTGATGTGGGGCGACGTCGGCACGGGCCATGCGGAAAGGAGCGCGCACTGTGCCCGACACCAGACGACTATCGTGCTGCATCAGACGCCATGTCTCATCTCCTATTTCTCAATCTCATGGTCTTGCTCCCGCCAAGCTCATATTAGAGAAATCTCCATGGTGGGAACACAAGATAGGTTCCATCCCGGCCCTCATCACACGCTTTGCACAGGAGCTAGGCCCCGAATCGGTCCAATTCGTAAAAGTGCGATGGGCGACGACGATACCGTCTTGGACTCTAGAGCGATGGGGGCCCCTGGCTGTAGAAGCTTTCCAGCACAGCCAACAGACCGAGTCGAGCTCACGATGAACGGCAAGGCGGGCAGGCATATCGTGGTTTTGATGGTTCATTACCTAAGGCGACGAGGCGCGGTAGCCGTTCCTGGGAACATCCAAGCTGTCAAAGAGCTGAGCGCGTGTGTCTCTGGAGAATGAGATTGCCTCGTGTTCTAGCTCTTTGTTGAGCCCATCACTCGGCATCCCGGTTCCGTCATTTCGTTTTCCTTCTGTTTTTCTATTCTTCAAGGCGGCCCCGCCTTCGGAAACAATTCCAACAACGAGAACAAAACAGCAAAAGAGCCCACAACCCGGTCCAGAGAGAGACATTCTGAGGATGACTTGTCTGAGTCTGCGTCCGTCGGTCCGACCTGAGTCTGGTGCGTACTATACTGTCTGTCGCATCTGATGCCCTCCCGTCCCGATTTACCCTTAGGTGCCCTGGTTAGCTTCGAGCCCTCGGAGTTAGCCCGCGCAGGTTGGCAGTGGTTGCTGTCGCCGCCCGCCTCTGCTTGGAAGCTGTCTAGTCTAACGCTGGACTAGAGACAGGGTAACCTCAACCGGGCGGTTTCTCGTTCAATACACGCCGGGCCCCCGTAACAAGAGACTCATCCCGGCCACCGCGACACCATTTGACAATCCCAGTCAGCTTACCTTTTTTTTTTCCCCCTCCCTGTGGCGACGACTCGGGCGGGTAATAGATGAAGGGCCCTCCCTACGTGCTGAGCTAGATGAGTGGTCGAGAGTCGACAGCAGGGTGGAAGAAGAGCTGCAGCACATCGCCTGCAGCCACTTCTCGGCGTATGCTCGCTGCCAGGTGCTTAGCGCATGAGGATATTGGGCGGTTCGAGTTTGCCTTATCCATGTTCGTCATGTCGCCTACCGGTCTGATATTCGCGGTTCCTCTTACTCCCTCGCTCACTCTCACTAAGCCTGTGCGTACGCACTATAGCAAATTTGGGCTTCCCTCCTCGGGTTTCTCAGAATGCTTCGCACTTAAATCCTGCCAAACCTCGTCAGCCTCATAATCGAGCGACCACTCGCAGCTCTGATCCCCAGTCCACAAGAATTCCACAATCCCCAAAAGCCGCAAGGAACGAGAACGTCCTTCCGGTCTTCTCCCAACCAACCAGCGGATCGATGCGACAAACTCTCGCAACCGGTGGAGATCCAGACCACCCTTGGGCACATTTCCTATTGTTTCTCATTGGCCATGTTACCGCCCGGTTGAGTGATGGATCTGGTTGGGTAACGCACTCACACACACACACTCTTACCTTCGCGCTCATACTCCCTCATGCAACACTCCATCCCATCCACACATCGCAAGAAACCAAATGAAGGGAGCCACTCGGGCACACGCATCCGACAACAGGGGGAAGAGGTCAACCGTCATGCAAGAAGGAAATACCGCCGTGTGGGAAGCCCTTCCCGATTCCGCACCCGCTGCGACTCTTCCAGGAATCGTCCAGGATGGTGCCTCCCGGACGAATGCCCCAGGCACATTTCCCAACGTGGATGTCGTGCACCGGCTCCTGTTTTTGTGTCCCGCAAGGGTTTTCTTCTACCACAGAGGGAACAGCTCTCTTCTTTCTGTCGCTGCCTTACAACGAGCGTCTCTTACTTGATGCTGTACGGCTCTCCTCTGAGCAACGCCTCAAAAGGAGGCAAGACTCACGAAAACGTTGGAGACTCACCCCAGGAAAGTCAACCAATCCACGGGTGCATATGGGCTTTGACGGAATGCAGTCTCGGGCTGCATATCCGGTCGCCGCCGCCGCGCACAACATTAGATGACAGACCACCCCCCAAAATAAAGGCACACATATGCGTTGCTGCTGTTGGGTGTTCCAGAAAGCTCTCCAGACACTCCAATCTCGAACGCTACTGCCACAGCGGCAAGCCCCGAGAAGCACTACCCAACCCAAACACAAAGAGAGGCTCGTGTGGCGCAAGGTTCATGAACATGGTGTTGTGGGGTTGCCGTGCCGTACAAACATGCAAATGCTTTTTTCGCGGGGGTAAGTCAAGTCTCCATCTTCTTCTACATAATTAGTACTTTCCCTCTTCCTCCTCTCTTACCATGTATTTGCTTATGTAATACATGGAACCGATGTGACTGAACGCGAGCGTTGCAGCTTCAGGGTACGTACCTTGAGGACATCTTGCTTTTGTTGTTCTTTTGGCCAATGCTCCTTGACCTTACACAAACTTGGAGAACTTCAAAGTCTAGTCCTGTGACATTACTATTGAACATACCAGATCACCCCAACTAGAGCATCGGGACGAATCACTCCTACTTGTTCCCAGACCGCTCAAGGATCGTGGCCGAGACCCTCCGCAAGCTTGCGTCCCGGTTGTCAACTAGACGTCCCACCAACCCGGCAGCCTCAGTAAGAACGAACGGGAAAACGGAGCTGAAGTGTCTGATTGGTGTCTGATGTTACTGCTTGTGATGCTTACCGTTCCTTTTCCTCTAGCCATACCATCCGGACCTCTAAAAACGCCCAGCCATGTAAAGATGCCAAATCACTAGGACCACTTCGTCCTAAACTGCCCCAACCAAATCTTTCACCGCCTTCTGTCTCTCTCAAGTTTCCTGACCTAGTCTACTTCCATGGTGACATAAGAGTACAAGGCTTCAAAAAACGTCATCTCTGGAGACGCGAAAAAGTTTGGATCATGGTTGGTAGACCAATGCGCCTCACATGTGACTTGCCCCAAGCACAGGGAACTACGTTACAAGCGCTCTGCCATGTCCTTTTTCCCGTTCGGTCCCTTTTTGATAAGGATCTGGATCTTATCCAAGGCGACCGGGTCCTCGGGAAAGGGGTAAGATGTGTACTCTTCCTCTTCCATACTCCGCGTGCGTGCTGAGTCGGGATCGGAAATCCATGGACTGCGCGTAATTCTGTCAGCTCTTGTTACAGTTCTGGTCTGTGGGCATAATCAAGCACACCTGATCCATGTCTCATTGCCGTTGGGAAACTTCATAAGTTCCCACTCTCTACTCTCCTTATCAGCAGGCATCATGGTGTCCTAGATGATGATGGCCGGCCTAGCCAACTCTGTTACGATTTGCTTGACAGGTACACTCGGAGCGACGCTGAAGACCAACGTCGATTCGTCGACGTCGATGAATCCCTGCGGATCATGAAGTACCATAATGTTGCGGCTCTTGAGGAACTCGATGGTGGCTTGGGTGTACGCTGGGTCCTGCGAATAGCATCGAACTTCCCGGCCGATATGCTCTCCTAGTATTCGTGCCATGGTCAGGGCAACCGCGTGCTGGACGTGACTTCGAATCTCGGAGCTTCCGTTGCTCGACCCCATCTGGTCGTTCTTATCGTTGGAATCATCGAACAAGTCGCCCAAGCCGAAGCAAATGATTTCGTTTATTACATTGGGAATCGGGATTTAAAGCAAGATGTCCTTGAGCTTCTTGCATTGCAGGCTCGCCTCCCACGCCTTCTTGTGTTTATCGAACTCCGCATGTATTTTCTCAACGGCCTTGCCGACTTGAGCTGAAGTCAACTGAGTGGGCATCGTTGCGCGCTCCACGTTGACAGAGCAAGAAGGTCTAGGAAGCTCGTCTGGCTGATTCGACGGGGATGGGATGACAAGACGCTGGATGGGCCTGTAGTCTATGACGAGGGTTTCGCTATGAACCTTCCCGTTAGCCTTCAAGTCGCGGCTCAGGTCCGTCTTCACTCACTCGTTCTCAGAATAGTCCCACCCAATGGGGTCCCAGGTCATTTTCCCGTCCATGCCCATGATCTGGACAATCCAGGTCTTGTTGGTTATCTGTTCCGCAAGGCTGGTCAATTGCTTCTTGGTAAAGAGGGGGGTTGGCCGGCGTCGTAGCGTTCTTGGAGTTTCCTCGAGAGCTCAACACGCTCTTGTCGCCAAGTGGAGTTCTCCGAGTTCTCCATCTGCTCCTTGTGAGCGTCGTAGTCGGTCTTTATAGGTCGGCCGGGCCCTCTGGGTTTGCGTGCCCTTGGCTTACTTTCTCGCCTCAGCAACTTTATGTTGAATGTCTGCGCATGCTATCCAGGTGTAATATACAGTAAGGTGCTTGCGGTATTGTTGCTTGGGTGGGAAAACTGGTAACGATGTGTGGTTAACGGATCTTCTGAGAACACAAAATGGTCGTGGTTATGTTGAAGGAACTTTTGCGTGTTTGGTTTCCAAGAAAGTCTGCTTGGCACTCGCAACTGGGCCGCAAGAATACCTCCTTCCTCACGGCATCCTATAGTAAGGCTGTGATGAATGTAGCGTCCACCGCACCTACTTGACTGCAATGACATTTCAATGATTGGGGGGCGAATTTGCATCTCCCGCGCCTAACCCTCTGACAGAAGTCAGTTGCAGCCATGCTCTTTGAAGACAAACTGCAGGAGCACACTAGCTCATACTTCCCGATCGCAACATACAACACTGTCACCAATGGTCTTGGTGTCTAGTTCCCCTTCCATTCTGGCACTTTCGGCCATCACCTCATCCCGACTTTCGAAGCTCGGAAACGACGAGCAAGATCCTATAATGTACTGAGAAAAGAATGTCTTTTCATTCTTCTTCAAAAGTGGCCCAGGTTCTGGCAGACAATTGAAACTCGAATGATTGTGTCTCGGCGCTCATAATAGAGAGTGCCTCTGAATGAGTGCTCCAATGTGGTGAACGGGCTTCAACCACATCCTCTTAAAATCTTCACCATAGCCACTGGCCACCTATTACGAAGTCAATAGTTGTCTTGTGATGGCCGTTTGCACCCTTGGTTCTCAGTCATGACAGGCCCACTCCCCACTGTTGCTGACAGAGTGATAATCAGAACATGGGCGCCGGAGAAACCAGGGCACGGTGCATCAGAATGGCCGTTGAAGGAAGCTCTCGTTTACCCCGGACCCCTCAAGTTCGGGCCCAAGGTGCCATCATGTGACCAACCACGCTCACGGCGCTGAGGGTCCCGCACATCCTGGGGTCCTCGTCTTGCGTGTCATTCGCCCAGGTCCCCCGAGATCCTGGCGGAGTTAGCGTCATCCTGACCGGAAACAGCCACTCACAAGCCCAGAAGTTTTCGGCTCTCAGCGGCTGGGACCCCCTTTCAGTGGGGAGCCCAGAGCGACCGCTTTCCCCAAGTTATCCACCGGTTCGGGTGCTGGCAGTGCCTCGGAACTCCACTACCCACCGGCATTCACATGTCGTAATGCGATCACGAGCCAGCGTCCCCCAAAGTGTTTCTTTCTCCAACAACAAACGACTCAGGCTGCCAATGCGACCACGTGCCTAGCTGGACTTCCCGAACCATACACACAAGGCTGGGAGCGTCCGTCAGCATCGAAGAAACAGAACGTCAATTGCATCACATCCTGCGCTCCTCCATCCGTCGGCAACAGCGTCGCACATCCCGTAGAGTTAAATTCCCATCCGGTGATGGCTGCGCGTTCGTAGCAGCATCATACCCGCGGCGAGCCTGTGCGACTCGATCCCAGCATCACCATCACGTATCGTAACCACTGTCATCGTCGCCGCAATGGCCGAACAATCAACGCTCCGCCAGTCGGCCGCAGAAGAGGCCATCGCCGCCTTCTTCGAGAAATACTCGACCCTCATCCGCAGCCGCCTCCGAAACACATCCCGCACAACCCGCCTGCTCGGAACACTCGCCCTCGCCGCATCCATCATTCTCGGCGCCGCAGGAGGCAGACGCTGGTGGAGGCAGCGCCGGGAGGAAAGGGAACAGGGCCGCAAGCTCGTCCGCACGAACTCGTGGCTGCACAACAAGGATGGCTCCCGCACGATTTACGTCCCTTACAAGGACGGTACCTCCAAGGTTGTCATCCAGACCACAAAGCCGTTAACATTCGAGGCGCATCGCCGGCTCTTCCTCAACCCGCCGCGGGTATCCGGGCTCGGCGACGGAACCGTACCCGCGGCGCAGACCAAACCCGGACTGAACTTGGCTTTCCTGCACCAGTTCCTGAGTCTAATGAGCATCATGATCCCGAGATGGTCGAGTAAAGAGGCTGGCTTGCTTTTGAGTCATAGCGTATTCCTGATGCTTCGCACATATCTGTCCCTTGTCGTAGCCCGACTTGACGGTGAGATTGTGCGCGATCTTGTCGCTGGGCAGGGGAAAGCTTTTCTCTGGGGACTCGTGAAGGTGAGTGGTTGCAAGCATTCCAAGTCGCTAGTCGTGCTAACGAGAACTGTAGTGGTGTGGTCTCGGTGGTTTTGCGTCCTACACCAATGCGATGATCAAGTTCCTTGAGTCCAAGGTGTCTATCGCTTTCAGAACTCGTCTTACTCGGTACATCCACGACCTCTACTTAAACAACAACCTAAACTATTACAAACTGTCCAACTTGGATGGAGGCGTAGGCCAAGGCGCGGACCAGTTTATCACGCAAGACCTGACACTCTTTTGCGCCGCCGCCGCGAACCTGTACTCGTCGCTTGGCAAGCCTTTTGTCGACCTTTGCGTGTTCAACTACCAGCTTTTCCGGTCCCTCGGCCCACTGGCTCTCACAGGTCTGCTGAGCAATTACTTCTTGACAGCAAGCATCCTGCGTCGGCTTTCGCCGCCGTTCGGCAAGCTCAAGGCAGTTGAGGGTCGCAAGGAGGGCGACTTTAGGAGTCTGCACGCGCGCCTGATCGCCAATGCCGAAGAGATTGCCTTCTACGGTGGTGCCGATATGGAGAAGCAGTTCCTTAACAAGGAGTTTAAGTCGCTCAAGAATTGGATGGAGGGCATTTACATGCTTAAGATTCGTTACAACATGCTCGAGGATTTCATTCTCAAGTACAGCTGGAGTGCCTACGGCTACCTGCTGTCGTCGCTGCCAGTATTCCTTCCTGCCTGGGGTGGTCTAGGTGGCGCTGCCGAGCTGGCTCAGAATGCCCCCAAGGGCAGCAGGGAGCGCGGTCGTATGAAGGAGTTCATCACCAACAAACGTCTCATGCTCTCACTGGCAGACGCTGGCGGCAGAATGATGTACTCCATCAAGGACCTGTCCGAGCTCGCTGGTTACACTAGCCGAGTCTACACGCTAATCTCGACGCTCCACAGAGTTCACGCTGATGCGTACTTCCTTCGCGGACAACAAAACGAGTTGTACTCGCTTTCGGATGTTCAAGGAACTATCCAGAAGGGGTTCGACGGCGTCAGATTCGAGAACGTGCCTGTCGTTGCACCGGCACTGTGGCCCAACGGCGGCGAGGAGCTGATGGAGTCGTTGTCCATGGTTGTTAGGAGAGGAGAGCACCTTCTTGTAAGCTACTATGACTGGTATTCAAGCATTGCTCAAGCTAACATTATCAGATCTCGGGACCCAACGGTGTGGGAAAGACGGCGATTGCTCGCATTCTTGCAGGGCTATGGCCAGTGTACCGGGGTCTTGTCAGTCGGCCTAAGGACATTGGTCAAGATGGCATCATGTTCTTGCCGCAAAGACCATACCTCAGCATCGGCACACTTCGCGACCAGGTCATTTACCCCGACGGCCATCATGACATGCGAGAGAAGAGGAAGTCCGAAGACGACCTGAAGCGAATTTTGGAGGATGCCCGTCTCGGCTACCTTCCTGACCGTGAGGGCGGCTGGGATACCCGCAAGGAGTGGAAGGACGTTCTCAGCGGTGGTGAGAAGCAGCGCATGGGCTTTGCTCGTGTGCTATACCACGAGCCTCAGTTCGCAATCCTTGATGAGGGAACCAGCGCCGTGTCCCAAGACGTCGAGGGCCTGCTCTACGAGGTGTGTAAGGAGAAGGGCATTAGTAAGTCTGACCGCTGCTCATGGTATTGCAAACATGCTAACAGTAAGCAGCCCTCATCACCATCTCGACACGCGCTTCTCTCAAGAAGTACCACACCTACAACCTCATCCTCGGAGGAGGAGAGCGCGGCGATGAGTGGGAATTCGAGCGGATCGGAACGGAGCGGGAGAAGATGCAAGTCGAGAAGGAGCTCCAAGATCTCCGAGAACGTCTCGAGCAGGTGGAGACCTGGAAGTCAAGACGCCAGGAGATCGAAGAAGAGCTTTCGCGCGTGTGGGTGGCTGGCGGTGACGACTTGGATCCCCCATCATATGCTGCGAGTGAGAGCGACTCAGCGAAGAGCAAGGGCAAGGAGACGGCATCGCTGCAAGAGGTGCAAGGTGATGCTTAAAGGGGTGGAGGGCTCAATTGATCTTGCATCTGTACGACTACCATATACATCCATCTGGCTATCTGGGAAGCATGATGGTACATCATGTTCAACAAGAGAAAGAGCCATGTTTCCAGCAATCTGTCCATAGAATTCCGCGACGTCAGTGGCTTCTGCACTAAATACATTTCCACACACCTAGGCTCCTGGACTCCTGTTACGATACAACTTGCACAACTGCACGTCGTGTAGATCGCAATTTCATTTTCGTGGTCTTCGAGCCTCGCCATAAGCCCCCCACAACATTCCACTTTGTCGCTCGGACTTTGCGATGAACGTCCCGCTGTCAACGGATCATCCCCTCTGCATTAACCTGAACCGAGGCTGCGCAGGCCCGGTCTCCGAAACGGCACCGTCGGTACCTCGTCTCTCTTTCAAACCCGTGCTGGTAGATTCGTGCCGTCGGAAAATTCGGCCTTGGAAGGTCGACTGCCCCCACTGTGCTAAGACTCGGAGGTTTCACGCCACTGAGCGGTTCCTCAAGAGATCTCTTTTCGCTCGCACCCCAAAGCGGTTAGCAATGTCTTACTCTCGATCTGTCGACCAATGAGGGCCCTGGCTATGCCGACACTATCGTCTAGACTATTTGCTGGGCCGCCGCAAGTTGGACTTCCAGGACGGGTACCCGACATCAACTTTGTTTTTTGCTTTTCTTTCTTCCGTCGTTTACTGCCTTGCTTTACGATCCTTTCACTGACTGGCTTGTACGTGCTGGTCTGCGCCTATCTGGCCATTTTGCCTACTTCATCCTAGCCCCAGGCTCCCGATGACAGCTCGAACTGTTCCGTGTAGCCTTCGCTGCGGACGGCTGTCAATATATTCCATAAGGAGATGTGCTGTTACATCGTGCCCGCGTCACCCCTGCTCGGAATGAAGCTCTTCTCGTCGTCAATCCTAGAGCATTGTTATCGTCCGTTGTGTGTGGAACTGGTCTGCAGAATGCTCCAGACCGGTTGCCTGGCGAGTGCCAGGACTCAGCTGAAGAGACAACACGCGGAATTGCCACGCATCGTGCGTCCCACATGTCCAGGAGTACTCATCCTTCGGACTCGCCATGTGAAGGCCAGACAGGACCCCTCTCTCGTAGGAGTCTAGACAAAGTCGTTCATCTTCCACGGCCAAAGTGGCTTCCGCGGCGATGAAGCCCTCTCACCAGGGCCTCGCTAGACCAAGCTCCCTCGAGGCACAAAATCTCAAACGTTGATTTCCTTTGCTCCTTTCCCACCCACTCCACGCTAGTCCTTTGTCTCGATGACCCAGTTGAGGGTGGTCGATCATCACCCCGTAAACCATCTGGTATCCTTTGTTCATCGACGTTGGCAGAATCGCCAGCCCGGGAGAAAACAAATAACAATCTCTGCCGCGCAGTGTTTTCAGTAACCGTCGACCCGTGCTTTTTCGAGGTCTTATACTAAGCTTGTTGTCTGAGATTTGTTCAAAACCCCACCGTCCTAGAACTCAACGCTCTTGCGAACCCAGGCATTCGGTCCAGCCACTCGCATCCGTCTTGATCTTCACCAGCTCATTTCATCAACCTCAAGAGTCCGTGTGATTCTACTCGGCCCTGTTGTGGCAACTCAAACCGCCTGCGCCCACTGCGTACTATTGGATCTGGAGGCTATTCACACCCCATAACGGTGAAGTAGCCAAGACAGAAGTGACGACATTGTAATCTCTCTTTGGCCTGCTTCTCTGCCGGTGTGGACGGCGTCCGTAGGAAGCTGGGTCATAGAGTCTTACTCTCTCGTATATCAACCTCACGGGACTACCGCACACACGAACTGTTTACACTACTTCGCCATATTCGCATCCTGACACAATGCACAAGCCCCCCGCCTTTAGCCGTACCGCCCTGACGACGGTTGGCCGCATGCCCGTCATCGCAGAAGACGACGCTCTCCCAGCCGCCACACACCCATCGACTGCGGCCCTGCCTCCTCCTCCGCCGTGTCGAAGCACAAAACCAAAACCCTACAGTCGCTCGCCCACAGCACGACCCATCTATCCGCATCCGTCCTACCCTCCTCCCGCCTACTCCCGTAGCTCATCTCGAGACAGTACCTTAAGCACCCACAGCACACGCAGCCTCCTCAGTGTCAATAGCAACGGTAGCCTCCCAAACTCAGGCACCTCAACTCCGAGGAGCTCCTATAAGGAAAAGGCACAGCTTTTGCCCATCACGACGCCAGTGGGTCCAACCACATCAGAAGAAAAGAGAAGGGCTTCGGCGTGGATTGCCCGCCGTAGGGGCTGGCATCGCCTGGCCATCATTGCCATCCTCGCCATTGGCCTCACTGTAGGCTTATCGGTTGGCCTTACAGTTGGAACGCGCAAACCGTACGTCTCACCTCTTGGCTCGATCCCACTTACACGACTAACATCGTACCAGGCCACCCACAGCACCTGCTGGCGCTTCAAACTACACCAATATCTTCCCCTCGGGCTCCTTCGCCTTCAACACGGCCCTCTTGGAGGCCAACACGGGCTGCACCTCCGACTCCTCGACTTGGCGCTGCTATCCCTACCAGACCTACTCGCAATCCTCCAATGCCTCCATCGCGACTTTCTTTTGGACAATTACCCAGCGGAACTCGTACACCTACCAAATCTCCTCGTCATCCAACCCCTTTGCCCCGCAGTTCACTAATGAGACGATGACCCTGCTCGAGGGCAACTCATACAACGAGCGTCTCGTCTTCAATTTCTCCCTCCCCAAGACCGTGGTTCCTTCCGACGTCATCACGGAAGACGGCCGTGCGGCGACGTGTACATTCCCGGACACGGCGTTCCGCGCCACTCTGTGGACAAGGCGGAACACCACAACGACACTCGCACCGCCAGGGAGCACGAGGACAACAACGACGGCGGCAGACGCTGACGGCAGCATCAAGTGGGGCGTGTGGCCTGGCCAGGTGGAGATTATGCAGGCCAAGAGGGGAGGCCCGGAATGCAAGGACTCCGCGGGGAATGCGGTCCAGATTGCGGCAGGGAATGACCATTGCAACTGCCTATATGCCAACTTTGACTTTGAAGTACAGGAGAAGCGGAGGAGAAGATGATATGCATGAGGGAGGAGGAATGGCACACTGGGGCAGGTTTGCATGATTTCAAGTTTCGAGACCTCGCATACAGGCGCAGAATTTGGACGGTTAATGGATATAGTATAAGCATCACATACTAGACCTGGAAGAAAGATACCCTACATTACGAACACAATTGGAACAACCACTACTTATTTGCATCATTAGTCCGATCAAAAGTCTCGACTTACACTCAACGAAAGAAAACAGGTGAACCAAGACGTAACTTACGGCTTGATGAAGAGGTTTGGCTTGAGGTCAGAAAAACATTTCGAATCCTATGGCCTCTGCTAACACATAGACTGTCTGATGGCCTGCCATAGTTGAGAGGGCATTGGAAGAAGCTACCCCTTTTCCTCTTGATGATGTCGATCTCGTCGGGATATGCCGCGCGTTTCTTTCCAGCGGCTCGAAGCGTCGGGGAAACAGAACTATCGCCATGTTCGCTCGGCTGATGGCCATGGCATACCTACTCTTGACCGAGCCCGTCAGACAATCTTGATGTCTCATTCACAGCGAGTTGAAGTGCCAGCTATGTTATTGCGCGGGGTGTCTCCATCCCCGGTGTAATACCTACAGGATAAATACTAGATGACGGAAGACGGCCAAGACGGCAGCCAGGAGTTTGAAAACTTATTTGAGAACTACCCGTTGTTCACTTTTCTCCTTCGAATCTGTGCTACAGGCAAGACCTGCTGCAACATCCGTTACTCTCTCTGCAGTTCCGGGAAGAGAATATTCCTGCAGGAGGCGCGGGTCTCTGTTTAGCAACACAAACATTCCAATTTGTATACGTTCAGCCATAGGTAAAGATGGAGTCTGCAAGGTGAACGAGCATGTTCAATGTTACCCAATCAATATCAATCGGATTCCGTCACCCTCAGCCTTCAAAGGATGATCAAACTCATCAACGGATCTTCGTGTTAAAGAACCCCCTCTAGCGCCATCAATTCAGTGAACCACAAATCATTAAAAACGCCGGCTTTCCTTTTACACTTTACTGATATCACAAGCCCTTACTCGTGGGCGCACCTTCAGGATGCGGACGCGGAACCAGCCGACGCCGCTCTTCATCAGAGTTCATACATCATACAAGCGTCTTCAGTGGCTCTTGGCCGGTGCCATGACCACCACTGCCACCGCGTCTGGCTACCAATGCCACCAAGTTCTATCTTCGGGCTGCGCTTGCTCTCGAGGCACTTCACCCGGTTGTTGTTGTTGTCGTCGCTGCTGCTGCTGCGGTTGGACTTGCTGGGGTTGAGAGTGCTGCGCTTGAAATTGCTGGAAATGTTGGCTGAGAGGCGGCATATACTCTTGCTGCTGTTGTATCGGCGGTTGGAATGGATTCTCTCCAAACTGAGCATTCACATTAAAGTATCCGCCCGGCTGAAACGTCGCCGCACTTGCGTTCTGCTGCATCTGTTGACCCCCAAGGTCGAAGATATCCGGCTGCGCACCGAACGACGGAATTTCTGGCCACTGCTCCGGCATATGCGGCATCGGGAAGACCCTGGGGTCAACTCCGGGGATGTCGTTCAAACCGCCTAGGTCTTGGTTGGCACCCGAAACGGGTTGCGAGGCTAGTCCGCTGCGTTGAAAGTTGACAGGCTGATTGAGCAAACTGATTGCATGCCGGGGCTCCTGGAATGCGCTGTGGATCATGGGCTCGGCTTCGGTCCTCGGACGGGGCGCGTGGCGCCGGGCATCTTCATCATCACCATCGCCATCACTGTCATCAGAAAACTTCCTCTTATGCCCATCGTCTCCAGGGTTCTGAGGCGAGGAGAAGAAATCATGTGCCCAGTGGGCCACGACCTCTTCAGGCTCGAGGTCGTTGGCACCAAGCCGGTCCTCGATGGTGTGCATGAGTAAGCCGAGGGAAGGACGTTGGACGGGGTTCTCTGCCATACAGCGCTGTACGAGGGCTTTGAGCTCCTCATCGATGGTGTCGAACCGCGCGTTTTGAAGGGCGCCTCCCCAGGTGACGATGTCCCGGTCGTGAGGGATTCTGTAGTTCGTGGCTGTGAGCGGTTTGAAAGCGCAAAGAGTAATGGCGCACCATATCTATAATCATAGTCAGTTTTGAACACATAAGATAAGAAAAGGTGAGATACTCACAATAACACCAACCTGGAAGACGTTGGAGTGCATTCCGTAGTTGCCTGCAACCGGAGGTCTGGTCTCGTCTGCAGCCACGAAAGGATTAGGGGCATTGTCGTCAGCTAAGTAGGTTTGCAAGTCCAAATAGTCCCATTGTCTAGTGAATTGTTCCTGAAAAATTGTTAGCTTTTGAACCAGTAATTTAACCATTTGTTCCTTTTGATTTACTTACAGGAGTGAAGTAGTTACCCTTTCCGCTGAAGCGACACTTCCAGAAGAGCTCCTTGCTGTAGAAAGGTAATTAGTCAACTTGGCAATCTAGTTGGGAGGGTTAAAGGGAGACTAACTTGAAGTACGCTTGGTTATAAGCATACTCGCTGAAGAACTGAACGGACCCGAAGTCTGCAATCTGGGCTGGTCAGCATAAACACTCTGGTGGGTGAAAGAGGGCACCAGACATACCTTGAATATGGGAATATTGCCATTTTCCATGCTGCTGCTTGCTAGAACTATTGTAGTAGTCAGCCTTCTGCAACGTCTCCTGGGTCCATCCTACAAGTAGACTTACCATTGCTTGGCTCAAGGTCGAAGTGAGTGGTCCATTGGGGTTGGTAATGCTCGCTCATGGGGTAGTTGTCTGGGAGGTACTCGTCGATGGGATCGTTGGGATTCCATTCTGGACCATTAAGTCCACCGAAAACTTCCGCTGGGGGGTAGCCCATACCTATGAGCCCCTGGACAACTGTAATATGGCGGATTTAGCAAAACGCATCACACTAGTGAACATTGTATGGCTCATTCGGTAACTCACGACTCTTGAAAAGCATCCAGATTGCTCTTACTGGCCAGCGAATACCGCTGCGGCTGGCCTTGCTGAGCCACATGTTCAGATCGCCTCGAGCCGCATGCTCGACAAAGATGAAGTTACGGATGGGTTGATCCGCGAAGTTTTCAAGATTCCACTGCTGATCCCGTACTTCGTCATCAGGCTCTGGTCCTGGTTGCTGGCCTACTTGACCTGCCGCGTACAAGCCGTAATTTCCGGACCTCTCCGACTTGACCAGCTGTGTGATGTCTAAGAGTTGCAGTATATGCTTTGCGCCCTTGAATTTCTGTGATCGTTAGAGGACGGTGTCGAGGATTCATGCCAGCATAAGGGTACTTACCGTCATAGCCTTTTCCTCTCGTGCAAGGGTCCCGTGAACATGATGCCGGTACTTCTCCAGCTTCAACACACAAGGAATGGCGTCCCCCTTCTCGTTGACGTAATGCACAAGGGCGACGATCCCGAAGCGACCTGCCCCCAGTATCTTCTTCACCCAGACACCGTAGCCTTTGTAATTGTCTTGTCCCCATTGGCCATATTTTGCTATGGCATCATCAATATCCGCTGTGCTAAACTCCTGCGGCGCGTACGGCTGTGACAATCCTGGAGGTTCCGTGTCGAACACGACACGCCCGTAACGTCTTTCAGTTAGTGTCCCGTCGTCTTTGTACTTGTTGTGTTTCATTCCTCTCACTCTGGCCATCCTGGCTGTACTCTCGTTTCTCAGGCGTTGCCTATACGTTTGTAGGCTTTCTCCTGGGCCCCGGCATGGACAATCAGGCTGGTGAGGGCCATTTTGATGCTGTCGTTGTTGTTGGAAGGCAGCTTGTGACATGCTGAAGTGTACTCCCACCGGAGCTTGGTGCGTCAGCTAGTTGTTGATGGGTTTTTTTCTTTTTTTTTCCTTTTCTCTTTTTCTCTAAGGGTTTTCTCGATACCGATGAATACGTGGTTAGTCGAATTACACCGAAAAATGACTGTAGTTGTTATAGTGCTGTCTCATATCTTGACGTAGGGCACCTTCGATTCCAACGAAATATTGACGGAAATCAAGTGTATTTGTGCACATCGCTAATGATTCTGGGTTTGCGAGAGACAAAGGACGCTCAAGAGCTACAAGAAAGGAAAGTTGTTAAACTGTCTATTTTGAGAAAAACATTGTAAACAAAGTGCATCGACTTGCTGAGAAGCGATGGCTTTGGAACCACGCGAACATGGAATAGCGACTCTATTATCATATTGTCACTTGGCATGGCAGTGCTCCAACCCGTGTACATAATTTTTCCTTATTGTCATTTTAACAAAGAGAGCCTCTTGAGTTGAGTGAGGACACTTTTTTTTTCCATTCTTTTTTTTTTCATTTCTTTTTTTTCATGGCAATTATCTCCTCAGCCAGGGAGTCAAACAAGACCATGAGTAGCCGATCGAGGCCGTGCTGTACAAAGGGTCAATGTTCTAAATTGTCACGGCCATAAAGCCTCCAAATACTTGGAGACAACAACCATTGATTCGGGAGTCAAAAGAGCGGTGGCCTTCGAGATTGCTGTAGGAAGGGTCGCAGCGTGCCGCTTGGTGACGGGAAGGAACTGGGCAGAGCCAACGGGCGAAGCGGTGCGGAGCGAAGTTTGGCTGGTCCCACCCGGATGAAGTGCAAAGGGGGTCCAGGTCGGTAGTGACCCCACGCATCCGTCGACGTGGGGTGAGTTTCACTGGCGAATGCTCGACGAGACACCGATGGGGGGCAATGAGGGTGTGCGACATTCCGCGTAGAGATTCGGACCGTGTCCGGGCTAGTGTCATCTGACGCCCATATCTAGGCGAACCAAAGATCCGGTGCTTGGGCGTTGGCAAAACGGGATTTATGGGAGGTGCCAATGCATTAGTGGCTCAAACATTGTGCATGGCTCTGTTTCAGTCGCTCGAGAAGCGGGAGCGTACACAGCAGAGACGCCCTTGTGCTGGGGCTCAATGGATGAAGTCCATCATACAAGCGTTGGCGATGGAAGAAAAGAAGCCAATTAGCCGCGCTGGATGGCTTTTAGGCTAAATGCAAAGAAAGCGGGTCTTCAGCGAAATCCATTCTCCACGGTAGGGTGCTTTCTGCAGGACCCGAAGACGGCCAGACCAGGAACAAGCGGATACATGGTGGACACGAGAAGACGAAGAAAAAAGTGAGGCAACTTGCCTCGTTCAGCAGCGGCATCAGGAAACTACCCACGCACGGTACTTGCCTGTACAAGAGTAATAGCATGTGCCAAAGGGCCTATTTCACGTCGTCTTTCGACAAGGCAGTCGTTGATTGACAAGCGCCGCAACATCAGCTGGCTGCTGGTCCTGGAGTTCGCCTTTTCAAGAGGTGGATAATCCTCACAAGACCCTTCCCGGCACGAAGAGAGCCAGTGACAGAGCTCGAAAGCCGCCCTGGGCCAACCCAAAAGAACGGCCGCCATGCACATCAACAACGCTGCGGAAGGGGGAAAAAAGGTTCATTGCTTTACCTGATGCTCAATCATGCACGTTTGGGTTACTTCAACTCCCCTTGGCTTCCCGCCAAACCATCAAAAGCGTGACCGTGACGAGCGAGTCACAAACTGTCAACGAGGAGTTTGAACTCCCATTAACCCAAGTGGCGGCTGTCTCGCGAGTCCTTAGGCTTATTTAAACGCACAAATGGGCGTGTCCCGTTCTGCAGTTCCCACACCCCTCATCTCCACCCCTCCAAGGTAGCTGGCCGCCGCTTTCACGTCCCTCATTTTTGCCCGTGTTATATTACCCGGTCGTCACGTCGATGGGCCATTGGAAATCTCGTGTCGTCCAATGTTGAGCACCCTGCCCGAGCTGACACTCCAGACACCAGCGAGCACCCCTGGCTGGTTGGTCGGCTTTGGGGTGAACGATCTGTGTGTACTTTTTCCTATCGGTCCCTTTCACCCCGCCGCGAACCCCTCGTACCCTTGATACCCGCGCCAGAGCTGTACGGTGACGGCACCATGGACTGCCTGAATCTGTAGAACCGGCCGGGGGACGGGTGGGTGGAGGTCATCGACGCGCCGGGTGAGGGAGTGGCCAGGAGGGCGTGTCTTGCCTGCGATCCAGGCCGCTTGCCTTCGATCTGGACAGGCAGGCTATTCTACGTGTCTGGCAACCGCATAGCAAAGCACACCTGCCCTGCGAGGGTTATAAATACCTACATCGTCCCTCGTTATGTTCCCGAGCGACAGTCCTCTCTTCCTTTTCTCTCTCTCCCCCTCTTTCTCTCTCCCTTCCCCAAGTCTTGCATTGACCTTTGATGCCCCTCAGTCTTCTCTTCCAATCGTCCCCTTCATTCTCCAGGAGAAACACGAGCAGACTTCATCATGGCTGTCCCCAACATTAAGCTGAACAGCGGCTTCGACATGCCCCAAGTGGGCTTCGGTCTGTGGAAGGTCGACAACGCTATCGCCTCCGATACCGTCTACGAGGCCATCAAGGCCGGCTACCGTCTGTTCGACGGCGCATGCGGTAAGTGAACAATCCGCAATCACCCGGAACACACAATTGCGGCGCCCTTGAGGTGGGGGGAAGACACAGGCTAGAAACTCGACCACGGCGACAATGGCAGCGACCATGCGACCGCGAAGGAGCAATTGGGAGCATGGATTTCTCCCAGGGAAGGCGCTGCCCGCTGCCATTTGCGCTGTTGTTGGTGGTCCTGTTTGGTCTTCCCCTCGACGACTCCTGTGCGCCTGAACTACCCCTCCTCAACCCCACCATGAATTGGTAGTGGGTGCGAATTTCTAAAGGGCACCCCCGTTTTCCCCATGCGCTGTAATTTCACTCGGAAAGCTCTCCGTAACCACCCCTGTCCATTCAACCGGACTACGCTACACACCCCTTCCCCTCCCACCTCCCTTGTCACTCGTTCACTTACAGTCGGGGCAACCCCCCCGATTCCCCCGATTTTACACATTGACGTCTTCGGCACATGCCATACACCAGGGTTCTGCCTGCGATTTCATAAGCTTGGTACTGACGTTGTATTTTTTCTTCTTTAGACTACGGCAATGAAGTCGAGTGTGGTGAGGGTGTTGCCCGCGCCATCAAGGAGGGCATCGTCAAGCGCGAGGAGCTCTTCATCGTCTCCAAGCTCTGGAACACCTTCCACGATGGCGATCGCGTAGAGCCCATCGTCAAGAAGCAGCTCGCCGACTGGGGCGTTGACTACTTCGACCTCTACCTCATCCACTTCCCCGTCGCCCTCGAGTACGTCGACCCCTCCGTCAGATACCCTCCCGGCTGGCACTACGACGGCAAGTCCGAGATCCGCCCCTCCAAGGCCTCCATCCAGGAGACCTGGACTGCCATGGAGAGCCTCGTCGAGAAGGGTCTCTCCAAGAGCATCGGCGTCTCCAACTTCCAGGGCCAGCTCCTCTACGACCTCCTCCGCTACGCCAAGATCCCCCCTGCCACCCTTCAGATCGAGCACCACCCCTACCTCGTTCAGCCTGACCTTGTCAAGCTGGCCGCCAATGAGGGCATCGCCGTCACTGCCTACTCCTCCTTCGGCCCTGCCTCCTTCAAGGAATTCAACATGGAGCACGCAACCGACTTCGTCCCTCTCTTCGAGGAGCCCACCATCACCGCCATCGCCAAGAAGCACAACAAGGAGCCTTCTCAGGTCCTCCTCCGCTGGGCTACCCAGCGTGGCCTTGCCGTCATTCCCAAGACCAGCCGCAAGAACATCCTGGCCCAGAACCTGGCCGTCACCGACTTCGACCTCGAGCAGGCCGAGATCGACAAGATCAGCGCCCTCGACAGGAAGACTCGCTTCAACCAGCCCGCCAACGTAAGCTCCCTCCTGTGTTTGTTCTACCAATGAGACAAGCTAACACCTTTTATCAGTACTTCCCCACTGAGAAGCTCTGGATCTTTGGTTGAATGGGTCGCACATTACATGTTGCCCTTTTCACCTCATTTATCGTACCTACAATAGCATTGCGCCCGTTTTTGAATGCAGCCTTCTAGTAGGCTGCAACTGGTGGTGTGCAGGAGAGCAACATGCGAAGTGTGTCGAACAACGTACGACGTATGTCGATTGTATCTAGATACCCTCTCCCTCGGCAAGACTGTGGTCTGCCACTAAAATACAACCAAGAGCCATTACCAAGACCAAGACCAAGACAGGTTGTTGAGCCCGCTCGCACAGGCATGCAGTGTGTTTTTTTTCGTTTGAAAGTCAGAATAGCCGCCCCGCCCATTGAACTGTGCTTCTCACCACGCCCCTTGCTCTCCGAACAAGCGCGGCCATGTGTGGTAGAGAGGTATCTCGTACTGAAAAACCCCATATATGTCCAGTGATATCTGCTCCGCCCTCAGATTCTAATCAAACGCCCGTGTAACGCCATGCCAGTCTCATAAGTATCATGCCAGAATGCCGAGCTTCAAAATCATGATGTCTTGACGTAGGCTGCGGGATTTATCAGCAATCATGTTGTTTGGTGTAGGGTCGGGAATGTACTCACTTGCGTCGATCTGGGATAGTTGAGGCAGAGCCAGACGAACTTTGTTGCGGTACACCGCGGGGCCCCTTAGCTGCAGCGGGTTGCCCTCGAAGTAGACCGTCGTGAGATGCTCCTTGTCACGCAGCTCCTTCTCGACCTCGTTGAAGTCGGCGATCTGGTTATAGCTGGCCCAGAGCTCCTCGAGGTTCTTGAGGGGGCCCAGGCCCTTGACGCTGGCGACGGCGTTGTTTGAGATATCGACGACGCGCAGCTTCTCGTTGCGCTCGATGCCGGCGAGGGAGGTGAGGGCGTTGTGGGAGATGTAGAGCTCCTCGAGGCTGGGAACGTCGGCGAGGGGGGCGAGGTCGCGGATGCGGTTGGACTGGATGCTAAGGATGCGCAGGTTCGACAGGCCGCCGAGGCCGGTAAGCTCTGTGATTTTGTTCTTGGCGACCCAGAGCTCCTCAAGCTTCTTGAGGGAGTCGAGGTTCTGCAGGACGCGAATGCGGTTGGAGCCAAGCTCGAGGGAAGTGAGGTTGTCGAGGCCCTCGAGGTTTTCGATGGTGCTGATCTTGTTGGCGACGAGGAAAAGCTCCTTGAGTTTCGTGAGGTGGTTGACGCGCTTGATGTGCTTGATCTTATTGAAGCTAAGGTCGAGAGAGGTGAGGTTGACGAGGTCGTCGAGGCCACGGATGTGCGAGATGAGGTTGTCGTAGAAGTCGAGGTCCTCGAGAGTCGAAGCGAGGGGGGAGAGGCCGTCGATGGACTGGATCGAGTTCTGGCGGAGGCAGAGGCGGACGACCTTTTGGAAGCGTTCGAGACGGAGGGCGGTGATGGAGGAGACGCGGGCGTGGGAGACGATGAGCTCGTCGGTTTCTGGGTCTTCACCGTCAAGGAGATCTACGGTGGGTAGCGTGTTAGTCTCGTTTTGCACTGGAAGAGCCTGCATTGTGGGCTTGCTTACCTTCATCGGCGGGAAGCTCCTCGCCAGGAATGACGTTCTCGTCGTCGGACTCAGGGTCCGAGAGGACTTCAGGGTTGGCGAGGACGGCGGTGCGCTGGACCCTGAGCTTCCCGTCCCATCCTTTGCTGTTCCTCAGCCCGGGGCTGGTCTGCCCATCCGTCCGCGGGGAGCCCTCTTCCTCGGGGAGTTCGATGCGCGGCGAATGCCTCGGCGAGGATTCGGTCGGGGTCTTTGGATCTACGGGACCGGGCATGGTGGGCTGCTGTTGTCTCTGTCGCTGGGATATGCGTGGTGTTGGCTGCTCGGTTTCGCAGGTTGTGTGTGATCTTGATTGCTTGATTTCAAATGGCGGGGTGGGAAGCAAACAGTAAAGGCGGTCGGTCGGGTTTGATGGTGGTTTCTCAGCGGGATTGCGGGGCGGGTTGGTCGACAAAGTGGGATGTCGAAGGGGAGAATGGAACTTGGAGTGCAAAAGTTGGAGGGCTTGTTTTGTGAGATGATCAAGATCCCGTGTTGCACATGCTGGGATACGGGGGGTTATGGATTCTTTGGGCGGTTGAATATTTATTTATCATGGCTGCTTACACCTTACAATTTCCCGTCTGCCTGCGGGGAGAGGGGAATCAGAAGGGAACAACACAACACACACACACACATGTGGCACATGTTCCCCGGAGCAGGACCTGCAAACTGCAATGAGGTAAGTTGAGAAGTGACGGGATGGCTAGACTGCCCTGTTCCTTCTGAACCGGTGGGACTAGACGAGGTTTGGAGGCATGGGATTGGCGGATTGGATCCAGAATGCATGAAGGGCCGTTTGGCGCTAGAGTATGACGTCCCAATAGGTCAGCCACTCACTATCAGTCAGGTCTGTTTCCTATTCACCAGCGTCCTGGAGCGAGAATCACGCCGTGGAATGAGGAGTCTGGCAGGTCTCCTTCCATCTGGATGAATGGAAGCGTCCGAAACGGGGGCAGCGTCACTTGGGTCTTTGCAGACCTGGCTGGGTTGCTAGAATCCTTGTGCCGCTGGAAACCCATTGTCGCAGACTTCAGCGCCAGTAAAGAGGCTCAGCGCCCTCCGGTGTCACAGAGTGGTCTTGTCTCAGTGTCTGCTCTACCCTCAATGCCCGCCTGTCACTGTTAGCCCGGGCTGAATGACGGCAATACGACACTGGAATTTTCGGCCCTTCAGAGGAGAATCCTTCCCCAACCTCCAGAAAACGGCGCCGCCACGGACGAACGCAGACCGCTGGCGATTGGGCTGGAATCCTGCACAAATTAACAAGTCCGTCTTCGTTGCTGCCCACGCCGAATTCGAACCATGCTTCCGAAAATTCTCTGGACGGAATAGGTCCGGCTGCATGCCGGCCACAACGAGCCCAGTCGCGTTCGAACACATGCGCGCCATGTCATGACCCTGTCAGTCCACGAGAAGTTCAAGAGAGCCGATTTGCAAATCTCTTCCTGCCCCGACCCCGGACCTTCTCCATATCGCCCTCGCGCATGCAATCAGGGACACCCCGTGACGGTCCCCTCGCCCGCGTCGCAAGGTCCTTCGTCAACCTTACACCACCCACCACCCCCAAGGCCCAACACACGCCTCCATGTCTCGCAAGCGATTGTGATGCATGCTATCCGCGCATCCTCGATTGGGCAGATCCTACGTCGTCCTCGCCGGCTGCAAACACTGCCCGTCATAGCAACATGGCGAGCTACATATCCGCGACCGCCGCCGACGCCGCACCTCGGCCTCACCCACAAGAGGCAGTTCCAGGCTGAGGCGTTGTATCTGCCGCCGCTAGTCTTCACCGGGCTTCTGGTCGCCCTCTGGACGCAGAAATGCATCGCAATGGTCGTCTTCCAGAACAAGATCATATACATGCCCGGCCTGCCGCCCAACGCGCGCAGAGAGCGCATCCAAGACTACGCGAAGCAGTGCTGGGGTGTGCGGTGGGAGGAGAAAAGGGTCCAGGCCGCCGACGGGACGGATCTGGCCCTCTGCGTGGCCTCGGCGACATCGACTGGTGACAAAAAGACCACGTCGCACGGCGACGCTCCATCAGTGCCGTCGATCTACATCCTCTACTTTCAGGGTCCGCCCCATTCCCCCGCCGTCGCAGGCGCATAGCTTTTATGGCCAACCCGACGAACGCAAGCTCACGCCTGGGAGAACAGGAAACGCCTCGTCCATTCCCCCACGATTGCCCGACCTATCGTGGGTCCTCCGGACGCTGCAGCAGAGCAAGCGGCCCGCGCGATACACAATGGTGTGCTTGAGCTATCGCGGTTATTGGACATCGAGGGGTCGCCCATCCGAGAAGGGCATCAACCTGGACGCGCAGGCGGCTTTGCACTGGATTGGCCGGGTGCACGGGGAGCACGACGCCCACGGGCACCAGCCACTGCCGGAGGTGATCCTCTGGGGTCAGAGCATCGGCGCTGGGGTAGCCACGAACCTTGCTGCCTGGGAGGCGTTCCCGTCTACGGCGCGGCTTCGGTCACTGATTCTTGAGACGCCCTTCACGTCCATTAAGGACATGTTGGCGACGTTGTACCCCCAGAAATGGGTGCCATACCGTCACCTCTGGCCGTTCCTCCGGAACCACCTGGACAGCTGGGCGAACCTCGCAGCGATTGCCAGGAATTGGTCAGGAGAGCGTGAGAAGCCTCGCGTTACGATTGTGGAAGCAGGTAGGGATGAGCTAGTGCCGGCCGAACACGGCGCGATGCTGGTACAGCGCTGCGAGGAGGTCAGGCTACCGATCGAGAAGAAGACGGTGCGTGGCGCGTTCCATAACGATGCCGTCATCAGGCTAGAGGGACGCAGAGCTGTCGTCGACGCTATCGAGCAAGTCGCAGCTGAAATATAATTGCAGACATGACATCAAGTGAAGTCTTTTTTAGCAGCACAAGTATAAAGCCGTGTTGGTCCAACGTCGGGAACGTGATCATGCCAAAGAGAGGGTAACTCTGATTGGCGAATTGATGAGAAGCGTGAGGGTCTGCTGAGGAGCAGCCTCGGCGTTCGAGTTCGCATCCAGCTCCAGGGTCTTTGGGAGCTAGGAGCAGTTCCCCGGCATATCGGTGCAAGACTTGCAGAGGTAGGTGATAGTCAGGGGCTGCTTAAATTGCCGTGACTCTTTCTTGGAACCAAGCCAGTTGGATGGTGCCATCCATTGCGGGCCAACGCCTATACGGCGTTGGGATTTTTATTTTAGAGCTCTCCCACGACCTCGAAAATCAAATCCACAAAGGTGAAGCATAGAGAGAGGCTATGAACCGATTGTCTTTGATGAGACTGGAAATGCCGTCAATTAATTCTTTGAAACCACTTAATTGCCCCAGGAGCTGCTCCGAAAAGAGTTTCGCCCCCTTCCCCTCCCGTGTGACAGGATCCAAGCCTGGTGTAAAGTGGTTGCTTCTGACATTTCTTCTTCTGGCATGGTGATGGCAGAGCTTGGACGCGGCCACGCCGCCTTAACGTGGATCTTTTTTTTTCCCCTCTATCAGGCAGCTTCGTGAATTGTCGGGGCACCAAGCTATGGTTCGGCTGTCCGCAAGCTCTTAGTCACAGGTACTTTCGTGCCGTTGAACCGCCGTAAAGATACTTGCTAACTGGAGCGAGGGGACGCCAACCCCCTGGATTCAGCACCGTGGAACCAAACCAACTTCACCCGTCGACACCGACGCCCTCACATCTAATTCTGACTCGGTTATTTTCTATCCCTGCGGATGGGCTTGGTTAAGTTTGGTCTTGGGCTGGGTTCCGCCTGGCACTCAGTGCCAGGCAGTGCCCACCAGGCCTCACTCTCAGCAAATGGAGGAGGCAGCCAAAAGGGCCACACGGTGCACCAACTCCCTCGCCTCACGCCAAGGGAGGGAGTCCCCTGTCTTTCTCGCACGTGATATCGCTCTTTCCTCGCGTGTCGTCGCTGAGTGGGCCCCGTCGCGTCTGACGCGTCCAATTAACCGCTCTCACCAGTTTTTCCTAGGCACAGTCTCAATCTTGTTCCAAAGCAGCCAGGCCAAGGCAATCACTGCGGCATGGGGGATGCAGTCTCTTCATTGGGGACCGTGCAAGGTTCAATCAGGCTGTATATAATGATTCTGACTCCCCATCCCAACAGAGGTTTCCTGCTTCTCTCTCCTTTCTGTATTCACGCATCTCGGGACGGCGCCTTAGGTAGGTCAAACAGATTCTTCAAGAGAAATCGATCGCTCATCCATTGCAACGATAATCTACCTTTATCTTTCATCCGTCTCATTCCATCGTTTGAAACATTCCCTACCATAGGGCAAACCGAGTTGTGATATTTTATTTTTACCAAACTATTCTTTCTTTTAATTCCACCTCAACCCTCACCACCACCCGCCACAATGTTCAGCCGACGCTTTGAACCTCCGCAACCCGTGAACAAGAGTTTCTCGAAAAGCCACAAGGCTTCCAAATCCAGCTCCTCGTTCAGCAAGTCCAGCGGCGTTTCGAAACATCGCCATGAGTCCCGCCACAGCCGCCGGCCGACGACCGCCACCACGTCGAGCACAGCGACCGAGGACACCGCGATGGGCAAGTAAGTCTATCCAAGCCTTGGGAAGGCACATTCATGGTTATTATGTTATTGCACCTCAATAAAACTTGCTAACATACTTCTTCTTCTCAGCAACCTCACCTCCGCCATCGTAACCCTTGTCGTCGGCACCGAACAGCGCCTCTTCGCCGCCCACGAGGACGTCCTTTGCGCATCGCCCTTCTTCCAGCACGCTCTCCGCGGCCCCCACTCTCCCGACGCTGGCGCCGCGGCCAAGCGCGTCGCCCTCCCCGACGAGGAGCCTGAGATATTCTCCTCCGTGCTCGAGTACCTCTACAAGGGCGACTACTACCCGCGTCTTGTGCACAACAAGCGCCGCAACTCATGGGAGATTGAGGCGCTCAACGCCGACAACGGCCGCGGCGGCGTCGAATCGACCGTCTACCATCATGGCGTCGACGGCGACCTGCTCAAGGACACGGTCATCTACTGCGCCGCGCAGAAGTACGGGCTTGAGGAGCTGAAGCGGGTTTCTCTGCGGAAGCAGGGTCTGCGTAAGTTTTCTTCTTTCTTTACATCTACCAAAAGCTCTTCATCGAGTTTACTAACGACTGCAACAGAATCCGGAATCCAGTGCAGTACGATCCTGGCGTCGGCTCGGTACGCCTACGCCAACACTCCCGACAGCGATTCCAAGCTGCGGGCTCACTACCTCGCCCTCATCATACGCAGCCGCAGCACCTTCAAGCGCAGCGGCACCATGCAGCTGGAGATGTACAACGGCGGTACCCAGCTCTTCTTCGACCTGTTCGTCGCGCTTTGCAACCATGTCGATGACATCTCGACAGTGTAGGTCGCGCACTCAGACGCCACTGGCCATCCTCAATGCTGATCATTAACAGAAACTCACCTCGCACGCCTCGCAGCGGTCGTCCCTTCTAGGACCTGCCAGGCCCCTTTTCTCTTTCGTCGTCACTTCCCATCTCAGCCAAGGACGAACAAATACCCCAGCTCGCACCTAATGACTTGATGTTCTTGCGCAATCTTGTTCTTCTTTTCTTTAGCCATTTCTATTTTTCATCTATATTCTGACTGGAACGGACTTCACTTTGGATTTGCAAAAATCGCAAAATACCATAAACATCTGGTGTTCTGAACTCTCCCAGGAACGGGATAGGTTCGGCGTTTGGGGCACAATTGTATTATTTCTGTCATTATTTTTGCGACTTGTTCAATTTTCTTTGCTTCAACTTCTTGACTTTCTCACGAGAAATCCTTGTATCATTACATTTGCGTCTTCCGGGGATCGCCATCGTCTCCCAGTAGAGGAGATTCTAGGAACACTTTATCGGGGTTGTTTTCTTTCAAACTCTCTCAGAGAGCGGCCCATATGGAGGTCGCCGAGAGTCATTTGCAGTCACACTAGAGCGAAAAAGAACGAAGGAAACGGGAACAGATTGCGTCGTTTTCATCATTTTGCGGAGAGAATGATTCACCAATGTAAAATTACCATTCTACACACTCGCTCTGCCGGGCTGAAAATTACAGGAGTTGCTGTTGTGATCTTTAATTGTTGTAATTCTGACCCGATGAGGCTATTCACACGACGGACCTGCTCGTCTTAACGGGACAGCACCTGCTGTTGACTTTCTCCGCGTCTTCCAACACTCGAAACGAGTCTGCCAGCCCAGGACTTCGGGTTACCCGGAAATAGTCCTACGTGAACAAACGTGAATGCCCAAGGCACCACGGTTTGCAGACCCAGACCAGCGAGCCATCCCTGGCTATAGCGACGTCGTTTCCCTCGCTCGCCCATTCGCCTCCTTCTCCCCGCGGAACAGTCTCCCGGTTCCTGGTCTACCGCACCAAAGGCTCGCCTAGTGCGACGGCGGCGGCCGTAAACTAGTTTTGACAAAATCCGCCAGGCTTTTGGTACTATGCAATCAGCCCCTTGCTTCGCGCAATGTGAGTCACACGATAGTGTCACCCAGCCCGACTCCTAACCAACACTACCACCCATTCACACAGACCACGGCCCCTCCTCCTCTCCCAACACCCACCCGCACCCTGGAAGCCCCGCTCTTCTGACCGGACACTACGGCTGCAAGCACTTTAAAACGCCCCTGCAAACCTTGGGAGCGACGCTCCCCCGGCTTGGTGAAACGTTTTAGTCACTAGGTCCGCATGTGCACCGGTTGACCGGTCGGGGTCGCGGAGGATGAGTATCAGAGAGGACAAGTGGGATCGTTCTTTTTCCAGCATCTTGCTTTTGCTGTTCCTTTAGATGCAACGGCCTTACTGGATGTGTTTCCTGCGAATAAGAAATGCAGTCGTTTCGGAACTGCCTTGCTGGGAATAGAGGCTGAGCGTTCACTCGCGGAACAGCCTCTGTGACTTCTCGTAATTATCACGAAATATGTTGCACGAGCGTGCAGTGATGGCGGGGTATGGAAAACGCAGGTTACGTCGAGTGCACCATCGACGCAGATGATTACCCAAGTGAGTGATTTGATCAGGCAGCTCAAGTCTGAATAAGCGATGCCGAAGACGAGGCTCAGACTCATCACTCGAAAGAGCAGAATGTGGAGTCACGAACGGATACGAGGTATCAATGTGTATTCATCTGACGGTTCGACAAACGGCGTCGAGATAGACTTCGTGAGTCTGATAACGCTCGCCCACCACCAGGTGTGAGCCGATATGCATGCCCCTATGCATGACTGCACGCAGCTGAGCATCTTCTCTCTACCAAGGCCGCTCGTCGGTCATGTAAGATATGCGACCGATGCCTCATTGGGAGACTCATTCGCTGCTTTACGCTCCTATTTCTGCGGTGTCAAGGTCGTATCTCAATTTTTGGCCGGTGCAAATCTCTTGCAGTGAAGTCTTTGGTCGTGGACTTTCTCCACACCACCAACACCTTCTATACCCCTGTTCCGGGGAACGCCCCGTTCTTGGACAGGACGACAATCCCGCGCTCGCGGGCGATGTAGCCCTTCATGAGGTTCTGCGTGCAGGCAAAAGTGTTAGTCAGTCAGCTTCAAACAGTGAGGCGGCCAACACTCTGCGAATCAGACAGGCTTTCGAGAAATCACGACGACGTCTGACTGCCTGGGGCTCACTTCATCGGCCTTGTGATAATGTTGCCTAAAAAGGCAGCCGAGAATGACGACGAACATAAAATGGTGTCGAAGGCAAACGGACGTGCTTGAAAAATCCAGAACTCTTTTCCCACCCTACTGACCGAGTGAAGCGACCGGTCTGGGCTGCAGATGGCAGGCTGCCACCACTCGGGCACATAAACCCGTCACGGAGACAACGAAGGAGGTGGCGCCACGTACCTTGTAAATCATGTTGGCCAGCAGGCACTCTACCTCGTCAGGGTCCACACTCTCCTGGCTGCCTAGGCTGATCGCGGC
This sequence comes from Colletotrichum incanum, assembly GCA_001625285.1. Taxonomy (NCBI): domain Eukaryota; kingdom Fungi; phylum Ascomycota; class Sordariomycetes; order Glomerellales; family Glomerellaceae; genus Colletotrichum; species Colletotrichum incanum. Next base: position 271,682 of record LFIW01000334.1, read on the forward strand.
CGCAAACTCGGCGACAGGGATTCTAGTCCGGCGGACTGGCGCCGTACCGGGCTCCTTGGCCTCCTCGAAGCCGCCGGCGATGAAGACCTTGCGCAAGAGGTTACGTAGTGCGATGTCGCGGCCGCGTTCCAGGGTGAGATAGATCCTGCGGCGTACGAACTCTTCCTCGCCCTCCTGGAGGGCCAGGTCGAAGTTGCGCAGGTCGCCCGTGCGGATACAGCGCGACAACGGGAGGAAGAGCTTCTGCAGGCGGGGAAATGGTTCAAGGAGTTTGTTGCTCGGGAGGGTGTGGGTGGTAAGAAGATGGCAGGGGATCAAGTAGGTGAGAATTCTTCTGCGGGCGGGTGTTAGTGGTCGGCTTCGTGATACAGGAGACCTCGGGAAGACTTGCTCTTGGTTGCTCTTGGCGTCCTTGTGGCAGAGGGACCATGCCTCAGTAAGATGCTTCTCGGCCTGGTTCATGTCAGATGTATACTCGACAGTTTGATCACTTAATCTCCCTACCTCGACGTAGTTCTCCTCGAGAAAGAAAAGCACGCCTTCGTAAAACTTGAACGTAACCCGCTGTGACTTGGGGAACGCTTCCAACGGAGGCATGTCTCCACGATTCGTAGACAATGCCTTGAGGATCGTCCGACTAAGGCTGGCGGAGTTGAGCTTGAAGTAAGTCTTGAAGAGCAGGTTGATGATGAAGTAGATGGCCCACTTTCTCGAGTCTTCGAGGGGCGCTCTGGTGATGATTAGGCCTAAGGGTTTCTCTAAAGGAGGGTCCGAATTACCTGTCACTCAAACACAAGGTGAAAATGCGCTTAAGCTGCTGCTCGCAGTCACGGAGCTGCTTCTGCTTCTCCAGATCGGGGTCGAAGTCATCACCCAGCTCCATAGCGTTGGCGGCAGCGTCAGTGGTGTTGCGCTCTTCGTCCGAGCTGATGGCGAAAAGTCGCAGATGCTTGCCTGCGGTGTAAAGACATGGAATAGTCCAGGCCTCGAACCCATAATTCGTGTAACCTCGGATGAGAGCAGTAGTGAATTCCTTCCACGTCTCATACACCTTTGTCCATGATGAAGACTGCATCGGGTGTTAGTGATGAGCAACGATGTGTATGCAAAGCAAGGCATGTTGCGCATGAGCTCACCCTACCTCCAGTACTGGAGTCGCCTTCCACTTTCAAGATCTCGCCGATGGCCTTCCAGTAAGCCGTGTAAACTTCGACCCAGCCGTTGGCCTCCTCATGGTCGAGTTTGAACTTCTTAGATCCTGACCCTCGACCCAGGAGCATGTACTTGACGTCGGCCTTAGCTTCCTGGATGTTTGTGCTCAGATAGATGGACCGAAGCTTGCCAGGTTTGTTGGCGGGGCTGAAGGGCTGAAGCGTTTGTGCAAGAGAATATCCGGATCTGGCCTTGTAGGCATTGCGGAACTCCTCGAAAAGGCCCTCCATCGTGTATGTCACCAGGTGCTACACAGACAGAATGAATGGTGGTGGAGGTGAAAGCGGATGACGAATTTACCACGGTGAATGTCCGTGGCGGACAGTTGTTGTGGCTATATCGAGCGAACTTCAGTCAAGGTAGGCGTGGGTGATTCTTCCAATTGGCCAAAGGTGCTCAGTAAAGCACTTTCCCCCTATGGCTCCTTCTAGGATGTGTCGTCTTCTTTGTGATGCTGGTTCTGTCTGAAGGTCGAGCTGCAATATGATTGGTTGAGGTGCAGCAATCACCAAAGACGTCTGCTCTCAGGCCGCAAGAGTTTTGGCCCTCATATTCAGGCATCAGTACATTAAAACTCTCTTGGTCTTCCAGTATCGACACTGAAAAGTGGGGATGCACCAGCCACAGCACCAGCCCTATCTATCCCGAATGCCTCGACCGGGTGCGCTTAACAAAACGCCCCACCCACAGGTCCCAGCCCTGGAAACCGCTCCTTCCTCTCACACAGAATCCTTTTTGCTCCTGGCGCGCCAAATTCTTCCAAGTTTTTCGACCGCGCAACCACCACGATATCGGATATTCGACGACCATCGGCCAGCTCTTCACAGTAAGTCACCAGCCTTACGCAGTACACGAGAGTATCATTTGTTTCTAACAGTCTTTCAGATGGGTAAGCACAATTCCTCCCCTCTCCTGGACTTTGGATGCGAACGCGGCAACTTGGACGAATTCCTACGACTCCGACGACAAAAACTTTTTTTCTCCTCGACCATGACGTGTGATCTACCGATGGCGATTACGGCGAGACAGAATGGCAAATGAAAACCATTGCCACGACAAGACTAGAACTTGACCTCCCAGTCGGCTCTCAAGCTAGGAGAACTCGACTAGAATTGCTCGCGAGGGGCACTATTGACCGTGGTGGAAATGAGGGTTAGGTCACTCGTGCAGCGCAACTCGAAGCCAGGGAGAAGAATAGCAGTCACTGTTGCAATCGCCTCGAAGACATACGACTTGATACCGACGATTCGCATCTATGGGGCCAGAGAACTTTTGTGACATTGGGACGACGCATAACTAACAGATTCTGTTCAGGTCGTCTCACGGAATACGAGGTCATCGGGCGCCACTTGCCCACCGAGTCCAACCCGACTCCCGCCCTGTACCGCATGACCATCTTCGCTCCCAATGTCACGGTTGCGAAGTCCCGTTACTGGTACTTCTTGCGTGGCCTGAAGAAGGTCAAGAAGGCCACCGGTGAGATCGTCAGCGTCAAGGAGGTACGTCGCGCGCAGCCTGAAAAATTCGAAAGGGTCGAGAAACTGACTCTGTACGCCATAGATCCACGAGAAGCACCCCCTCAAGGTCAAGAACTTCGGTATCTGGCTCCGCTACGACTCTCGCTCCGGCACCCACAACATGTACAAGGAGTACCGCGAGATGTCCCGCACCGACGCCGTTGAGGCTCTCTACTCCGACATGGCCGCCCGCCACCGTGCCCGCTTCAGGTCCATCCACGTATGTGCCTTCCGAACACCGCCCGACTGCCCAGACAGATTCACTAACCTATTCCAAACAGATTCTCAAGGTCGTCGAGCTCGAGAAGGGCGACGACGTCAAGCGTCCCTACATCAAGCAGCTCATCACCAAGAACCTGAGCTTCCCCCTCCCCCACCGCGTCGCCAAGATCAACAACCAGAAGATCTTCAGCGCGAAGCGCCCCACCACCTTCGCATAAAGCGGTTGTTGGACGCGGCGTTGTTTCTCTGGTTTTCGACAAATGGAGGGGCGGGCTACTACTACTGGCAGGTGTTCATTAGGTCTCATTGAACTATCACGTGCATTTGCTCTCTGAAGGCAGGGGGGCCGAACCAAAAAGAAATGGAATTCAATTCAAAACATCTTTCGAGCATGGCCAGCATGGGGAAAAGGACCAATCCTTCTTGATAGATGAGGGGCGAATGATGACCTGCGTACGAAGCCTGTGAATTATGACTTCTTGATGAGACGATGCGCGGTACAACCCCTTAAATCAGCTCGGCCAGAAGAGGGATGTCATGACGTCCGGCGCCGTCTAGGTAGACCAATGCCAACCGCACCTCCGTCAGTCGTCGAGTTCGAGCTTCCTTCCAGTGCTTCCGTGATGCTATCGTGCATTTGAATTACATGGGCTGCCATTGAAGCTGTTGGACGGTGAGCATGTCTACAGACGATGCAAACTCTGTCTCCATCGAGCTTCCTGCCTTCAAAGAGTCATCCATATCTATTATTTGCAAGACTCGTTCCATGTGAGCAGCTACGCCAAAGCTCTAGGCGTCCGGGTCGGCGCAGTTGACCATTTCAAATCCAGTTACTTCGGAGTCGGGTCGGGTATTTGGCTGAGTGTGTAGGAGTGAGCCGATGGGAGCATAAAGGATTTGGACCACGATTCCCCTTGTCGTCCTCTGTGACCGTTCATCCATTTCTTCAATGTGAATACACCAGAAACAGCAGGGCCCAGCGACCGCGCTACTCCTCATTGAGAGTGTTCTCATGCGAGGAAACACCGTCGAACAGGCCGGCTGGCAGATGGCCATTAACGGACTGCGCCGTCTCCCACCAGCTATCGTATACGCCAGGCTCTGCGGTAGCGCATACAACAAGGGAAAGGCGGATGATGGATTGACACGTCCGGGACGACCAATTGCCCGAACGTCGACTTGGGGACAAAGCCAAGAACCATGATCAGCCTCTGGCAGTTATCTATGAAATGGGCGATATATCCCTTTCTCTAAGGCAGTCCGGGGCATATGTACACCTTCGTCCCCCATGGCCCAAAAATGACAACATCTCAGAAAACTCTTGCAACGGCCAAGAAAGAGGTTGGAAACTCTCTGGTTACCATAAAAAACCCCCGTACTTTCTTGCCCCAGTTTACGTGGTCCCTGAAATCGAAGCAGCCCACGGGCAACCTCGTTTGGCAGCCACAGCCCGGTAGACATCGCGCCCGCAGGCGGATACGTCACCGCGTACACCAGAAGCGAGAGTCAAGATTGTCCCATTTGGAAGTGTCAGAGACTGATCGGCGTGGCTCATCATATATATATCGTACATCCCCATCCCTTCTGCCGCCCACCGTCCCACCCCGTTGAACACGTTAATCATCCCCAGGCGACCTCTCCAGATTCGCATCGCTCACAAACTCGTTCCACGTGCTCGAGTCCCACGCGAAATCCCCGGCGTCCATTTGGATCCCAAACTGGTTGATCAGGTACTGCGGATGGGCCCACAGCGGCGTGGGGCCCGTGAACATCTCCATGTCCTCGAGCGCCAGCCCGTATGGCACGTTCAGCATGCTCTGGGCATCGGTCGTCGGCGGCTGTGCGTCGATCGCCATGGGCGTGCCCAGGCTTATGGTGCCTGTAGTCGGAAGAGGGACGGTCGGAGGGATGGTGGCGTTCCGGTCGGGCGCGACCACACCGCCGCCTCCGCTGCCGCCTTCATTGCCGGTACTGATGCCGATGCGGTCTAGTTTGAATGCCGGATGTAACGCCGACGCACTCGGACCCTGGTGAACATCCACTCCCGCGTCGACAACTCCATCCCCCTCTCTGTCTCCTCCAGCATCAACATCGACATCCTCGTTCTCTTCCTCACCGTCATACTCCTCTTTCTTCTCCTCCACAGTCTCCTTCCCAACAGCCGGCGCCGGTTTCTTGTCCCCCAGCTTCATGTCCCCCATCATCGCCTCCGCCCTCGCGGCCCTCGCCTTCCTCAACAACTTCCTCAGAGGTCTCCACAGCGTGCCCCTCCTCGTGTCCGCGATCCGGTCCCTCATCCCGTTGTAGTTCCGGTCGACAACCCTCCACGCCCTGTCCACCAGCTCCCCGCGCGTCTGCACGCACAGCTCCGCCAGTGCGACCGCGAGCGGGTGCCACTGCACGTAGCTGTCGATCCACCACCCGAACCGGTCGTAGTACGTCGCTGTGCTGAGCTCGACGAGCTCGATCGTGTTCACCGCCGTGCGGAGCATCGTCTCTCGCGCGACGCGGGGTTTCGCGGCCGCCGTCGCCGCCCGCGGCGTGAAGGGGTACTGGGCTGAGAGCCACATTTTGAGGATGATGATGCGCACCGTCACGGCGGCGTGGCTGGCGGGGAGGTTGCGGACGTCTTCCTGTTGCTGCTGCTGCGACGGCGAGCCGGACGTCTTGGGCGGCGCCGTGCCGAAGAGCGACTCGAGGCGCTGCGCGTGCGCCATGATCTCGTCTTCTGACGTCGTCGTCTCCGGGGAACCGTCAAAGTCCAGCGCAAGCTGCGGATGCTTTGGCCGTAAGTTGCCAAAGATGCCCGAGGACATGGACGTGCAGAGACAAAAGGTCATCTCGGTAGGCCCCGTCCGGTCCTCGAGCGGTGTCATCGTCGACGGGCCGAAGTCGTCGTCGTCGAGGTTGAAGGGAAGTCTGGTGTTGTACGACTGCCGGGGGATGGCGGCGTCCGTGCCGCGGTCCTCGGCGGCGCGGATGTCGAGCACGACAATCATCCACCACAGCCGGCGGCGCATCTCGGCCTCGAAGGGCGGCAGCGGAGGCGAGACGCCGTCGCGGTGGAGGTGCAGCGCCTGGGCGAGGCGGACGACGAGCGGGATGAGGGCCCACGAGGCGCGGCTGGCGTTGTGGCTGCGGAGGAAGCACTGTTTTTATGATTAGCACATGAGCGGCCCGTCGAGCGGGATGATTGTGAGAAACGTACGACATAGTTTGTCAGCGCCTGAAGGGTCCTGATTTCTGTGCTGTTGAGAAAGTCTGCCTGCTGCAGCGCCTTTTCGACGCCCTCTCTGTACCTCTGCGCGAGAATACGCCTCTCCTCGCCCAGGTTGGCGAGACACGCCTCATGGGATAGCCCTGTGATGGCACCGAAGTACATGGAAAAGAACAACGCCTCGGTGGCAGCGTCAATACGCTTATTAGGGGAGTTCGCAAAGTCCTCCAGCTCAGCCGAGATAGTCGGCCGGTGAATGACCTTGAACGCCGGGTCTATGTTGGAGAAGAATATCCTGCACATGTACAGGATGTGCTCGCGCGGCGGGTGCTTCAGCTCTTCCGTACTATGACAGCCGATACTGGAAAGCAAACCGGACAGCGCCGGCGGCGTCTGGCCCTGGCCCTGGCTGTGTCCCCTGGCGGCGACAGACTCCGGGCTTGCTGTTGTGGTCGGGTCTTCATCCTCGGACGCCTCGCTCTCCGAGGGCTGGTCAAGGGCCTGCCTCATCCCCTCAACCTCCTGGCAGAGGTTCTCCCAGAACTCGGCGCTCAAGTAGTTGGTCGGCGGGGCGGGCTGGGGATCCCACCCCACCGACGGCGACGGCGCCGCGTCGCTCATCTCAACCACCGAGCCGCCGCTCTTGCCGTCGGCCGCCGACGCCGCCCCAGAAAGCGGGATGGACGCGGCAGCGGCGCCGGAGATTGTCCTGCCGGTCCCATCGAGACTGCTCGAGTCGACTTTACTGACTATGCTCTCTAGACGAGTGATGCGGTTGAGCAGCTCGCTCTGTCTCCCCTGGCGAGGCTTGCGATTCCGCTTCCGCGAGGGGAAGACACAGTCGAGGTCGGAGCGCTCGCACTGCTTGCACCGCGGCTGGAGCTTATCGCATTTGATCTTGCGATGACGGCAATTTGCGCAGCTGAGTTGCTGCTTGCTGGTGCTGGTGCCGCCGCTGCTCGGGTCAGGCTGCTGTCGCGCTGCAGCAGCCGAAGACGATGGGGGCGTCATTGTTTGTTTGGTGACCGTGAGTGTGAGTGATGAGTATTTGCTGACGTTGACGAATGTGGAGTTGTCCCCGCTAGCTCGGACCAGGTTCACACTGTCGCCTCTCGCTCTCTCCCCTCGAGCGATGGACAGCGAGGAGTCACTCCAGGTAAGCCCGGCTGATGTCGGCACAAGGCATCGAGAAGGTAGGTTGGGCAGGGAATTGACTTGTGGTGTAGGAATCGGAAATAAGGACGGCCTGGACTGGTGACGGCTTTGAAGCAGTCTGGAGGCTTAACTTTCTCTCTTGATGTTCTGGACAACGCTTGGCGCGAACAGGGTGAGACAAGACGAATGAATCGGGGTATGCTGGATGTGCTAGGTGTGCTAGGTGTGTAAGGTGTGTTCTGGGTGGGCTGTGAAGGCCCAAGACGCTGGATAGGGATGGTGGTCCGAGATCTGCATTCAGATGTAAAAATTACTAGGGGGCACGTCGCCGAACCCCCCCACTTCAGCCCGGGCGGAAACCTTAAAGAAAAACCAAATATTCACAAAAGAAAGATACAACCCGCGGAGCGTCCGGCCGTGGCTTTCTCAAGTTGCTGTTTTGCCAAGGACCGTATCTAGACGTCTAACCCTCCCACCCCCGTGACTGTCGGTGGCCGATTGGGAGGCGTCTGTTGGTCCCGGCCGGCAAGACAGCTGAGGCTCATTGGGGGGAGTACAACGAGGTTGTGCGGGCGGGATGGAGGGGCAGACAGCGCATTAGACGCACTAAATGTCATCGACACTCGGGAGTCCTCCGTACGACTCAACAGCGGAGCTTTTCTTGAGTTTCGTCTTGGCTCAAGGGCCGAGAGAGGGACTCTACTTAATTAGTGATAGCGCCGAGGCCCTCACTCAGCAGTCGTGGACATTATGGGGTTTGTACAATGAGATGACTCAACCTCGAAACCAGATATAATATTGTACGAAAAACAATTTGTGCATCTGGAACTGTACCAAGCTCATACAGCTTATCAGTACAGCTTATCAGTGTACGGAAGAAGACATTTTGGAAAATATAGAAGAAAGATGGATGTCCAACATCTTGACTTCGTCACGGTGAAAACCGCACTACCAACCATACCGCTACCGCCTCACGCCTCGCGACAACCCATCGTCACCGAGCGTCTCATTCTGAGGCCCCTCTCCCCGGATGATCTGCAACCGCTGCACGTCCTCCGCACGCAGCCGGAGGTCATGAAGTGGTCAGCCGCCGGCCGCGTTGACGCCGACATGGAGGAAACGAGGACCAAGTTAGCACAGAACCTACCGCCCAACGATGCCGACAACTACGACTTCTCCATTTGCCTGCGGTCGACGGGCGAGTGGATTGGCATCGGCGGCTGTAAAAGGGCCAGCGGCGGCGAGCTGGGCTGGCCCGAGATCGGGTACATGCTCCAGAAGGACTACTGGGGCAGCGGGTACGCGACCGAATTCGTCAAGGCTTTCCTCGGTGCCTGGTGGTCTCTGCCCCGCTGCGAGCGCGAGGTCAACGTCGACAAGTCCACCGTTCAAGGGCACCGGGATGGGGATGTGGTGGAGGAGATCATCACCGCCGTGACGGAGCCAGACAACTTTGCTAGCCAAAAGATCCTTAGCAAGTGGGGGTTCGAGAAGCTCAAGGTTTGGAAAGAACCAGGTGAAGAAGGAGGAAAAGAGACGATACTCGTTGGTCATGGCATGGGACGACCAAAGCAATAGTCAGGACGTTGTTGTTGCAGTTGGAAGGGGTTGGAAGGATCGCCAAACATGTGCTGATGTGCTGTAATAATAACGGTGTAACTCGGGCTTTTGAGCTGTGCCAGCTTGTACGGTCTCCGGAACTCCTTCAACCGCTTCCTTCAGCCAAGGTAGCCCTATGTGCCAGGGGACAAGACGAACGCGGGTCATGCTCGGTCTTTTGGACAATTTAAAACCGCTCGGGGAGCAGTTCAACGGTTAAGGTGGCAAAATATAAGCGGCGGCGACGGCAGCGGTGCCGGGTCAGACAGCAACAAGCTTCGGACATTTTGCGTCGTCCGCCGTTCCTCCGATATGGTCGGCAAAATCTACCGCCTTTTTTTCCGGAATGAATACAGAGCATAAAGAGAGAAAATCGTCCCAAAACCTAACTTGACTTCACCCTGCTGAAGAACTGTCATCCAGAATAGGAATAATCAGCAAGCTATGATACCAATCTTGGCAGTTGTGTAAGCCAGTTTTAGCCACTCAACATCCGCACACACATAAAGAGCATACAGTCAGTCGCCCAACACGACGAGACCAACATGTTACAACTCGGGTTAGCCAACACAATTACGACCGCGACCGGTGTCCTTGGGTGTGCCTGGTGGGCTGGTAAGCGGGCTCCCTCACTCTAGCGTTGCTTGTGTCATTTGGGGGCCAACGTCAGTTGCTGACTCTTAGCTCAGGCGCAACAGCATCATTGTCCATGTTCAGCGTCCCCGCCATCCTCCAAAGTGGCTCGGAACCAGCCCATGCACTGAGGCTGTGGCAACACATTTTTTTGAACGGCGCGTCGACCGGCCCCAAAGTAGCGCTCGTTACCTTTCTGTCGTTGGCCTACTCGGCGTATGACCGCTACAGCCAAGGTGTTGCGTGGAAGCCGTACGCCATCGCCGGAGTTCTGAGCCTCGCCATCGTGCCGTTCACCATCATCTTCATGTCGTCGACGAACAACGCACTCATTGCCGGTGCGCAGGGTGTCAAGACGTTCGGGTTGTCCGAGACCACGGAGCTGCTGACAAGGTGGCGGGCACTCAACTTCGTAAGGAGCTTCATCTCTCTCGCCAGTGCCAGCGTTGGGCTTTGGTATGCAGCTTTTCAATGAGCATCTGGCAGGTATGGTTCTCGTTGAGGCAATATCGATCGTCGCCGTATAGACGGGGAACCAAGGTGATGGCACAGAGAGAGATCCATGTAAGACAAAGAGAGCAGTGGAGATGAACCAGCGAGATGGTCGATTGAGGCCAGTGCAGCAACATGTGGTTGGCATTGGTGGTTATTGTTGTATGTAAAGTAGCATGGTGTCATCAAGCGGTAAAAATGGTACACGGCAGGCGTAATGTACAGCAGCAGGTCCATGCAAGCCTTGTTCGTCAATCTTTGCTCTTCTGCTCACCGCCAGATTAGCCTGTCCCAAAACCTTGGCTGCGACTACATCATACGCGGATGCCACAACAGTTGAGATGAGATGAGATGGAGACGCGGGGTTAACCAAAGTAGACCACGGTAGTAGCGCTGTGCTATGTTAGGATGTGCGATGCGCCGCCGCGGATCAGCATCCGGTAGCTAGCAGAGTGTCTCTGGAGGATGGGACGAGAGTTGCGGAAAGATTGGGTGCATCTTGCTGCCGGATCTTTGGTGTTTTGTGCTGGTGTTTACTGGGTTGCGGCCTGCCGCGGAACCGAAAGCCATAGTTGAGCAGACATGGTGACGCAGTCTTGGATCGAGGAGGTTGTTCCCTTGACTTTCCGGTGGTGGGAGGGCCGGGGCACCGGGAAGAAATGAGATGGGCAGAGTTCAACTTTTTGTCCAGCGTTGATCCCTCTGGATCACCTGCAAGCTAGTCTTGTTGGCTTTCTCGGTGCGCAGTGCGCAGACAAGACGGCCTATCGGCTTATTCGGGCTGCCTCAGTAAAGGGTGCGTTGTTAGGGCCGGTCTCTCGACTTTCCAGTGTCATTGTGCCCAGGCAGTCTCCGTCATGGCGGCTGAGCGGCCACCAGCCTCCGCAACAAGGCACATCGCGGCAGTCCGTCCCCAGCAGATGGCTCACCTGGGCAGACTTTCAGGCTGCATCCCAGGGGTTGGCTGGGCTGGGCATCCATCGTCTTCGACGGGCATCTTTGGTCATCTGCATCTCTGGGTCCCTTTTTAGCAGCCCAGCCTCACTCTGCCTTATCTCGTGGGGTGTTTGTGTGTTGTAGAAAGTTGTAAAAGGTCAATGTCGACGTGGACCGGGACCGAATCGGGTTTCTTGTCAATCGATCGAAGGTGGTTCAAGGTCCAAGTGCAGTTCGCATGTAGCAGTGGGAATCTAAGACAATGGAATTCAAATGTCGGGCAAGCCGAGAGCCGGTGAGCATGTCGCATGCAAGTCAGAGGGGGGAAGCGGTGATGTTCATGGCGACTGAAGAGAGTGAGATTGACATGGAAAAAAGGGCAGGTTGAGTGGAAGACGAGAGAGGCATCTCGAACTACTCGTAGATTGTATGCGGATACAGCACAGGCCGAGGTACCTATACGCAGCGCACCTGGCCCAATTATTTCCGCCAGGGAAGCTGCGCCAGGGTGCACGTGTCAGCCCAACAGCCAAACGTTTTCCCTGTTTGATCGCTATTCTTACCTGCCAACTGCCACCTGCCCTGCCCGTCCTGTCTTGTCTTCCTTGCCGTTCCTTTCCTTGCCTGCCCTGCATCCTGCATGGAGCTGCTGCTGCTGGTCCAGGTGTGTGTGAGAGAGAAGGCAAAAGGTGCTGCTGCTCTCCCGCTGCTCGGTTCTGCCTGACGGGAACTCCTCCACACCAAAAAGTACATCGTGCGTCAAAGTCCTCGTCCATGTCTCCGACCCCCTCCAACCTCCAGGTCGTCCAAACAACGAGGCGCAGGTACCCTGCCTGCCTGGAGCTGCAGTCCGAGTACTTTAGTTACATCATCAGCTCCCGCCCGCCCAGCTCTCATCAACCAGTCGCATCCTCATCGCTATCGTCTCCTCTCACTCACTCATCTATCCTGTCGCTCTGCACACCCACCAGAAATATATCACACCCGCACGCCGTCTCCTCGCGCGCACCCTCCTACTCCCCTGGCGCGCGTTCTCTCTCACGTATCCATCCGGCCTTGACTCACGCCTTGGCTTCAGCCTACTTCTGCCTTACGTCTAGTCTCGTATGATGATGTTATGGCGGCGGCCCGCACCCAAGATACCCTAGATTATTAGTAGCTGTTGATGCCCCCTACTCGACATCTCATTCGCATACCAACGCTAGCGATTTGAACTCTTGGGCCATACGACACGACAACCCGTTCCAACGGCCGCTTGCGCTCTACCTTGACTCGAACGCCAGACTTCCTTGCTCTTGCTCGTCGCATTCCTCGCCAAGTCGACACTGGCTGCCCGATACGTCTCTTGCCGGTCAGCACACGCCACAACCGTTATATTTCTCCATCCCATCCGATCTCCACACTTTCTTCCCGGGACCTTCCTGCCCACAAAAACACACCGTTTGATGTAGACTTCGGCCCCGAATGGCGACGGCGACCGCAGAGGCCGGCTCGAAAGAGTCCTCCGCTCAACCTCAACCCCAACCTCAGACTCAACCTTCTGACCCAAAATCACCAAACTTCTATGGCTATTTATTCAGCCCGGACAAGGCACCGACACCCATCCTCGACTCTCTGTTGCGCGCCATCGCTCTCCACGTTGTACGTCGGCCCCGTCCTTGTCTTCGCCCACCCCGCTTCCGCCTGTGCTGGACAAACACTGACAACCCCGCTAAACCTCTAGATCACCGACATTGGCGACAAACATGTCCAAGCCTTGACCCCTCAGAAGCTGGCCGCCTTTTACAAGGCTGTTGGCGGTGATTATGACTGTACGCAGACACCGGCCCCCCGCAATGCATTCCGTGCTGACGACCTGTCATCATAGCCCTCTTCATCGACATGCCCTACCCCGCCATATCCTACATTTGGCAGGTGACGGGCTGTCAACACTCCATGCAACCCTCCGACAACGATTTCGATGCCCCTTCCGTTCCGGCTTTGACACTGCGTGGTTTCGTTCGATGGGAGTCGATAGAGATACTGCTGAGCCCTGAGGAGCATGTGCCTTTCATCCAGCAAGCCGTGAGGAACTGGAACCTGAAGCACCCCGAAACAGGCGAGCCTTTCCCTCCAGACCTACCCGCGGAAGCTCTCCCTAGCCAGCCGGATGCCGGAATAGAAAAATGGCACAAGGAGTGCGCCGAGAAGTTGAGGAAGGCTGCAACACCAAAGGACGAACCTGCATCTCCCAAGACTGCACCAAGCCGCCCAGTAGAAAGAGATGAGCCGAGAGTCAAGGCAGCCTATGTCCACGTCCGCAACCCCTATCCAAAGGCATCGCCCAAGCCGTCGCCTCCTCCTCGTGGTCCGCAAGCAGACTATTTCGCCCCGCCGACCCGGCCTCCTGTAGCTTACAGCCATGTTCCGGGACATGCTGCGAATAGGTACCCCCCTTCGCGCCTGAACATCCCTCGAACTCCCGAGCAAGATCGTTTCCGGAGCCAAACCTCGCCAGATGACCGTCGACGCCGTAGCTTCTCTGACTACCCGTCTCCTCCACATGAAGCCATGCACGCCGCCTCCGAGCATCTGCATCCTAACAGACCTCCCATGCAGCCTCGCAGGCACAGCCAGCCACGACACTACTCATCATCTTCGACGTCTGATTCCGACGAACCGGCAAGTCCACGAACCAAACGGAGGCCTCATACGCATCATTCCAACGAGCCGCCGCCTCCAGGCTTCCGGCGCATGGGTCCACCGTCGGCGCCCCAGCCGCCTCCGGCACCGCATGGTCCGCCTACAGCAGCTCGCGTTCACCGTGCCGACCTGAGACCAGACGACGCGCGTCGTCGCAGTATACCGATCGTAGACGGCCTGAGGGAGAAGATTACCGAAAAGGTGACATCCATTCTTCCCAACGGCCGGTCGCCAGAACGTCACCGAAGCACCTCTGGCCGCCGAAGTGATCCGCCTTCGCGCCGTAGTCGGGAGCACCTGCCATCTTCCAAGCTCAACCGCAGTTGGCCCGACATCGGGTCAGAGGACTCTGGAGGGTCGGATTCTGAGGAAGAAGAGCGACGTCGTCGTTTCAAAGCTCGAGAACGCAGAGAGATGGAAGAAAGAGAACAGAGGGAGAGAGAAAGGGCACGCGAGAGAGACCGTGGTCGAGATCGAGACCGCAGACGGGACCGTGACAGAGACAGAGACAGGGATAGGGAGCTGGAACGCGAACGGGACCGGGATCGCGTCGTGAACTGGGAGCGAGAAGAGGACATTGAAGCACGTAGACGAAGGGAGCGACACCTGGTACGCCCCGAGGCTCAGCGCCGAACGAGCAGCCATGCCGACGTGGACCGCATGCGAGGAAGGGGCGAGGTCCCGTGGGACACTCGTGAACGTGAGTTCAGGGATGATAGGAAGCGGTGGAAAGAGCGTGGGGCCAGCCCGGTGATCTCTGGCGTTGGAGGACGACAATACCCAACTGGACCGATTCGGAACTAATCATATCACGGGGCGGCGTATGAAGTACAGCGGGCGACTTTGAGCGATTTGGATGGATTCCGACTTGGATATATAGCTGGACAGGATGACATTTACGTTTCCAATTTTGTATAACATCCGTATCGCGCATCTACAGGCTGGAAGTTGGATGCATGCACATAGGATGGGCAGTGGGGCATGAGAAACGCGTTGCTACATGAAATCCAACTCATGATTTAAGAGAATTATCAAAGCTGATTCGTAGAATGAATAGGCCCTGTCCCAAACGCCGCGACTACCCAAATTGGAGGACCATTTCAATTACTGGTCCTTGAGCAACTCAACCATTCATACCAACAACCCTCAGGCCTCATTTATTAGGCTGAACCCTGACTGGGACGGAACTTAGTCAAGCCCTTGAGCGTCAAAGTCCACTTGACGCCTGTGGGCGGGTAGGTATCTTCGTGCTACGAGACCTCCTCGTTCTCGCACCGGAGTCGTAGTTCTCGGCTTGCTCATTGCTATGCTCCTGCCCGTCCGCCTCGTTCACGTCGGTCTTACCCACGTCCATCGCATTGTCCGCCCCAGTCATGATTTCGCTTCCTCCTTCCATCGCCTCTGAAGGCGCCATCGGCCCCGCACCCTCGCTGTAGGAAGTCGTCTCCATGGCCTCGGGGTCAGCCTCGCTGCTCTCAGAAGGAAATCCGTCGTCGTCGTCCCACGCGGAGCTCAGGAAATGATCGCTCGGGTCGAAGAGGCCTTCCTTCTGGATGATGGTAAGAAAATCGTCCCGGAGACGACAGCGCGTCTTTTGCCGCACCACGTCGCCCTTCTCGAAACCCGTCGTCTCGTGAGGATGGCAGCCCTTAAATTCCATTCCATCGAACGGCCTCGAAAAGGCCATAACGTCACCTCTTGGCTTCGGCGCGGGGCCACCTCGATACGAGCCCTCGAGTCCCTTGGCCTTGAAGCGGCTGAGACGCTCCTGCATGTCGAGGTTGCGGAGGTGCTCCAGCCTCGCCGCTGCGATCTCCTTGTCCGTGACACCCGGGCCAGAGGGCCTGCGAAAGCGCGGCTTGCGGGACTGTTCGGGAGCGTGTCGCTGGTGCTTGGTAAGGCGGGCGTGGTAGGCACACTCCTCGCCCTTGCGGGTGACGATGCCGATGGTGTGGTTTGGGCCGCAGAGGGGCGATGTTGGGCCGTGGCGGCACTGGCGGAGGGAGGGGCTGGTTGCGAGGAGGCAGCCGCAGCCTGTGTAATGTCTGTAGATCCGGAGGCACATTTTGTTATCGGTCGGTAGTGGAGGGTTATGCTAAGCAGCAATTCAGGTGTCCGACTTCTCAATCTTCCCCCTGGGATCTACTCAGGACCCTATCTGGAAGGGGCTTTTTTGCGCAAGATGCTTGAGTTGGTTAGATGATAAGCATGAACGTGAAGCTACCGAGATACGCGAGGGTTTAGCTACGTCTGGGGATGGTTAGGGATATTTCCGTATAATAGATAATGGGTTTTGCGCATGGAGAGTATTACCTTGACCGCGAAGTTGTAAGCTAATAGTGAATGATAAGAGAAGGTAGGTGCATCCGAATGTTACATGCTTTGCAAGTGGTGAATCAGCTGGGCAACTCGGAGATATTCCAACGTCGTTGGGAGTGAGCGGAAGAAAAGACGGGGTGCAGCGGAGAAGGACCTAAGAGCAGGGGTACTTCACCAAAGAAACGGAAGGCACAAAGGGGGGTGTGAATATTCAGGACGCTCAGGGAATTTAGATGCGATTTTGTAGCCCGGTCAAAAGAGAAAGCCACGGATGAAGTCTTTTGGCAGGATATGTGTGTGAAGGAGGTAAATAGGTTGTTATATGTTTACACTGCTGTGTCATCTACATTAATAGCTCCTTTGGTATCTTGATCTTTCAAACATACGGTATTCCCAAACTCCATACCCAGTGGCCAAATCAACTGAGAGGTGATTCCAAACGCCGGAGATCATTAAGCATCCTAAAGGTATCATCTGCCTCTACTGCTCGAGGCCATCTCACCTGATCGTCCGTCCTTGCTCCCCTTTTCGATATCCTCCCTACTCGTATCATCGCTCGTTACGAGCCCCTGCTTGGTGACATGCTCCTGATCCAAACTGTACTTCTTGACTGTAACGCTGATGAGCATGCAGAACCCCGCGAACGCAATCAGACTGATCCAGATGGCCCGCAGCGCGTCGCAATACGCCTCCACCAGCTCTGCGCGCGTCGCGTCCCCTTCCGGCATTCGCTTGATGATGTCCACGACAACGGTTGCGTCGCGCGAGTATTCCTCGGCCGCGTGCGCGAGCGCCGGGATCCGCGCCAGTCTTGTCCGGAAAGCGTTCTGGAAGATGACGCCCGAGACGGCGACGCCGACCGACTGTCCAAACGTGCGGAGGAACGAGTAGAAGGCCGCGGCCTGCCCGTTGAGCGCTGGCTCGCAGGCCGCCTGGATCGAGAGCGCCATGGCGGGGAACAGCATACCCGTGCCGATGCCTATAGGTACGTTGAGCCACACCCACTGGGGGACGGTGGTGGAGGGCCGCATGAGGCACATGAGTCCGGCCCCGAGAGTCGTGATGACCCAGCCGGACCAGAGGGACCAGCGGTATCGGCCCGTGACGCCGGCGATGAGGCCAACGGCCATGGCGGCGGGGGCAACAGTAAGGGATTCCGGGAGGGCAGCGACGGCGGAGATTACCACGGAGTAGTCCTTGACGGCTTGGTAGTAGAGGACTGTAAGGAAGGCGTCAGCTCGAACCGTTCTGGTAGTACCCAAAGGGAGTCGCAGCACGACTTACCGAGGAAGTAGAGAATGGACCAGAGAATCATGCCGTGAAAGATTGTCATGATGTAGTTGGCGATCATGGTCCAGTTGTTGAAGATGCCCTTGTCGATGAGGGGCTCTTTCGCAAACTTGAGCTCCCAGAAGCCGAACCCGATGATGGTGAAGACGCCCAGGATCAACGGCAGCAGACATCTGAACGATGCCCACTCGTACATGACGCCGCCCGTTGAGATGCCGAATAAAAAACTCGTCGAGCCCGCCGTGAAGAGGAAGCTGCCTAGCCAGTCGAACCTCTTGAGCTTGGCGCCGACCTCGCCGGGGACGCTGACCTGTTTGAGGAAGAAGAAGGTCATGACGACGCCCAGCGCGATGATGGGGAGATTAATCCAGAAGATCCAGCGCCAGGAGACATCCTGCGCGAAGCCGGCGCCGATCAGGGGGCCCGTGACGGTGCCAACGGACCACACGGCCGAGAGCAGCGAGAACCACTGGCCCCGTACGGCGAGCGGGACGAGGTCGGTGATGATGACCTCTGTAAGCGCAAGAATGCCGCCGCCACCAACGCCCTGGATCGTCCGTCCCGCAATCACAACGGCGAAGTCCTTTGCGACGGCGCCGACGATGGAACCCACGGCGAACAGAAGCGCCGAAGCGTAGACGAGGGGTTTGCGTCCGAAGATACCGCTCAGCCCGGCGACGGTGGGTTGCAGGACGGTGCTGGCTAACAGGAAGCTAGTGCCGGACCAGAAGGCCTCGAGGGCGGTGCCGCCGAGAGCCAGGGACATTGTCGGGAGGGCAACGGACAGGGTCGTAGCGTCGAGGGCGACGGCCAGAGCGATGGTGCAGAGGGCCCCGAAAGCAAGGAGGAACTCGCGCGAGGGCTTGAAGACGATTTTGCCATGTTGGTCGGTGTGGGTGGTTTTTGTCTTGAGGGCGACCGTCGGTGGCCGTGGTTCTGTAGCCATCGTAAGGGAAGGTAGTGTTTTGCGAAGACGTGATGGATGCTTATGTGACCGAGTATAGAGGTTGGATTTTTGGTAAGTATCTATACATCCCCAGTATTGATGCAATATAGATCCCGTTGAACCAGGATATAACGAGACCGACAGGCTAAGGAAGTCTTATACGTTTTCTCTGAAGGTAGGGGGCTCGAACGGAGCACAGCGAACCAGCCCGCCCTGATTTGGGAACATGCATACCAATATGCGCCTCATCACTGTCGAGCCGCACCCAGGGGGGCGGCGGGGGATTTAGTGAATGGCAGCATAGCACCACGACCGGGCGAAGGTGAGCTGCCATTGGAGTTAAGCGAGTGGGATCCATTACCGTCCGAAGCGCAGATCACCGTTGTTGAGCCGCTTCGTGAGTGTCGGTGAATGGCATTGTGTAAGTATGATAAACCCCGAATCGGGAGGAAATTGGAAAAGCGATGAATCATCAGCCCCACGGAGCCTGGGTCGTCATGTTCCTTAGCTGCGATGTTGTGATGTTGTCAATGGTTACTGTCCGTCGGCATAGCTGGATCGTCCGATCAAAACGTAAGCGCGACCCTAGTAAGCGCCAATATCGACACACTGGTTGTATTCGACACTAGCAACTTCTTATTTTGCGCTGTTAACTGTCGAGGTCCAGCGGGCAGGTCGGACGAAATGTCATGCCGAAGGAAGCGGGCTGACCGGCCTGCAACTCGGGGTTTTGTGGAGCCTAACCCGGCCGAATCATCGGGCGCATTGGCCACATTGTCGCTTGTTAAGCGAGTGCGGAGGTGCGCTGGACAACCGGGGCGGTTGTGAACCAAGGCTGGACAATCTTGAAAAAAGCGCCATTGACGAGTTGATTCTCGTGAGCGGCCTGCAACCAATGCTCAACAGAATGAGCAGAAAGATTTGTGTTGTCCATTATCGTGCTCCAGCTGAGATCGAATTCGGGTGATGACGTCTCGCTTCAGGAAGAGCTGCTTTTTTTTTTTCCTGCGTCCGGAACCGCCCGAGTTATTATCCCAGTCCAAGACAGTACTGGGCTTGATTCGTCTCTCACACTGCTATACTTGTGCCATATTCGGGTGGAGAGGAAATGTTACCAGGCTGCATCCCCTCCTGGTCCTTTTCTTCCTCGTCACTCCTAGCTACCTGATAACCCAGGTAAACATATGATCCTCGAGAACAATAGGGCCAATGAGAGCGATACAAGAGTAACTTGAGTAAGACTTGGCAGTCATCCGCATCTCGGGCTTAGCGGCGCCATATCGTACGACCTTGTCAGCGACTGGGGCCATCTTATCTCCGACTCGGTCTTCTCGTGCAGTGTGATTGGCAGAGCAGATCAAAACCCGGGATCACAACGGAGGATTGAGCCCAGGGGTTTCCAATGCAGAGTGGGTTTTGGCCGAGCGCTCAAAAGCTAGCTCTGGGCAGCAGTTCAGTACGATGGAAACGTCACCCTTGGAGACGTCGACCGAGCATGTCATCGAGGCCAGAGATATCAACATAAAGGTGACATGCAATCCTGTCGATATTTCAATTGTAGTTACACCAACACATCAAAAGACCAATGCCCCCGAGAAAGCTACGTACGTCGGAGGCGGTGGCTTGCCTCTTGAAAATGAGAGATGCCCTGCAATACTGGGGCAACATTCCCAATTGGCCACATCAAGGGGATTCCTTGTCAGCAAAGAGCCGCATGAACGATAGTTTCCAATGGAAGACGCGCGCCGTTGCGAACTTGTTCCAAATACCGAACAGCACTCTGTGAGTTGCTGGGGGCGCTCGACTGCCTTCCGAACCTGTTCCAACACTCGTCAGAACTGCAAGCCAATTTTGACGAAAACGCTAAATTTACGTCCACTCAACGATGATTAATTGCGCTACTCATTCGGATGAAAGCAACAAGCCGTGGATCTCTCAGCTGCGGGTATAGATTTTGCGAATTCGGAGCGTTCTGGCCTTTCCGCATGATTGCTGGAGCGCCTCGGTTGGCCAGATCCTGCCACTGGGCCATCCAAGTCAAATGGAAAAGCAAAATTCAAGGTAAGTTGCCGGGAGATCATGGAGGGCAGGAAACAACTGCCAGCCTTGTCAGAACCTCCCCTTTGGATTTGCACGTCCCTGTAGGCTTGGGTCATCCTGCCCAATCAACCTGACCAGGAAAGTTCCGAAAGTACAGTCAAGGAGCATCCCTGATCCGCTTCAAAGGCCGGCGTGGGTGTTTTGGGGCGGAATGACCAGTTTGCTGGTTCTAAGAGTGTACATTGAGTTATCTAAGGTAGACTCCAGAACAAATGCGGCTAGGATATGAAATGGTAAGCCGACCAGCACGCCTTCTTTCGTTATGTCTGTGTAAGGGAAGCTGTTTCTAGACCACGGACATGAGGTGGCAAGTCGGCAGACCGCCGCGCGGTTGCGCGGGATGCCGAACAGCAGAGCATGGATCACTTGCTGATGCAGCCTAGTGGGTTTGCATGTTCTTGACAAGGTCCGGCACCTTGGCCATCGAACGAAGACCTCGGGTCCCAGGTCCGAAGGAGGCCGTGTCAGTCATTGCCTCGGTTGCGGGGTGCGCGGGATCACACATACTTGCACTCGTGTCACAAGCACCCCCTAGTGTTAGATTGACTCTGACAGGGCTTGGACGGTGGATGAGAACACGGCAAACTTCCATCATCACATAAGTTTACATGCGCCGTATAGTAAACCAACAGCCCTACGGCATTCATTTTGTCTGCGCTTCGGCCTCGTCCCCATCCCCGTTTGAAGCATGAGTGTGAAGAATGTAGGGAACAACCTATGAGCGTAACGATCCGATTAGCATAGCTGTCGTAACAGCATATCAGCCGTTTCTAAGGTGTGTCTGAGGCCAAGAGATCTTCAAACCCGATCGGCGAGGAAGGGCTGCCCGCAGGCGTTTTCCGCGGCGACCCGTCCCAGACTCCTCGCCGCCTCGCGTTGACAACGAGGTGTGTAGGATTGGTGTTCAACGTAAACATCGAGACAACTGCCGTGGCCGAAGATCAGGCAAAGTTCTATTCGTTTCGTGCTCTAAATGACTGCTGCTTGCAAAAGCATAAGTTTTATCATGGAACCCTGGCAGGCTTATGTCATGGCCGGTGGGATAGACGAACGTCGAGTTTGTTGAAGTCAAAGTTAAGCTTGCAGCTATCGCCAAGGGGTTTGAAGTGGGCCCAACTGCTGATCAGCGCGCAGCCCTACCCAAGCTGAGAACATAGCCATTCGTTCTCGGCTAATCAGAGCATCGCCTCTTCTGCTGGACTGGCAAGCGCTGGCCGTTTCTTGACCAAGACACAGCACTCAATCGCGCCGGCTTTCCGTGAGCCTTCACGGTGTGAGCAGCAGGTACTCAACACCCTCGTAACTGTTTTTCTCTGCTTTTCTTTTCTGGAGACCCTGTGAGCTCTTCTCACAGATCAAACAAGCCGCAGCGGCGACTAGACGCGTGCGTATCCTTGCCGAGTTTGAACCATACAATGACCACGCAAGGATGACCCTATGTTATTCTACCCCATGCACATCAGCTTCAAGCGAAACAAAAGCGTTTTGTGCCAACAGGAACTTTGGTCTAGATGCACGACGAGTCTACGGCATGTGCTTAGATCAACAATCACGATGCGGTATCCCGATTGAGAAGAGAAACAATGGGATGAAACGATCCCAGCAACCGTGATGACGAATGAACGGAGCTGCTCCACGCCGTCAAGTGTCGCATGTGTGTGGGCAAGCGCCCCGACTACCAGACCGTTGGAATTGGCGATTCAGCAAGCGTCGTATCCGCCTGCCGTCCGACTCAATACGAGGACCCCTGCTGGTTGACAAAGTGCCTACTTCCGTGCCTGCGACCTCTTATGGTCCCTGTGAGCAGCCCACAGAACGAAACACCGCCGGCATGATGACATCTCAGCCCTGCGGGAGATATGAACGATCCACCCTCTTCCATGCTGACGATCTGCCTTCTTTTTCTTTAAACGCTTCCCGCGTCCGGAGCCGACATCGGAACCGAAAACAATTGCCGTGTGTGTGCCTCCCACAAGACAGTCCGCACTGACGGGATCCAACGGCAATACCATTTGCGGTCAGACTTGGGCGACCCTTCGATATGAACCGCCTTTTGTTTGGATGTTTGGATTGAAAGGACCCACGACTGTTTCTTGGTGACTCGGTTTGCGGACTATAGTAACGGTCAACGGAAGGGCCCGTGGTACAAGGCCACCCACCACCTCAACGGACCGCACATACACACATAATCAGAGTCTTGACACCTGTCTGAGGTGCCATCCATCGACCGGCTAACCAATGAGTGGGGATGTTCCCTCAGTGATCCCGCTAGGATGCTGGCCGTTGTTCTTCTTTTCTGGTACAATTCGTTGGCCGTCTCAAACGAAATGCGCACGAGCCGATATGGCCACCCTTGATCACCGCAGCCGGCGAATCCTCACGGCTTAGCGGCGCATGAAACAAACCTTCGGAATTACCAGACAACATGGGCTGCATGCTGCCCAATGCCAAGACCACCTGAGGTCGCTCATCAACAACGGGTTGGTTCCATTTGATCGTTCGAACGTTTGAGCTCCTCCTGTTTGCTAATGCGGCGTCCAGCTGCCACTGAGTTTCGCAGGCGTCCCATCGGTGATCCAGCCCTTTTGTTTCTCTGCTATTGACCAGGCATGGAGCTTGTTAAGTCTGCCTTGGACGTCGGAATCCCATCACAACGTATGTAGTTCATCGCTATGACACAACACTTCCCCTCAATCCCACTTTACCCTTCGGCTGCCGACCCCGGCTGCAACTCGCCAGGCGACCTCGGGACCTGACCCTTCTGCCCCGGAGACTCGTGAAAAAGAGCCCGGCCCCTCCCAACTTTTCGGAGCCTCCTCCTGCGTTCCAATTCATGATATTTTTCTGCAAACCCTTCGACACAACGTATCCTCATAGCAATCATGGTGAACACAGGAAAGCCATCGGGCGGCTGCAAGCTGTGCAGGGCTCGGAGGATCAAGTGCGACGAGGGCAAGCCGTTCTGTATGAGATGCAAGAAGTCACGACGGCAGTGCCCAGGCTACCGCGATCCTTTCGAGGCAAATATACGTGACGAGACCGAGGCGACGATTAAAAGATTCAAGAAGTCGAGAGGGGAGGACAGCTCGGAGGACGAAGGCAAGGACATAGCACCAATTTGCAACAAGCAGTGTTTGAAGGCGGTTGCCGGCCCCAAGTATAAGACATTCGACTACTCGAACCCGGCCGCCTTTCCGTATCACAACGATGACGATACAACCGAAGAGGACGAAGACATCCCCATGTCCATGTTCGACTCACTAAGCGAACAAGCCTCTTGTTATTTCTTGTCCGAATTCATTATTGTCCCGCATACGCCGACGGCCCGAGGCTACTACCGTTTCCTCCCTCGTTTTCTGAGCGGACAAAAGGTCTCCAAGTGTCTCTCCCAAGCTTACAAGGCTGTCTCGCTGGCAGCACTGGCAAGTCGCCGCGATGTCAATGCCAGCGCTGCTCTGTTCCACGCGCAAGGACACTACCTCAGGGCTGTCCGAGCCGTCAACGCAGCTATCATGGACCCGCAAGAGGTGCTGAACGACCAGACACTCGGTGCTGTGCTGATGCTGGCGTTCTACGAGGTAAGGGGTGATCAATCTTCTTATGGGAGCATAGGCTAATAATCCTTGCTAGATATTGACGTCTTCCCGAGATTCCATCGCCGAATACACCAACCACATGAAGGGTGCTGCCATCATCGTCAAGCTCAGGGGCCAAAAGGGCCTCGAGACACCCGAGGGCGAGGAGATGTTTGCGATAACTCGAAACCAATGCCTCTCCATCCATTGCCTCCCCAACTCTCCCGAGGTCTCCGAGTTCACCTGGCTTCTCCATCACGAGTGCCGCGGCCGAATGCAGCACGCGATTGCCAGCATGGACATCCAGAGCAGCCAGATCAGACAGGACGTCGACCGCCTTCTCGGATCCGGGGACCGCAAACCCGAAACGGTCCAGAAGGTTCTCGATGCCTTGAAGCGTGCCCAAGCCCTCGAGGCCAAGTTCCGCAAGCTCAACAACGACCCTAGCCCACAGTGGAAGGTCGACACCCTTGAGTGGGTCGCCGAACGGTCCGACGAAGAGCTTGACACAGCGCACACCTTTACCGGCCCGGTGTATGGCTTCTTCAACCTGCCCTTGGCCGTCCTCCACGTGGCCACCTGGTGCTGCCATCTCATGCTCACGACCACCATCCTCCGATGCATGGCCTGGCTCGTTTCGCCCGACGACTACTGTATAGGCGAGGAATACGAGGAACTCAAACGCTCGGCGCAACTGCGTATCGAGGATACAATCGCATCGACGCCCTATTTCTGCAAGTGGAATGGCTTTGGCGTCGTTGCGTCCCAGTTCCCCGTTGGCAAGACCAGGCCGGATGACCCGCTAAAGGGTGCGGCCGGATTGATGATTATTTGGCCGCTGGTCACAGCCTACAGCAGCGACTTTGCAACGCCGAGACAGAGGCGCTTCTTGAGAGGTCGCCTGAAATACCTGGCCGAGGTGGCCGGCATCAAGCAGGCCAATGTTTTCTACAACGTAAGTGCTCCCGCACGGTGTGTGTACTGCCCCAGAAGACGCTGACCCGGGCCCCAGATGCAAAACATATCATCCCCGTCTAGAGAGATCCAACGAGATCGCAAGCGGGACGTCCATTCGCCTTCTTATCCAGAAAACATGCCAACTGTGCCCTTCTGATCATACGACCATTCGAATTTCCAATTTCCCGTCAAGTTCGGACGACAACGACCCATCGCGTCTCTTTTACTCTTTCTTCTTCCGAGTCATACATTCTTCAAGCGCTAGCGATCTTCACACTCTTTGGTTTCGATGTACAGAATCTCTTATCTCCACATATGACTTACGGCCTGGATGGGAGGTTTTTTTGGTGTAGTGTGCATCCGAGAGGCGTCCTCTGGAGGCTCCGCCTCCTGCGTGGTGTTGGGCTTCAGCGAGCGAGCAGGTTGATTGTTGGTTTGGGTTTGCTTCATCATCGCCAGGCGCTCGTTTTCTGTCCTTTGCATTATCGATATCTTCTGGCAGCGCTGTTTGGCCGTACCAACATATGATTTAGATGATTAGGCACGACGTTATGATTGACCTGGGTTGAAAAGAAACCTGGCCTGTTCAGAAAGACTGAGATCTCTCAGGAAATACATATGACCTTTTTTGTTTGAAAGCTGTACCCGGCACAGGGTGAAACGGCCCCCCGTCCATGCCTTTGAGTCTTGTCCAACATCCAACAAGATGAGACGTAAAAACCAACCAAAGAAAGTCCAATACCCAAGTGACCGCGGAAGAAAACCCCGGTGCCCAATCACAGTTGGTCAAGCATTCCCAAATATTACATTCGCCAGAACGATGAAGATGCTCACCTTCCACGCCGCCCAACCCCAATTCTCTCTTCCCTCGTCCTCCCCCCACGTCCCCCGTCCCCTGGCGTAGGCGTCGTCTGCACCGCGCCGGCCCTCCCGTGCTGCTGCGCCCTCTGCGCCCTCATCATCTCCTGCTGCCTCCTCAGCAGCTCATACTCGTCCAGGCTCTCGTCCTCGTCGTCGCCCTCGGCCGTGACCATGCTCTCATCATCGAGCTGTTGTTGCTGGAGGCGTTGCATCTGCTGGATCTGCTGGAGCTGTGCCTGTGTGTGTCGTTGCTGCTGCTGTTGCTGTAGAGGTTGTGGAGAAGAGAATGGCTGCTGGGCTTGGGATTGCTGCTGGAGAATCCGCTGCTGCTGCGCGGCGAGGGCGGCTTGTTGTTGCGCCTGCTGTTGCGCCTGCTGGGCTTGTACGAGGACCTGTCGCTCGCGGAGCATGGCCTCGCGCGCGCGGCGGTCTTCGTAGGCAGCGATGTCCTCGGCCGTGATGGCGAGGGTCGTCGCGGGGCGGCGGAGCATGGTGGCTAATGGGGGGTGGGTTGTGGAGGGTAAAGATGGACTGAGACGGGTTGCTCGTAGGATGCGTTGCCGGTGAGGACAGTGAACTAAGGCGGGACGGTGGCGGGTCAGGGCCTAATGAGACCGAGTGCGATTAGATGTGACGGTGAGGTGATGAGAATGGTGAGTGAGGTGCAGCCTGGATAAGCGAGGTCCGCTTTACTTTGCCCAGGCGGCTGAATGTAACGAGACAAACGATCAAGGCTGAGATTAATGAGGTGGTGTCCCTAGAGGGGCCGTTGGAGGTGATGACAGAAGGCGATGATCGCTTAGCGAGCGCTGGTGTCGTCTTCAAGGCGCGGCACAGCAGCTGAAGAAACAAAAGGGTCGCAGAAACCGGTCACGAACCGCAGCGGTGTGATACGAGTGCAATCTTCTGCAACGGAGTAGGTGATATCTGATGATGGTCGTGGGGGGTGTCTGCCTCGCCGTGGGTCGCTGAGCTGTACGTCAGTTGGTGGCTTCTGCGCGTTGTTGGTTCGTTCGTCCGTCAAGGGAAAGTTCAGCGCGGTCCCGGGAGTCTGGGCGACGGCGCGTAAAATTGGTCAAAAAACAGAACGCACATGGATGGTGCGGGCGGGTCTTGCCGGGGCGATCCGTGGCGGGGCTTGCTGGGGGCCGGCTGGCGGGGTCTATCGGAAGCGGCGTTGGCCGACCGTGTGAGTTGGGAGACGGCGACACGGTGCAAAAAGTCAGCCCTAGTGAATGCAGCTGATGCAACGGATGCAGCGGATGCATAGCACTCGAACGTTGGATTTACACTTGATTGGGGCTGATTGGGTTATGCTTCATGGCGTTGCTGACGCTGACTCGAAACAGCAAGATACCAGCATGTTGAATGTTGAACAGCAATCGAGTAGACATGACATTATCACTTCGTTGTATTTTGTTAATCTAACCATCTTGTGACCCAAGACTCCGAAGCCATGCCGGCCGTGTAAACACACCCGTCTCAGTATACCCCCGTAGCAACATGGACATTCTCCGCCTCCCACCTCAGGAAGTCCTCGAGGTCATGTCCTAGATTATACCCCATCGGCACCACCTCCGGCTCCCCATCAGAGCCCCTCATCATGACCAGGTCCATCATCGGGCTGGGTGGCAGGCTCTCGACGCTCTCGCGGTTGTACCGCTTGGGGTGCCCCTCCATCGTCCACCGCCGGATGCCGCACCCTGCCGTCAGGAACTTGGACGCGTTGACGGTGCCCTCGTTCCAAAAGCCCGTGGGGTATTCGGCCCCGACAGGTATGGGCAGTTCGCTGTCTGCCGAGACGCTGATGAGTGGATTGGGAGAGAACTCCGCCGAGGTGGTGGGTGACTTCCCGGGTACGCGTTCTGATTCGTCGCTGGTGATCATGATGCCGTGACTGTCGAAGCCGAAGCTATTGAACCAGGCGGTCAGATCGGCAACCTCTTCATTCTCCGATGGCTGCGAGAAGTCTGTTGGGTCGGAGAAGAGGTATCCCGCGCCACCGAGGATGGCCATCTGGAAGGCGGTCCAGTCTAGTGTGTCGTCAGGGTCAAATTTCATTCCCTTAACGACTTCCGATTTGGGAAAGCGAATCTGCCCGTGCCGGAAAGCGGGGTGGTTAAGAGTGTAGTTTGTGGATTGGAAGAAGACAAAGTCGTCTTCATCCACAGGGGCGAAACATCGTCCTGCCGTCTTGCTGCTTCTATCAGTTGTTGAGATTCCCCCGACCCCCGGTGTCGTGATGACGACCTCAGGTATCGTCGGCAAGAGAGGCACTTGTGGCCGGGCCAGGAATCTTGCTGGGTTTTTCGCTGGCGGAGGCGGCACGCTGACCTCCCCATTTGCCAGGGGGTCCTCGGCCTCGTATTCTTCCTTGGTCACGGGCTTCTTCCTTCGTGGCGACTTCTCTTTGAAGGTGAATTCTGGCCGCTCTGATGGATCGAGGAAGTTGAGTGGTACAACCACGTCAGTAGGTGACACCACGATCTTGACCCCCGCTGCTCCTATCCGAGAAGGGAGGTCCTGGAGGTGGAACGGCTCGATGGGTGTCTGGCTGCCGTCGGTGCTGACGGTCCTCAGAGTGTCGCTCGATCGGCGAGGCTGTGGTTGAGACTCCCTCTCAATCCGTAACGCATGAAGGCGATCTGGTGTCAGAATCTCGTCAACTTCCACTCTGCGGAAGAATTGGCCGCTGATAAGATCGGCGACGTCTCCCCCCAGCTGCCACCGAGTAGACTTCATAGACCTCGTCTTGAACCTTTGTGACTTCTTTGACGTCTTTCTTCTCGGCTTGGATGCTAGTGGCACCGGGGTGTCGAACATTGGAGGGGGTAGCGCCGGGGTGCTGTTTCGAATCTGCAGTCTCATGGATGGAAAGCTTGGCGAGTCCGGCTGGAGCGGACTGGGAGCTGATGATGTAGATGTGCGACCAGCATCGGTGGGCGACGTGAAGGTCGACACAGCCATCTTCGCCTCTTCGATGGCTATCCCTACAGCTTTGAAGGCCTCGTCGGTTTCCCTGATGAGGTGTTGAACGTTGAGGGACCACCGGTCCAGACCGTACTCTTCTCCCATTTCTTCTGGCGATGTTGGAGGGGTCAAGCTTTCTCTGAGCGCGGGATGAGACGATAAGTCTATCTCACCAGCCTCATAAGCCTTGGTGTCAGCTTCTGTCGAGCTGGGCCTAGGCATGCTGTCATATGGCGGTGACAGGGGAGAGATCCAAAGATGTCTGCGGTCCGCAAGACGTTTTGGTGCCGAGGATCGAGAGGACCTCTCTCGTTGAGAGTAACAAAGGGTGCCATCTCTGCTGGTGGTCGGGGCTGTGTCGGTAGGGCATTCGCAACTACACAAAGAACTTAAAGACGAATGTGGTGACACTTGGAGGAAAGAACCCTCGCTCGGAATTCTCTTGGTGCTTTGTGACCTTTGTACCAAGACATCCTCCCTCGAGGGTCTTCTTGGTTGGGGTTTGGACGGGTGTCTCTTGGACACCCAAGACTTGAATTCCTGCTGCTTCTGCCGGGACTTGAATAGATAAAGGTCCTCACTCCCGGTGGGATCTCCCGAGTGACGACGCTCCTCGATCGTCTGTGAGCGGCGAGGTGAGATGAGCCTCCGTATGTTGAAACTCGACCGAGACATGCTGTTGAGGATTGGGGCGTACAATGGGAATCATGCAGCAAAGTCAACGACAGTATGGGCCAACACGACTGGTACGAGACATATATGAAGATACGAAGGGAGAGGGATCTCTTTGAGGTCTCTAACGAGTGACGTGACTGCGAGAGAGATCCATGACCGGGGGGGCAGTACATGGACAAAGTGGAAGGGGGAGAAGTGATGCCATCTGGGGCGATGAGCAGAGGCCGAGAGCTGGCAGTATGTATATTGTTCTGGATCTGCATGTAGGACAAACAAAAGCAAGCGAGTCGGTGCCATCTTGGACCAGCTGACGATAGTGTCCGTACGAGATACAGTGCCTATCGAGTCAGGTTGGGGGTGTTAGTCAGGGAGACCATCAGCTTGGAGGGGCGGATCCGGGCACCCGTGAACAATGGGCGATGGAGGGTGGTAATAGAAGCAGACGTGTGTGTGCATGTTGCGGCGGTGCAAAAAGCCAATCGGGCCCCTGCTGGTCGTGCAGGCAAACTGCTGTGTGAGGGCGGAGGCTGCAGAGTCGTGTGTCGTCAGTCCAGCCTGGGGGCAGCTAAGGGATGCATACCAAAATAAAAGGAGCCGGGCAGCGAAACACCCCCGGCCGGTTGCTATTACTGGCCCTTCGTGCCTCTTAGAAGCCCTTTTTTACTCAAGGAGGGGGTCGGGAGACGTGGTCGGGGGATTTTGCGGTGGTGGGCGGCCCCAAAGGGAGGGTGACATTGCATCTGTTCGTCTCCCACCGTTCCCAGTGTGGGATACGATTGTTGCGAACATATGAGATCCACAATTGCTCTGCGGGTATGCTTGGAATACCCTCGTCGACTTGTTGCCTCTTGTCGATGATTTCCTCGCCCGGTTCCGTAGTATCGTGCATTCAGCCTTATGGACTGATAGACGCCGTAGCTGTCGAAGCAATATGGAACATCGCGGCCGGCGTGGGTGATGGATTCGGCAGAATCTGTTCCATCTGACTATTGGAGCAGGACGTCGCACCCAACGAGTGGCCATCGGTCAGCTGCAGACGCGAGCGAGATACGACTCGATAGAACTCGCCGTGCAACGACACAGGCGGCGACGTGCAGAAGTGAGCGACCAGTTGGAATCAATCCGGCCCGTCTCTCTGGCACGGAGCTCGCCAGCCAAGAGCGAGCACTTGCGAGAGAGTTGAGGACAGGGGGGGTCCACGTCGGGCCACGGCCTGAGAAAAAGGATAAGCGGTATCCAGAGAACACGACATTTTGCCCGGCGAAAATCGTCGAAGCAACGACATCTCCAAAGTAGCTATGGAGCCGGGCCGCACCCTGGCCAGGCCAGCATTGACCGAAGATGCCGCGATATCGAGGACGATTGTCCGCCGGGTACAGATTGACTGCTGACAACGGGAATCTCAGCTGCCGGAGAATCTCACTCTCACCAAATGGTCAGCACTTGCCAGGCCGCCGTTGGGATAACAGAAGCTTGCTGATGCCTGTTGGTGGGGATTCCCCGTATCTTCCTGATCGATGCAGGTAACGCATTCCTCAAGCATGCTGTAATCAAGCGAATGCCTGGCTGGAGCCTTGCTGGAAGAGGCCGGGATCCGAACAAGCCGGACGGGAGACAGACTCTGTATGCCGGCGTCAATCACTCGGTATCATGGGCTCCCAATCGATTACGGGCAGAGATGCAGAGCTTCTAATACCAAAAGAGGGGTAGGAAGCGAGTCGACGTTGTTGGGATACGCCTCGGGAGGAGAGAAGTGGACATCAAGCCGCGTTCTCCTGCGTGTTCCCGCGAACGCAACTTGGTATTGGAAGAGCAGGGAGAGGGGCTGGTTTCAGGCCCAACATGCATCGAGCACAAACGCAGCGATACGGGCGTTGGTTTTTCAATTCTGCAGGTCTTCTCAGCTATTAGTCAGGCCAAGAAGTTGGCCTGGCCGACTAGTGACGAGGCGAGGAGGACCGGAAGACTGCATCTTCCCCCCTTGTCGGCCGTTTCACGGCCGGGCAGAAGATCTGCCGTTGATGTACATCTTCTGCAATGGGCTGATGCCGTAAGTTGGCTGTGTGGTGAATTATTAGCGGTGATGTTGAAGAAGAAGCAAGCGGTTCGTGTTCAATGTCTGCCCAGGAAGTCGATTGTGGCTGGACTCGGGCTGCGTTGCGAATAAGTTGGGCCCGGCTTGCGGCTGTTCGTAGGCCCCCCCACAGTTGCCCGCTAGCTGATGTCCAGGCGGACTTAGCCTTGCTAGGCTTGCCCTTGTCTTTACCTCGATGCCCCCGTTTTCAACCTGGAAGGCCTGGCAGCCCTGACACACACACATACACACACAGACGTACCTGGCCCCTGCAGGAACACCCCCTTTGTGCCTTAATCTAGCACGTGGTGTTGAGATGGCTCGGAAGTAGCTGTTGCTGCTGGTAGACTCCAACTGCCATGGGAACGAACCTGTTGGAGACTTGATACTCGAACCCAAAGATTTTTTCGGGTGAGCCCACTGCCATTCAACTCACCAGCCAACCGGTGCAAGATCCTGAACAGAGGAGCGGCGAAACACTTTGCTTTTTCCTTCCGTTCGATGTCGTTCAAGAACCCAAAACCCATGTCTTCCATTGATCTCCGGACTGTTTCTCCACTACGTGATCACCGTCAAGTTAGCATGATTGCCCCTAGAATTACACAATGCTCGAAGAGACACATGCAATCGTCCTTCCATTGACTTGGCCTGGTGTCCGCGGATTTTCAGAACCAAAGGCATCCGACCTCCGTCGAGCCAAGACAACCTTTTTAAGCTGGCCGTTCTATTTCGGACCTCACGAATGGCACCTTGGCCTGCCGCCCGCAATGTACCCCTGTCTGCCTGCCTGCCTCTCAAACCCCTGCAACCGCGTTGCATTGCCCCAAAGCGCTCGCGGTTCGGAACTAGGACTGAGACACCGCTGATCGCTCTTTTTGACCCGACCCTTGCTTTTTCCGTACCAATCTTTTACATGTAGAAGAATGTCGGCCTCGGTGGTTGTCCATGTAGGTACTATTGCCTGCCGTTCGTACTCGTGGGCTTCTAGCAGGCCAGTGCGTGGCCTGTTAGTGTAGAGTCCCGGACCGTACGGACGTAAAAACACAATGGTCAAACTTGGCATCAGGCAATGCTCACGACACCTTTCGATGTTGCAAATCCAATCTTACCGATGAAGACCCGTAATGAAACGTCTCAATATTAAAGATTTGTGGCCGGGTGAAGCATCATAGATCGACGCGCAACAGGAGGTTGGCAGTAGCGACTCTTCTAGGCCGTCTTGATGATGCATCCAACACTCCTACGAAATATCTGGGTATATTTCAGTCAATGTCGGTGCTGTTAAGTAGTAGCCGTGCCTCATTTCAATTCCAAATAGAGCGTTCAACTTGGTACCTGGGACGCAATCGCTAGCCTGGCACTCTGGGAAGAAAATGTAACATTGAAACATAAAGTGTCCTCAATGGTATCGATATTGATAATGATATTTATTCGATTGGCCCGGGCTGCCGGGCCTAATCGTGCAATTAGAGTGCGCGATGTTGCGCTGCCAGAATCTCATCCTCCTCGCCATGCGTATCAGCCCGGTGGCCCAATTCTCAACCTTTTCCGGTAGAAGTGATGATTCCTTTCGTTACAAAAGAGAGGCGGCCCCTTGGTGGCCTATTCCTGGAAATCTCTGTGCTGCCCGAACTTCTGCCCCTTTGTCAAGCGACGAGGGCAAGCAAGCGCCATGATGATGACTGCATAAGATATGCGTCGACGATCCCCAACAACTATGATACGGTATTGGAGGGTCGGCCGTTTGTGGAAGTTTGAAGTTGTTGAATCAAGCGAAAATTTAATGTGGTTCTTATTTGTGAGGTGGCACAGTCGTTTGGCTCAATGACTCCTAGTCGTCATGGGCTGACGATTGTCGGCCCTGAATGAAGCGAATTGAGGTGAGCGACTTTTCCGGGTATCCATCTTTTTGTGTTCTTCCTTTTGGGGGTTTGCCGCAGTTGATATGTTCGATCCTTCACAGAATCTCGCCGTTCTTGCGAATCTCCTTGGAAGTGGCCGTCTTCATAAAAGACTTGGCTGCGTGCTGCGGCACATACGCCGCCCTCTTCGGCTGCTCAGCTATGAGGTGCTCCTGCTCCTCCACGGTGCCCATCGATGTCAGAGAAGCCAGAGAACCGCTCCGGCTGTTGGGGCCCGACCGCGAGGACATCGAGAAAGAGGAGCTTCGGGATGATGAGGAGGAAGAAGAGGATGTAGAGGAGCGGCGGGGCTTGAAGGCATCAACCCACGAGCCGACGTGCTTTTTGGACCACATCGGGAAAGAGTAATCGACAATTCCGAAAGATCCAGGGGTGTTCATTGGGCGAGAGAATTCAAAGACTTTTTGTTCCGTTATGCTTTGTGTGTTGTGAGAGCGTTGAGAGCGTTGTGTTGCCGAGAACGGGAATTGGAAGGGATGATCCACGAGGTTATAAAGAAAGCACAGCAAAGAAAAACGATTGGACTTTCGTGATGGTTCGAGAGAGAAAGAAAACCACACGAGATTACAACAATATGCCGATTGACACAAGCCGAGTCGAGATGCTGGGATTTCGGGAGGCGTTCAAAGAAGGTCGAAGAGAAGTGCAAGGGAAAAAGAGAGTTCGAGCTATGGAAATCCACAAGTTGAAGATAGGAAAGTTTAGTTCAAGACCGGTTCGTGATGGTACGTCCGCAAGAGGCAGAGCGTTTCCGCAAGCAGCCAACAGATATTAGTTTCCGACTGGAGAGGGCAGAGGGGCGTGGGGGGGGGGGGGCTGTCGACAGAGCCCGACAGAGACCAGGACGACAAAGATTCCAGTCGACGTGGACCCGCAATCTCTTTACATTCTCTCTTCTCGACCGAGACATCAACAAGTCCGTCGCAACGCCTTGTTGACGCCTTTGCCGTTTGCGACCAAATTTCTCAAGGGCTCTCCTATCAGCCCGCCGTGTAAGCCCCGGGTCCCGTTCAGCCGGGAGGAGCCCGGTCCAGTCAGCCCTTTCGGGTGCTGGCCCGATGGTGTTGGCATGTTGCACAAGGAATGGGCGTTCACTAGACGCCAGTCTCGTCATACCCATCCCCTCGTCCTTTAAGGACTGCAAGAGAAGCCGCGATCAATCCTTACGTGCGTGGTGCCAGTCTGGACTATGTTGACAGCCGAGCTGTCATTTCCAGGGAGGCGCTTCGAGGCGCTCTGCGGGCTCGAAGCCAAGTCCTTCAAGGAAAGTCTAGCGGCACACATTGTTCGCCCTAACTTCGGGAATGCAGCACGGTTCATTGTCAGGCTTGACGCAAGCGGAAGGCATACCAGGAAGTGGTCTTGGACAGAGCAAGGAAATTTTTTGATGTCGATGGGACGTTCTAGAAAATACTGTTTTAACGCGGGTCACCTATGTGCCAGATGGGGCCTGGAACTCTTCACATCACTCCTCCTCGCCATGATCCTCTTCATCCTCGTCGTCCTCGTGCGTGATGTAAGGCACGAACCGAAAGTCCAAGAAGCTGACTCCGCCGCCTTCCACTTCCACCATGAACTGTAAGCTTAGAACGCCTTGGGCATCGCCGCGGAAACTAATTTTGCTAGCGATCCGCATCGCCTCGCTCGAAGACTTGATCAGATCGAACTTGTAGGTCTGGGTCCAGCGATCCTGAATTGAGAAGGTCTCCAGTAGCTCGCGGCCTTTGGCAAAGTCTACACTGGACGAGCCGAGGTCGCCAGCCCCGGAAAGGGTAAGGTAAGGCTGTGTTTTCGAGGCTGTAATAGTAAGGCGGCTGGGGCCAATGGGAGCCAGCTCCGCCAGGGCGTCGAGAAGGTAGCGCGCCTGCATAATAATTTTGAAAGATAGGTTTTCTCGGTCAAAGGGTATCTCCTCTGGGATTTCCGGCAGATAGGTCGTGAGGCTGGCGGTGGTTTTGACACCACTTTCCTCGATGACGATATTGAACTGCCCACCCTCTTCGGTATATATTAGGCTGCAGGTCCCGCCGATTCCCAGAGTCTGGTTACTAAACGCGTCTGGTCGATAGTTGCGTAGGTTGCTGCGATATGGGTCCTGCTCGGCCTTCTGTGTGCGTGTTGCACCGTCAACTGCGCCAAA
This sequence comes from Colletotrichum incanum, assembly GCA_001625285.1. Classification (NCBI taxonomy): domain Eukaryota; kingdom Fungi; phylum Ascomycota; class Sordariomycetes; order Glomerellales; family Glomerellaceae; genus Colletotrichum; species Colletotrichum incanum. Next base: position 307,176 of record LFIW01000334.1, read on the forward strand.
GATCTGTAGTGTTTCGAGGAGTGCTGGTAGAGTGATCTGAAAATTGGGCAAGACATCATCGTCTTCGCCGAGATTTAAAACGTATGAGGTGAAGAGCTTCTTGTCGAGGAAGGCAGTACCTGATTGACGGTCAATTATCCTGCCCAATCTGACCAGCCTCCACCGTACATACCCTGCATGACTCTAGAAAAGTCAGCCGCGAATCTGATGCCATCTTCTTGAAGTTGTACGTGGACCTTGTTGGAAAAGCTGATGGTCCTCAGTAGCTGGTACATTGGTCTTGTCGAGCTGGCCACGGCACGGAACAGCGGCTGCGGTGCCGTTCCGGGCTGAGGAAGAGTACCCGACATGGCTCCTAGTGAGGCGGCAGCTCTGTGTATAAGAATGGTCACCCGAGATTGCGAGAAAGGTGATATTGATGGTTTTCTTGGCTGCTTCTATAGTACAAGGTCGCCGCCGACTTGGAAAAACTTCTTGGGGTATCTTAGACGTAGACTCCGACCGCGCAGAACATGTAAACCGTGCCGAGCCTGTGGTATTACATTCAGCAATGGTCCTTGTAAAGAGAGGGGAGTGGGTTGACTTACGCAATCGTGGCAGAGGCGGGCACACCCAGCGCCAGAATGTTGGTGATGGAACGGTCTGCGTTAAAGGTTAGGTGATGGATATTGCTGTGAAATGTCTGATTCGAGCCTACTTAGAGCGAAAACACCGGTGATCCCGATACCGATGAGAAGAAGAAGGAACGCAACAAAGAACTGGGAGTCCTTGCCGACAGCAGGGTTGAACGGCGTGCTAGCAGCAGCTTGCCAGACCTCAAGCAACGAGGAGTCCATCTGCTATTCGAGGGGAGACGATTGATTTTCTGAGTGTGACAAGTTTGTTTATTCGTTTGTGTAGAAATGGCACAGACCGTTGAAAGCTTGTGCACGAAATCGTGAATTTCCCAATTGTTTCCGGTAGGTGCTGGCAGTCGGTTGCTTTGCAAGATCGCGAAGTGTAAGGTCGGTAGGCTGGAGCTTCCCCAAACGTGTTCTGAGCTCCAAAGGACCCACCGTGAATTGTGGCCTGAGCCAAAGAGGGACTAGTGTCATTCCGCTCCCCTTGCCCATCGCCCCGCTTGGCGCCATCCGGCAACGGAGAAACGGCAGAGCCTAGCGCGGCATGTCATCAACCTCCCGGGAACCACGACAACATTAATCGACAAGGCTCATCGAATATTGGCCTGCAAGGGCTTGCGATCGAGGGCAACATGAAGGAAGAGAGTGAGTCGCATGACGCCCATCATTTTACTGGTCCAATATTTGTTCTAACGCGATGGCGCAGCTGCGAAGCGCAAGGCTGAGGACGAGCCGTCCTCGCCGACCGCGACGAAACGGGTCAAGCACAATGAGTCGGCTGAGCCAGAGAAGAAACCGGCGATGAAGCCCATCCCCTTTCCCGAGAAGGTGAGTCAGTCTACGCAGGAGAAGTGTTGTCGCGACATCGCGCGCAAACGAAAGCTGCCCACGCGATCCCTTCAATCCCCCGCCCTCCACATGGGTCCGCAAGCTAACCACGACCCGCGCAGCCCGCCGTCATCGAAGAGCGTACCGGCGAGATCGAATTCCGGGTGGTCAACAATGACAACGAGCGCGAATCCCTCATCATTCTCACTGGTCTCAAATGCATCTTCCAGAAGCAGCTCCCCAAGATGCCGAAAGACTACATAGCGCGTCTCGTCTACGACCGGACCCACTTGTCGATTGCAATTGTCAAGAAGCCTCTCGAAGTTGTCGGCGGCATTACGTATCGTCCCTTTAAGGGTCGCCAGTTTGCTGAAATTGTCTTCTGCGCCATCAGCTCCGATCAACAGGTCAAGGGATACGGCGCGCATCTCATGTCTCATCTCAAGGACTACGTCAAGGCGACGAGCGACGTGATGCACTTCCTCACCTATGCCGACAATTACGCCATCGGATACTTTAAGAAGCAAGGGTTCACCAAGGAGATTACACTCGATAAGAGCGTGTGGATGGGTTACATCAAGGACTACGAGGGCGGTACGATCATGCAATGTTCAATGCTGCCGCGGATCCGGTATCTCGAAATGGGCCGTATGCTGCTCAAGCAAAAGGAGTGCGTGCAAGCCAAGATTCGCGCGTATTCTAAATCGCACATTGTCCACGCCCCTCCGAAAGAGTGGAAGTCTGGTGCGAAGCCCATCGACCCGCTCAGTATCGACGCCATCCGCGCATCCGGCTGGTCCCCGGACATGGACGAGCTCGCGCGGCAGCCTCGCCACGGCCCCAACTACAACCAACTCCTCCACCTCCTCAACGACCTGCAGAACCACCAGTCGGCCTGGCCCTTTCTCGTGCCCGTCAACAAGGACGACGTCGCCGATTACTACGAGGTCATCAAAGAGCCCATGGACCTCAGTACCATGGAGACCAAGCTCGAGGCGGACCAGTACGCCACGCCCGAGGACTTCATCCGCGACGCCAAGCTCATCTTCGATAACTGCCGGAAGTACAACAACGAGTCTACGCCGTACGCGAAAAGCGCCAACAAGCTGGAGAAGTACATGTGGCAGCAGATCAAGGCCATCCCTGAGTGGTCTCACCTCGAGCCGTAGAAGGGCAAAAGGAAAGACAAGAAGGATGGTCCAAGGAAGACATGGCCGAAGCCGAGTCCAGAGGGAGCTTCACGGCGGCGGTCGTCTAGGGTGCGCGAGATGTCGTAGGCTTGGTTTGATCATGAAACCTTTTAACGAAAATCCGGGGTCGGATAGGATTCGAAACTTATGGGAATTGGCGTTGGTCGGCGACTGTTCCCCCTCTACTTGATGAGGATTATTACGTGGTGCTATGGAAAGGTTATCAAGAGTGCGTAGGTCGGTATGGCCAGTCGTGGCGTTTTGGGGAATTGGCGCGCGCTCCTTGTTATTATATGATACACCGAAGGTCGGGGAGCTTAACAAAAAGCAACCCATTTTGCACACTGCACCATTAGCCTTGAAACATTGTAACTCTCTGGGTCGTTTACTGGAGTCAGAAATGCATGTCACATCTTCCTGTGCAAAACAATGAAGCATATGAAATTAGCACTTTTGTGACTAAGGGCTCTCAACTAGATACAGGTGGTCTGGTTGGATGTGAGCCCCGAAATGCAGAAAGATCTCGTTTTCTCGTAATGCCTTGTACTCGCTGACCCAGTCCCTGCAAGTCCTGCCAAAAAACACAAGGAAAAAATATCAATCCGTCCAACGCCTTGTGTAGGGGAATAACCGGGTGATGTATGAGGAGTCCGCCGCGTTTTGGAGTGATACTCCTCATGCCCAGTGGACTTGAAAAACTCTAGTATAGAAATCGAACCAAACCGTGCAAAATGTATTGTCGGCAAATACGTCGAGCATTATGACGTTGTCGAATTTGGGTCAAGCCTTGTTCGCGGTTGCTTGTACTCAAGAGGCTGGCGAAGTGATGCTCCAGTTGGTATCAGGGAAGAGACCCGGGGGGTAGGTGAAGGTTATGTTGTCGGAGCTGAGTATGCTACGCAGCGCTACAGCCTCTATCTCCTGCGGAGTCGGGAGAAACTGATCGACAATGGGGAGGGTTTCAGGCGCCCGAACCTCCTAGGCGCCGGGTGCCTGTGCCGTCCGCTGCAGAGTCGGGCTGGTCGCGCTGTCGCCTACTGGAAGACGCAAATCCGAATACGTCCGCCGCCAGTTTGTGATACCACCAATATGGTGCTCGTCAGTGCCTCGTCGCTCTCGTGCTGCACTGGAGCTGGCAAGGGTGGGCAGCCGAGCAGGTGGCAAGATGGCCTCTTCCACACCCGAGCTGGTCTCAAGAGTACGGCGAATAATGTCGTGGAGGAAATCGGGAATATCTTGCCACTGACCGGCTCGGGCGGCCATCAGCATGCGGGGAGGAAAGAGCGCCTGCGGCACAACCGCATCTGCAGCGTCGGTTGTCGAGGTCGCGATTCCGTTCGAGATGTACGGCAGCTCGCCGCTCTCGATGACATTCTTCAGCCATTGCTCCCACTCCTCATCCAGCACCGTCGACATGTCTCCCGCCTCTCGTCGGGCTGCCCTTTCTCTCAGACGCTGGTTCAAGGCCACTCCAACACTCTCCAGCTCCTCTTCGCTCTCCTCGCCGTCCATGTCCTCATCTCCAGGGTCTGTTGCGTCGTCCGTCTCGACAGACCGTGATCTGGCGTTCCGGACCGGGGGCGTGGGGCGGTCTTCGGGCTCGACCCAATCGGGGAACCCATCGCCGGCAGTGTCTCTGATGGTGATGCCCTGCTCCTTCTCATAGCGCTCCTTGGCCCATCTTGTGCCCTCCCATTTGGTCAAGCCCGCGATCTCGTTGGGGGTAAGACGAAGGTTGTCAAACGCTCGGAACAGGCGACGGTGCCAAGTCCAGCGGCTCAGGCGAATGCGATGGATGGGATTACAATAATCCAGCCCCGGGTACTTGGCTTCTTGTGTGTCGAGGTGGCCGTAGAAGGAGTGGACCTCTTGACGTACCTCCAGGATCAGGCTGCGTTGCAGAAGGGCGTGGAAGTTCTGGGGATCGCTGGCGCGAGGCTTGGGGAACATATGCTCGTAAACGAGCTGGTCGATGGGACGGCCCTTCATTTTCGGGATCGCAGTCGGGATCGGGGGCTTGTAGAGCTCTTGAGACGGATGCTAGACTTTGCGCACGAGGCGTAAACAGGGAGGGGGAAATTCGTGGATGCCTGCGACAAGGACGCAGAGTGTTGGTGGCACAGCCTTTGTAATGCGTTGCCGGTCCGTTCAGGTTACTGCGTATGATGTGCAGGCTGAAAGAAGTTGGAAGCTCAGTCGCACAGAGGAACAAGCGTCGTTTCGAGAGCGGCTGAGAGTTATGGTTGAAATCCCCTTGCAATCGATCTTTCAGTCAAGCGTCAGGCTCAAGGGAAGAGGGGGTTCGGGAGGGAGCTAGGGGCCGATGTGTCGCTGTGTCGTCCGAAGTGGTGGCTTTGAAGGGCAGGCAGGGCGGTCAGCGCTTTTTTTTTGTTTCGTTTTTTTTTCTGTCGACCGTTGTCGTGTTTGTGTAGAGGTTTTGACGACAGGCAGTTGAGGAAGGTTATCGGAGGGGAAGAAAGGCGTGAAATGTGAGAGCGAGCCCGGGGAGAAATCGGAAGTCAGCGGCAAGAGGTGGTAGTGGGAGGAAAGCTGAGGGCGTCTTGTGTGGGTGTTGTGAGTTGTGATGGGGAATCCAAGGCGCAGGGAGTGGATATTTGATCGTGGGCCCTGTAGATTGGGTGGAACGTGGATGTAGACGTGGGACGGGGGTCGGGGATTCGGACTCCTTCCCATAGAGGTGCCTTTATTGACTGAGGATTGGTGAACGTGTGTCTACGGCCTGGAGAGAGCGAGAGAGAGAGAGAGAGAGTGTGTGTGTGTGTGTACACACCGTCCACGTCGGAAAGGGGACTGGGATGGGGATTGGGACAGGACGGGGAATGCCTTGGCTGACAAAAATACAACAGAAGGCACCACCCACCTCGCTCAGGAAAATAAATGGCCAGCACCTTCCATTCTCTGAGGACCGATCTCTCGATATTACTGGGCCGCACTAGTTGGACGGTGCCTGCCTCACCTGCCACGCCTTGTCTCTTGGGTTGGTGCCTTCCCACCGTGCCTCCCGCAAGGCGCCTTGTCTTTCTTTTCAGCTTCCTACCTACCTCCTGCGGTAACCTAGGATCAACCCAAGGAAGGCGGTGCCTGGACGCACGTACCTTGCAGGTTGGCGGCTTTGCTGATTGACTTTCCAAAATACCCTCAGACATCTTCAGATGTTCAAGTCTGGCAGCTTAAGCTAAGGTCGCGGCTGTTGAAGCATCACGGACTGGTAGACAGCCCCGCACTCCCGTCCTCCCACCTCAGTGCAGCGTGCTCGGTACTTGGACCCCTAAAGTACTTCCCCTCCCGCCGCCCTCTACAGTACTCAAAAGCCCAAAGTACCTCCACACTGCTCCGCGTAGGACAAGGTACATGTTCTCGTCCGGACTCAAAATGCCGGAGGAAACCACACTAATCCAGAATCAATCAATTGCTGCAAACCTCACAAAAGCCCATCCAGCTTGCAGGCCCTGGAACACGCGATCGTCGAGCTCGATTCCGTACTCGAGCTGCGGTGCACCACCCCCTTCTCACCCAAAGCCGCGCCTCCCATGTTTCACAGCGTCGCCCTCTTCGAAGATCGAGGAGGGAGTCAAAACAAGGCAAATTGGCCCCTCTTTCACTGTCAAGAGACCAACATCAACATCCGCCAGACAGGGGCAACCCGAGTCAGTCCCATCATACGCTTCAGCAACCAACCTTGGCTTACGGCATCCGCATCGGTGCCAACTTCTTCTCGCCGACCCCGGAGACCTCACTATGACCGACCGAAATGACGAACTGACCATCGCGGGCGGCTACAACGCCATAACAACTTGTATCGTCCCTCTCCGCCATACCCGTCTTCATCAACCCCTCTCTTCGAGACCGTATTCTCCTACATGTATCCGTATACGCGGCCAACAGGGTCAGAAGACCGTGACTGAGACCTGCGGGACCTGAGACGACGGATGGGGAAAGGATGGCCAAAAGGAACCCGAGCCAACGGCGCGCCTCTAAACTCGCCCGTCGCAAACACGTCCATTCAATGAGCAACAGCCAGCGCATTTTCGATGTCCATAAGCCTCCCTGCAAAGCCGCTTGGTCTATGGCCGCAAACCCCTTCGGCCGTGGGCTCATCTGACCTCGACTGACCGCCTCAACCTGTTCAACCCGACAGCCGCCCTACAACCCCGTACCCTGCCGTCTCAGGAACAGGGGTCCTTTCGCCAGAGCCAATCAGACTACGAAAGCCACCCATCCCTGCGAACATCCCGCTCTTCCCTGCCTCTGGCTTCATGCACAGAGTCCAAAATCTTCTCCTCCGCCCCGTTCACAGCCATCCGCAATCTCACAGGTTCCATTCTTTCTTCAACATTCCCGAGCCTCGGGCTTGGACTATTCGGTGCAGTCGAGAACACAACCGCACTACCATATCTGGGCAATATCAGTGTCGGATTGTTGCCGTCGGAGTCTGCATCGTGGAGTCAGCCCCATTCCGCTGCATGTCACTCCCAAAGGACGCATGACACTCCATCTCCGAACGGGTTCCCGCTTGTCGATGGAGACCCTTGATTCTGGCACCACGCGGCACAGTCTAGATCTCATCACAGCCTTCTCAGCATCCGCTCACCTTTTCGGGACATTCAACCTGATTAAGCTCGAGACGAGTCTCGGATTCAGCGCAATTGCCCCTTTCTAGCAGCTTCCATCCTGTTGTTGATTGGTTTGTCCAATCCTTGATAGAAGCACAAACTTTGGAAGGCAACGAACCACAATGCCATGCCGTTTGGCAGATCCCTTCAGATGGAAAGGCTTTCTTCGATTGGGACCCGCACATGTTTTATTGTGTAGCTTCATCAGAACTTCGGGGGGGAGCAGGAGGTGACCCTAGGGTCGATATCCAATCGCGTGGCGTGAACGCTTCTGGATTGTTAGAGCGCCGGCCTGTTCAACTTAACTTCGCACGCTATGAACCGTAAATCCAATGCAAGTTTCGCCTCAGACTCTGCATCGCAACATGGCTTACCTACACACGACCATACTGGCCCTTGGCCTCTGTCTATTTTGCTTGCTGTACGCTGCGTAATGCTGATGGCGGCAGGCTCAGCAGTCAGCCCAGAGCACTTACTCACACTGATTACCTGTACACACGACTCTAGCCTCATACATCTCGGGAACGCCTCGCTCGTACAAAGTGATGGTTGAATTTTCGGACTGGGTCTCTTACACTCGACGGTTCCGTCCTTGCACAACTCTGGTCGTGTGTTCACTCAACTCGATAATGCGCATCGTCAAGATCAAGCCAAAGTCAGAACATTCGGAAGCACGCTCATTATGCTTACAAGCGCGGCAACTGCACGAAGCGGAAATCATGCCACACCAGGAATGGTGGTCTCGGTGATGGGATGAAGCAGAACGTAGATGATACTGAAGGATATATTCATAGCCGGGTCAGCCGTACCCGCACGTGTCTATTTACTGCTCTGCTGGTGTAGCCGTTCTGTACCATCTGCTGCTCTCCATGAAAGCATGAACCCCGCGTCTGTGTACACCGTCTGTGGTTTTTTTCGACTCGCCAGCACCTAAACAATCCATGCGAGGTTTTCCTGGGGCGGCTCATGAATCATGCGGGTATTAACTCGGTCGAAGCTTCGGGTTCAGTGGATCTGCGGTTGGTCTCTATATGTGAGGCCTTTTGGGTACACCACGAAGATGCACCATACATCTACTATTGATGTTAGACATCAGACGATAGCAACCCCTGTCTCGAATACGACACCTGAACTGCAATACGCATGGCTGAGGAATTCCCAAGGTATACAAGCCAGTCGCTCCAGATTCGCGAAGCCTGAAGCATATGCGCAAGTTGCACATTCAGTTGTGGTCTGTTGGCAGGCAGACCGTCGTTTCTATGCCTCATGGCCTCCCTCGGACTTCCCCAGGCGCGACTACTCGCAGGACAGTGTGCTTGTGTTGAGAACCACTCTCTGGCCGCCATCTCCAAACAACGTCTTTGGAGCATTCGCAGCTGAATGCTGTGGGTGTGCAAGTGATGACCTCTACCTCTGCTGGACTTGCCTGCAAGCCAATCTTTCAGCTTTGCCGCAACCGGCCCTGCCCCGTCTCCGACAAGGCCAAGCATTGGATCGCCAAACAGGCCGTACCCGAGAAACGATTGGATTAACCCAGTTCTCCTGAACCCGAAAAAAACGCCCCAGCCTTCACTTCTTGAGTGTGATGGAATACAATGGCTTGTAGCAGGCAGTGCCATGCTCCTCCGTGTGTCCAGAACTCTCGCAACGCCAGTGCGAAGGAATCACGATCGGCCGTCATTCCTTATGGCAGCCGGTGCAAGCTTGCACAGAAGCAACAACGTCATGACCGGGTGAGACTACGTCGCTTTATTACGGAACAGGTGCATCCAAATGACGTTCCCACTGTGCATAGTCTGGTTTCTCTGAGTCCCTCATGGGCAATTGGTGGGGGGGGGGGAGGATCGCTAAGGGAAACGTGTGCTTACTTACAGTAAAATAGTTACAACAGACCCTGAATAAGATTTCACTTTATAGAGAGTGTTATAGAACCAGATATACAATGGGATGGTGCCGTGCTTGGCGGCTTCAAGGTGTGCAATCAGCTACAGCCTATGACATCTTTGCTAGGCTAGCAGCCTCCAGTTGAGGTGTTTCCACAACGGCGAGAAGTCGCTTTCACAATACCCAAATATTTGAACGGAACTGAAAGAAAAGGTACTGTATTCCCACCCGTCAAACTTCATTATATGCCTCTAGACAACCCTCTAAACTAGTTGTCAGCCCTCAAGGGCTCCGAGTAGCTCGTCATATCCTCCGAGCCTTCATTGTCGACCAACTGAATGCCCTTAAAACTCTCGTCATCGCTGTCGGAATCTTCCTCTTGGACTGGTATCGGGAAAGTCTTGGGTCTGATCGGCAGGTCTGGGCGGCGGTGATGTGGGTCTAGGGCGCCATCACTCCGGAACGAATGAATTGCGACAGGACGAGGAGGAAGTTCCGGGTTCTTTTGTTGCCCCTCATCCTTACCCGCAGAATCAGAGGGGAAATACCCCTCGTTTCTTGGGCCGAGGGAACTCAGGTTAAGGGGGTCGGCGGCCTTGGAACTGCTCGGCCCCTGCTTCTTTAGAGGCGGAGAGCTCAGACTAAGGAGATCTTCGAGGTGAGGCGAAGCTGGCTTCTGCTTGGTCCGACCTAGAGAACCCAGGTTCAACGGGTCACTGCCCTCGGCCCCCTGGGGATCAAAAGCCTGCGAGACTGAAGCTGCACCACCTCTGGACACCTTATTGCGATTCGGCACCTTCTTCCGCTGGGGCGGGTCAGGATGCAACGGATGACGCAGCTCATTCGGAAACCTCGCAGTCTGCTTCGACTTGATCGGCTGCGGCTCTGCCTCCGGATCAGGCTGGGCATCTAGCTGGATAAGCTCGCCCATCTGCGACCCTGCCTCCTCGTCGGTGATCTTGATGTCTTCGTCCTTCTCTATGGCACCGTCGCCGCCCTTGACGTTGGGGAAGCCGCATCGCGTCAGGATCTTGGCGATCAACTTAGGATAGCGGAGATGCCCGCTAACTTCCGCGCTCAAGTTCAAGTTCTCGACTCTTTCAATGTCCTTGACCTCCTGGAGACCCGCAATTCCTAGCTGAAGGGACGTTGTGCGGTACAAGAACCCAAGGATGTAGTCCGTCTCCGAGTACACATTCACGATGCGGTCGGATACCACGGATCGGAGAACCTGCCAGTGCTCTCTATTGGACGGCACGGGGGCACCAATGAGCACCACGGTATCGACTAATCCGAATGCCTGACGTTCAGCCAGGGAGCGTAGACATGAATAAATGACACGTGCGCCAAGCGAATAGCCGACCAGCGTCACGGGTCGTTCTCCCTGCACCTTGGCGATAAGAGCATCGGCAAGCACTCGGCCGGCCTTGTCAGACCGGTTGCGAGCTAAGTTGAACGGGTTGTCGATCTGCGAAGCAGCCTTGATGAGGTAGGCAGGCCAGAGTGCAGCCCATAGGGAAGCCAGGACGGTTCGCTTGAGGATTTCCACCTTGACAAAGCTCCAGGCGTATGAAGATACCAGACTATCCAGTTCTCGACCGAGAGCGAGGAGGGATTTCATCTCATACCGCAAGGCGAAGACCTCGGACTCGTCACCCAAGTTGCGCCAGGGCTTCGTCACGTCAGCCTCCTCGTTCAACCACCCGTTGATACCAATAGTAACACGAAGCCGCGCGCCTTGCTTGCCGTCGGCGTCGGCTCGTTTGTAGTCCTGGCCCCATTCATCCTTGAGCGGGAGGAAGCGGAAGTCCTCGACTTCCTTGGCGTAGGTGTCCATCATTTCTCCTGTCATCTTGGCACCGAAGGCACCGAAGAGTGTGCCGACAAGGGCGCCGTTCATCCAGAAGACACCGAGAAAACTGGCGACGCCGCCAAGTCCGACGCTTCCCATGATGCCACCGATCGCACCCGCGACAACTGGAGCTGCCAGGCCACCCGTGATTCCGATCACTGCGGCACCGGCCACCGAAGCCAGACCAACTTTCCAGAAACGGCTCTTCTGGTTCTCCTGGCGCCGCTTCGCTGCCTCGGCCTCTGCTGACATGCTAGCCTTTTGGCTCTCAGTCGAAGTTGAGGACTCAACCAGAGACTTGGCGATCTCCGTCTCCTCTGAAACGAGTGTTGACAGCGGGAGTCCAAAAGCAGATGTGAGGTACAGAGCCAAAACTCTAGAGTGGGCAGAGTAACTCCCGGTGGACAATATGAGAACCAAAAGGCAGCTGAGCACCTCTTTCCTGTCCACCACCGGGATGGTCGTAAATCGATTCGGAATCGGATGATAGTGCTCCTGCAGAACGGCCACCTCCTTGTCGACTTCGGTCGACGCAGCCTTTGGCGCGTCTCCAAAGTTGATCAAATCCTCGCCCGCTCCCAGGGACTCATGCTTCAGCTTCTCCGTCTCATCAAGTCGCTTCTTCCGGGCCTCGAGGATCTTGTCATCGTCTCTAGCCGACGCAATCTCCTTGACCTTCTCCAAGACATCCTTGCGCCACTCGTCAAAGTGCTTCAGCGCCGCCCTCCTCAGGGCGCGGAGCTGGGTGCTGTGCACGCCGGAGCCTCCGCGATCCGGGTGGCTGGGGCTACTGCTGCGACCGCCCTGGCCGGCGTCCGGAAAGAAGAGCGGAGCGCTGCGGTCCTGAAGAGACGGCGAGGCCGGGTTGGCAGTTGACGGAACAGTCTGATCACCGTCTTTGAGCTCGAGCTGGGAGCGCATGTAGCCCGTAATGTCGTACAGAAGGGTGTAAAACGCTTTGCGGCGGGCCGGATTGAGTACCACCACGAGCTGGCGGGGATCTGCCGCAAGGGGAGCCATGGCTGTGAAGGCTCACCACATCCAATGAGATCTTGCCAGTAGGGCGACCAAGTGGCCAAGATGCTGCGATGTTGAAACGCCGCGCTGTTGCGCAGGAAATAGAAGATTTGAGAAACGAGGACACGTGAAAATAAGTCTAGTCGAGTCACAGGGCGAGGTGAATGCTGGTCAGGTGTTGGTTCGAGGTCGTCTAGGCAGACGTTTACCGGAAGGATTACTAGGGATGTTCAGTTGCTTGTGCCGCAGTTGAAGTCCCCTGTAAGCACGTCCACCAAAGTTTAGTATGTATAGATGTAAGCCGTAACCCCTGCCTGTAGCCGTTCTCGGTCCGTGCCAACGTCAATCTGCATCTTGCATCATTCTTGGGTGGTAAACGTTGCCTCCGTCCGCAAACGGCCTGAAGATGCTCAGTCGTTCTCACACAATGAACAATCAACCAACGATATTGCCTTGGCGCAAGCCATATAGGAGAAAAGCACAAGTCCACTTGCCAAAATGCCAATTGTCATAACGAGAACACTTGAATTGAGGGCTACAACCTCCAGAATTATGTTGCAACAACCTCCGTGATATATACCTGAACACCAGCGTACTTGGACGACGCCGTAAAAAACACTTTTTTATATCTTGTTCATTTCTCTAAAGCCGCACGAGTCTACTCTTCGTCGTCTTCAATATCCTCGTCCTCTTCATCGTCGTCATCCTCCTCGGCCTCCTCGGCCTCATCATCCATTAGCTCGTCGGCGTACTCTTCCTCAGACTCGTCCTCAACATTCGCAGCAAGAGCATCCTTCTCCTCCTCCTTGCGCTTCTTCTCGTCCTCTTTCCTCGCGTCCTCGAGTGCCTTGGCCTTCTGCTCCCTGATCTTGCGCTGCACGACGACGAAGGCACCGAGAGGCGTCTTCTCCCAGTCAAAGTCACGCAGGAACGCGTCTACCTGCGCGCGGTCCTTGGGCGCGAACTCTACCTTGGCACGCTTCTCCTCGATGAACTTGGCGTTAGCCTCCAGTTTCTGTACCAGCAGCACAATCTGCGAGATGACTTTGTTGTTCTTGTTGCCCGTGCTGATCTTGCGTGCCTGCTTGACCCAGCGCTTCAGCTGGATGAGGACCGGCAGCGTGAACTCGGGGAACGCAATGTTTTTAGCCCAGATTGTGAAGTACTCGCTGAAGAGCTCAACGACCTGCTCACCAACGCCGTCCTGGTAAACGCGCGTGCGGAGGTAAGACTTGGGCGCCTTGTACGCAACGTTGAAGTCGAGGGGTTTGATGGACGAGGCCTTGGGGAAACGTCTCATGTCGGCCGACTCGAGAACCTCAATGAGGGCGGATGCGAGAGGGATGTAGGTGTTGGTCGCGCGCGACAGACGGAGAATGGAGCGGATCAGGTGGAAGCGGAGAGGGAAGAACGTGGGCGAAGGGATGAGGCGCATCGCACCCAACGTGACTTGCACGAGGGGGTAAATCAGGAGCTTCAGCTGGCCTTCCTTACCCGCCTCCGCCTCCTTCAGGGGACTGCAGTGCTCAGCAAGCACGCATGACCAGAAGTCGAGCGAGTGGGTGTATTGCCAGTTGTAGATGATCTTGTGGGCATCCTTCTCCTTTTTGACGATGCTGTTTCTCAGGTGAATAGCCAGTTGGCGGATGAAGGTGAAGGCGGTCGTGTAGCCGACATTTTGGTCGATACCCCACAGCTCTGCGGCGGAGTTTTTCATCAGGTTGATACCCTGAATGGTATTGATGTTTGTTGCTCTGCAGCCGGAAACGAGTCCCTGGTACACAGCCTTGAGAACTGTCTCGCGGATACCTTTGTCGCCGATGACGACGAGTTTCCGGAGGACAAGGAAGGAGGTGATCTTGGTGGTTTCTGAGCTGGCCGGTCTGGCCCAGTAGTTGACGACAGTCTTGATGAGAGCCTTGAGAAGCTTTCTGAAGGACATCAGGTAAGGGACCAGGGGCTCTAATGAGCCAATGGTGAGCTTGAGGGTCGCATCGTCGGACAGAGTGCTGAGAAGGTGGATGATGGATGCAGTGAAGGTCTTGATCATGATGGACAGCGTGTGAAACTTCTTCGAGTCGGTGGGCACGTAGATCTTGCCGGACGCAGACTCTTTAATGGGCAGGTGGTGCGAGATGATCTCGGGGATCTGCTTGAGGGCAACGATCAATATGTCGTGGAAGACCTCGGGGCTGGAGATGGTGTATCTCTGCGTCTTCTCGTCATCGGCGTCGTCCTCGTTAAGATGAGCCGCACAGCGGAAGGCCAGGACGACCTGTCTCGCAGCGCGTAAGCTTTGCTTCTCCTCGATCAGCTTCTTCCACTTGGCCACCATCTCACGCGTGAGTTCGTTGTCGACAAGGACCTCCTCCTCCTCAGCGGCGGCCTTCTTCTTGGCGTCCTTCTTGCGCTTCTTCTTCGGTTGCTCGTCGTCGTCCGAATGGTCGCTGCCGGCGCTGAGCTCGTCCACCTCGGCAAGGTCGGCGTTCTCGTCAAAGTCGAGGGCTTCCGGGTCGTTCTCCTTGAGGAACTTGTAGAATTCGGGGTCGTTCTCGGCGAGCTTGTCCATGGCCTCTTTGGTCATGCCTAGGTTCTCGTCGTCGTCTTCGCTGCCGGCGTCCTCGCTGTCGCTGGGGACGGGCTGCTCCTCGCCAGAAAAGTCATCCTCATCCGAGTCGGATCCCTCTCCCGCAGGCGCGTCGCGCTTCCGCTTGCCGAGCTTCTTCGACGCCTTCTTGCCCTTCTTGTCGATGATATCCTCAAAGCCGCCCTGGAAGAAGTCGTCAACGCTCATGGCGCTGACCTTGGCATCCTTCTGGTGGCCATTGGCCTTTGCCTTGGCGGCGGCCTCATCCTTCTTGAAGAATTCCGAATCCTTGGTCTTCTTTGACTGCTTCTTGGCCTTGACCTGGAGGCGTTGCTTGACCTTTGCGGATTCCTTCCTCTTGTCCAGAACACCCTTCAAGTGGTTCTTTTCGAATTTCTTCGTCGCCTTGAGGTTCTTCTTTTGGGAACCCATGGTGAACGGTAAGGAGGGGAAGGTTCCGTTCTATCTGAGGGTCTCCTGAGGTGGATGGTGAAGGAAGTTTTGGCTGCAGGGACCGTTGACAGTGGACGCAGGAAACTTTCAGACTTTCTCTCAATGGCAGAGAACCGCTCGCTCTCGCCCAAAAATTTTCTGGCTTATCGGAGCTTATCGACACAAAGCTAGTCCTTTTTTGGCATGGCTTATGGAGGCTGCCCCACGTCTCAGCACCACTGCAGTCTGAGGAATAGCAGCCTCCACACCCATGTCACGCCGTCTGACGTCCTTGGCTCTGCGACACCCACGCATCCGCTGAGAGCTCGACAGCTCCCAAGCTACTGATCAACCATGAAGCCGGCCGCGATCCCAACAAAGTCGCGAAGATGATGCCCCGGCAGCCCTATGCGCCTACACCGCATAGCTACATTCCAAACACAACACTCTCAGCTACCATCAACCTTGATGAGGTATGTCATCCAAAGTTCCCAACTTTCTAGGCAGCACATTAGATCCCCTCCTCCAGCTGCCCCGCCCCCGCAGAGACGACTCCAGTCCAGCTAACACGACGATGCATCTTGACAGGAGGTAAAGCTAGCCGACACCCGTGCCGAGCGGGATCTGCAGGACTCTCTCGCCGAGATCTTCAGCATCATTGTCACCCTCGACGAGCTCGAAAAGGCCTTTCTCAAGGATGCGATCCCCGAAGCCGACTACACCGAGATCTGCGAGCGGTCCCTGAAGCAGTACAAGTCCATCCTGGCAGACGAGACCGTGGCGAAGGCTTTCCGGGGTCTGGAAGAATTCAAGGCGGAATGGGACGTTAGTCTTCCCCTTTCAATCTCCTCATCCCGTCCTGTCCTGAGGCTGACCCTGTTTCCCAAACCAGCTTGAGGTCCCCCGCGCAACGGAGCGCATCCGCGTGGGCATGCCCTCGACAACCGTGACCGCCTCCTCGAGCGCCGCTCCAGCGCCGTCGGCCGCTGGTAACACGAGCGGTACGCTGATCCTGGAGGCGACGCAGGAGTTCATCACCTTCCTCGACGCCGTCAAGCTGGGCCTGCTCTCCAAGGACCAGCTACACCCCCTGCTGTCCGACGTCATCCAGTCGGTCAACAAGGTGACGGACCGCGACTTCGACAATAGGGGCAAGATCGTGCAGTGGCTCATCACTCTGAACCAGATGAAAGCCACAGACGAGTTGAGCGAGCAGCAGGCCCGCGAGCTCGAGATGGACATCCAGCAGGCTTATCAGGGGTTCAAGAGTACTCTGACGTAGAAAGAGCCATCACGCAGAATGCGTTGTTAGTCTTGGAAGGCAGATACCAGTGTAGAGCGGATTTGTAACAGCTTTTTGTGTTGAACACGCCTTTTGAACTCCTAATGACTATGCTTTTCATGCCTCGTAAGGAATACCACAGTGAGCTCAGAGCCTTTCTCAGACCAAGAACGTCCAGAAGCTGGGATACACGAATTCGTTCTCGAATATCCTCCTCACCTGCTCCAACACGAACCTCTCCACCTTGCCGACATTCTTCAGGCTCTGCTTTCCGCCGTCCCTGAGCCCAATCTCGCTTTCGACCTGAATTTCTTGCAGCAGCCCACCAAACCTCTTCCCCGGCTCGCTAGGGCCCGCATCATCCGCGCCCACCGCCGTGACCGCATCCTCGGGGCTCAGGAAGCAGAAGTGTATCCTCTTGCGGATGTGCGCCATCACACCAACCCCGTCAAACGTCAACCCCGTAACACTCAGCTGCACTGGGATCCCCACGAAGCTTGGCATCGGATAATCCAGCAAAATCTCCGCCGTCAGCCGCAGCCTCACATCCCCAGCATACCGGATCCGGAACACAGCCTGCAAGTCATCCGGCCTCGGCTCCCTGAACCTCGGCGCGTCCTCCTCCCCCCCGTGATCCGGCCCCTCCTCGTCCTCCTCCTGGATCGCCGACCCGGCCAAGTGCGTGTCTCTCGTCGGTGGCCTTGACGCTCCCGCCGAGGTCGGCGCCAGCGTCGACACGCTCGACTTTTCGCGCAGCTGCGCCAAGGCCGGGTTGAAGTCGCTCACGGAGATGGAACTTTGCGAGGGGTTCCGGCTGTGGCCCATCGGCGGCGAGCCCACGGGCGACCCGACGGCCGACGAGTCGAGCCTGCTGCCCATGTGCGCGCCGGCCACCGCTGCGAGGGGCGTCTGCGTTCCCGACCACCCCGTCCCCAGATGTGATTGAAAATAGTGCAGGTTAGACGTGCCGCCCAATATCCCCGGCGTCGAGACACCCAAGAAAGGGCTGGGGAAGTCTCCGGACTGGCCCCTGAGGGCGTGCGTGCTGAGCCTCGGCGGCATCGACGCCTCCTCGCGCTGCCTCCTCCTCTCGCCGGCGCTCAGCTCGCTCTTGGGAAAGTGCTGCAGCTGTGGCGGCTCATCGAGGGCTTGGTCCTCGTCCTCGTCATCCTCGATGTCGGAGTTGTCCTCGTAAAAGTCCGGCAAGGGGTCGGTGATGTCCTTGAGCTCCAGCTCCGGGGCGATGGCGCCGAACTCGAAGTCGTGTACTTTGACCGACTTGATGAAGCGCGGCAAGGGCACGGCCTGGAATTTTGTGTGGATGAAGTCACGGATGCGGAGGGCTAGAGCCTCCCCATCGGGGCCCGTTGTGAGCGTCTCCCAATTGAGGTCTATTGACATTACAGTTGTATTTTGTGAGTGAAGAAAAGGGAGATGAAGATCGTATCCGTCGACACAAGTAAGGTGTTAGACGTGACAGGGTTGATTGAGTCTGGAACCTAGTTGAGCAGAGTAGGCTGGGTACCTGGCCAAAGGTTGTGTCGGCGACCTGGGGCCGCTAAACCCCGTATCTGGTGGACCATTGATACCAGTTCAGCGGTACAGTTGCAGCGCTTTCTCTCCATCGTCAGGGCCGCGAGAAAACCCGAGCCAATCTTCCTGATTGCGTAGTTCTCACGGAAAGCATTACCATGGGCATCTACTTCACATGCAAGTTCTTCAGCGGTCGTTTATGTCATTACCGGGTATCTGAATTTCAAGGTCGTTACTCGTCAACGCTGTAACGCTAAGATACTTTGTTCTGGTGAGGCTCAAGGTGCCAACCATTGCTAATACTAGACCGACTCCGTGCTCACCCATCCATCCATCCATCCGTCTTCGTTGAATAAAAAAAGAAAAGAAAAAACGCCGACAATGCAATGCAGTTATCTTTCTTTACTACGCATAGCAACTGATATTATAAGGCTTAGAAGTGTCTTGTACTCTTCTTTACCAATAGGTGCTGAGATTCATTCGGCCTTGGCATCTGATTCGAATCGTGGCCTCATGGTGTTGTTAAGTTGAGGCACGCCGAATTGATGCCAGCAATTTGGCGCCTGGAGGATGTATCTGTCATAATGTAAGCTGATGTTCCTCACTATTTGGAGGAGAACCGTGGATACATACCTGGCCATCGCCTCCCGGAAACGAGATTTGTACTCCTTGGGACTTGTCACGGTGGGACGGTTTCTGCCACCGCCTGCGAACCCACGATCCTTGATCCAACTCTCGAGTTTCTTATCCCATGTGTATGTCCGGATACAGTCAATGATGCCAACAACCAGCTCCTTTCTGGCTTCGTCCACGGCAATCATCAATGAGTAGTCCATCACATTTTGTCTTGCGAGGAATAAAGTATCGTTCCAGACCTAGACAACTGTCAGCGTTTCACTTTTTCAATTTTTGATACTGGTAACTTACAGATGCTCTCAGAAGCTTCTTGGAGTGCTCACGCGCAAACAACGGCGATTCGTAGATGAATTCTACCATGTTCTCGTCCAGGAGAACTTCGTTCTGCTCACCAGTGGACTGAATCTTGCGATTGCGCATGGAACCCTTGAGATCGAAAAGCCGGGTCGGACCACGATCGTAAAACAGATTCTCCATGAGCAGCAGGTCCAGTTTGATCTCGACGCCTGTGACAGGGTTCTTGATGATTAGCTGGAAGAAACCTAGCATCTTCGCAATGACGGAAGGCAAGTCATGGAACAGAGCCTCGGCCATGATGCCAAAGTAAGCTGGTGCAAATCGCAGGAAAGCCGACGTCTCAATGGGTGACAGGCCCTATGTCGATTGTTAGCTATCAAATGCACCCCAAATAGAGTAGATGGGAGTCGATAGAAAGTAAAGAAAAGAAGAAAAAAAGTGAAAAGGGCTTGTCTCACCTTCAGGACCAGGCGGTCGTCGAGCGTCTTGAGGAAGACCGACTTTGTCTTGCCGCCCTTGGAGTCCCACTTCAAGCAGCGGGAGAGAGACTCGACGATGCGATCTGCAACACCGCATTTGCGACGCAACGCATCAAACTGCTCAGCATAGAATATCTTGCAGAGCATGGTTGCAGATCCCTCTTTGAACTGGTATTTCAGGTGTGTGCCCGTTGCTCTGAGAAGACTCTTCTCCAGCTCGCCCTCTTCCATCATGAATTCGCCGCCAGTGTCGGACAGTCCTGACGACTTGCCATCGAAGTTGGCCTCATAATCCTTTTGTATCGCCATTCGCTCTTGACGGCGAATATCAGCCAGTTTTGTGCGGTAGTCATCGGAACTCAGGGCAAACGCAATGACAGAGCTGGGTTCATCCTCCCTCACAATCACATCGGAATCGAGAAATATGTGATCGCTTGCGTTAACTGGATAATCCAGTTGAGGCCAGCCACTCGCAGACCTCTCAGCCCAGAAGTTAGTGAGCATCTTCATCAGGCTAGTCTTTTGATGCTTTGGCAGTTCCAGCGGAATCTCCGTGCTAGGTTCAAGAGAGTCAGCCAGTTCCTTGACATCAGGTAGCAGATCGTCCAGAATGGACTGTTCAGTATCGCTCTGCCCTTCGTCATCGGATCCGCCGTGGCTAGCAGTGACAGTCGCAGTATCGTCCGTCTCCCCGCCGACATGTTGTTCTTCAGCTGGAGGAGGAGCTTCTGGTGCAGAGTGGAGCTCTTCCCTGGGTGGCATCATGTCGGGTTCCGTTTGCACAGTCCCCGGAGGTGCTGGGGTAACTGGCGCCGTCTTGGTTTCGAGAATCTTGATCTCGTTGTGATCTGTGTTCGACGGCCCAGGTTCTTGTACAGCATTGTCAATGTTGTGGTAAACTTCCACAATAGCCTTGGTGGCTGAACGTGGCAAACCTGCTCGAGGTTGATGGCCCTTGGCGAGGCGCTTCCTGCGGTCTTCCCGTTGTCTTTCCTTCTCGAACTCGCGGCTCAGCTGTTCAAAGTGCCGGGCAATTCTAGATACCTGAGACGACACGTGGGTATCTTTCTTCTTGGTGATAAGCCGAGGAATCGAAGAGGGACCAGCTTTCCTATGGCTTTTCATTCCCAACGCGAGTCGATCGAATGGTTTCTTGTCCACCTTAAATGACGTTTCACCCAAGGTATCGGTAGCTCCTATGGTGTCCTTCGGCACGATTGATTTGGAAAAGTTCGACTGGGACCTCGGTAGTGTTTGGGCAGGCTGTGACAGAGTTCTAATCATCGGAGCCCTACGAGCCAAAGCTCGTTCCGGATTTGGTCTTGGTGCCTCAGATGGCTCACCGGCTTGCGATGTTTCGGCACCCATAACCTGATGTTCACGGCGAAGCTGCTCGACCTTCTCGGAGAGGGAAATATTGGTTGATGCTGTAGTGAGCGGGGGCCTGGTCGCAAGGGGAGATGACGATTCGGCATTGACCGTTGTTGCTGGCGTCTCTCCGAGCTCATCGATAGGAGCGAAGGAAAAGAGTCCTTTGGCTTTCGGCGAGCTCGGGGTTGCCAAGTCCAGGGGTTCCACTCTGTCCAGGGCAGCATCGGCTGGAGTGCTAATCTTGCTACCTTCCGAAGACGACTCTGGCACTTCTCGACCAACGGCCGCGTCCTTGGTTTCGGCTTGTTCTAGTTCCTTTTCAGGCTCTGACGTTGGGAGAGGTTCTTCTTCTTCTTTCGGCCCCTCTTGCTCCGGCTCTTCCTGCTTCTCTTGCTCATCCTCGACTGAACCTGCAGCAACCCCATCCTGATTGGGTTCAGTTGGATCTGTGGGTTGCGTGGAGACCTTCTCGTCTGCATCAGAGAAAGTTTGAGAGGGGGGTTCCCCGGAATCAACGGTTGAGTTGCCATCCGTTGAGGGAAGAGACTCCCTCGACTCGTTGTCGGTGAAAATTTTCTTGAGTTGGATCATTGTCAACTGGCGCAAGTCCTTGTCGGGAAGGAAATCAATCTCAAATTTTGTGAATGAAGCGTCCCAGTCACCTGCCTTTTCCAGCATCTCCCTGACAATAGCATTGAACGGGATAACCTCATAGTACTTGGAGTTGACGTATGTTTCCTGGAGTCTGCGTATCAAAGCAACTTGATCGTCCTGTGCTTTTTTGGCGAGTCTGTCAACTTCGGCTTTACACGCATCGGCTTTTTCAGGCAAGACACTGTCGATGCGTATGCTCTTGAGTCTGAGTTTGACAGAGTTGATGAAGCGAGCCCAACGTTCCTCAATCTTGTTGAAAATCTCGTTCTTGAGCTTGAGGTCGTTCTCGACCTTCCACGTAATCCGAGCTCTTGGAACAATGATTTCGAGAAGGTCGATAGGGTCGTAGTGGATCCTCACCCAGGTATCACGGTAGTGAAAGTAGCGGATGTGGTCGCGGTGATGGTCATGAGGGCAACCAGTAATCTCATGCAGCCGCAGGCCCCTGCTCCAAAAGAGCAACTCAAGGTATTTCCCGAAAGAGTACTTCCAGGTGCTGTCGGACATGCCCATCTCGGGAGAGTCCTTCTTGCACGTTTTGCAGTAGCTCCACATGGTGATGCCGTCCAAGTTGCGCCTCTTAGCTGCCGGCTCAACGAATATGGTGACTCGCGACTCATCGTGTACGTAGGTGCGATGGTGCTCTGTCATCTTTCGGTCGCACCCGTTGGAAGTACAGATCGAGTCCTTGCTAATGCACAGGTCTTCGATGTACTGCCCGAGAGTGCAGTCTGGGTCCATGCTGCCGCTTTCGTCAACATGCTCGTCGTAGAACGCGATTGCAATGAGGCCTGGTTCGGAGCAAGGAATCTTCGTCTCGGTACAGATGACCGAGTATAGCACGACAATGTTCTGATGAGAATAAGGATCGAAGAGGTCGAGGTTGCCCTGAATGTAGTTCTCCCACTGCCTTGTTTGCGTCTGGTAGTTGTACAGGGCCTTGTCGTACTCGGCATCGTGCACAGCGTGTAAAATTTCCATGACTTGCCGTGGTGCCTTCTGTCCAAAGGCGTGGACCATTTCAGGCTTGATGAGCTGGAACTTCTGCGACTTGGACTTTTCGGCGTCGTTTTGCTCTTCTACCACGTCCTGGTCTCGCAGGCGCTTCAAGTAAACGAGTCTCCGCTCCTGCTCTCGTGCCTTCATAAGCAAGTAGGGCTGAGCGAACTTGACAAATGGAGACGCCGACAGAATCTTTGTCTCATATCTCGCCACCATATCGCTGTAGTATGTCGGCATTGGCACGTCTTCTGGCACTTGCGACTCGGGAGATGTAGGCGGAACATGAGACGCGTGGAGAGATACAAGAGGGGGTCTTTCCTCTGTGGCCGGTTCCTCGGTTTGGTCGGACGACACTGTACCTTCAGCAGTAACCAAAGATGTACCATCACTCGTTTGAGAAGGAAGCTCGGAATCGGTGGGCGAGGTCTTGGTGATTTGCGGCCCATTCTTCCCTATCTCGGTTGACGCGGTGAGAGAGCGAGGCGCGTCTTCTGGGTGCTGGCGAAGGGACGATGCCAGTGATGAGGATTCCTCAGGCTCGGCAGGTAATTGAATGTACTCGTCCCTCATCAAGCACGTCTCCAACTTCAAGTTGTAGACGACGTAGACCATGAACTCTGTTATCTTCTTCATCTTTGACAGAACTTCAGTCGAGTCTCCACGTAGAGCGATGGTGCACCCTAATTTTTCAGAACATCCGGATAGGAAGATGTATGTCTTCTTCTTCCCGGGATAGTTCTTGTTGACATAGGTTTTGACTTCGAAGCCACCGGATCTACCGACCTGAACTTGAAGGGCTAGCATGTCAAGAGAAGATATGATGTCGGTCTCAGCACATCGTGAAACCGCTTCAATGACTGAGGGCTTGACATTGTAGGCGACAGCAATATTGGCCTCTGATAGATATTGCAACGCAACACCCGAAACAGACTTCTCGCAGAGAAGAAGTTGGGGGCGCAGATTGATGATGCGATTGACGACAATCCGCAAAAACTCTTTCTCTTGTTCGATAACTGGCTGAAGGCTCATGAAGTGCTGCTGGTGCCGCTGGTACTCGATCGGAAAGGAGACAATAACTATGCGAGGGTTGAGGATGCGACGAGGCATGCTCTTGAGGGCGAGGTTCTTGGTGAAAATAACACCAGAAACGTAGCTAGTATCACCTGGCTTGCCTCCCGGGATTTTTTTTAGCTTGACATAATGCCGTATGTCCATGTCGTCTCCCACCCTGATGTCAGGGGTAACATCGTCGGTGCACTGGAGCAAGATGGGCACCAGAGCCTTTTCCCACGCAGGCACGTTCGGTATGCCCGAGTCCTCGAGGAGCTGATGCAATAGTCTCTTGACATGCAGCATGCTTGATGGGTTGAGCTCCACCTGTGGCTGTTTGTCTGCTTGCATCGAATCACTTCGCGTCAGCTTCGTAGCCTCGATGGCAGGATTTTCGATGGCAAACATATTTTCGTTTGATGCTGACGGGCCTTTGAAGATTCCGGACTTGGGGCGCGGTGAACGCATTTGATGGCTCACGTTGCTCAGGTTGCGTCTCCTTGCTGGGCGGCTGTGGCCAATGAGGCTTCCTGAGCCAGCATTGTCATCCATTCCACGGCTTGTGAAGCTCAAACCACTGACACTCTTTTCACCACGGCCAAGGCGATGTCTTCTTCCTGTACTAAGAAACGGTCCAAAACTCGATTTCTCATGGTCGTAGCTAGATGGCTGCAAGTCGGCGTTTGACATGGTGGCGAATATGCTCATCTGTTCGTCGCCGCTGGACTCATCTGACATATAGGCAGCCAGCTCAGGGTCGATGATATTGTCGTCGTGAAACGCAGGATACTTCGGTTTCTTGGCCATCTCCTCGGTAATGCCCTTGCGGAACGGAGCTCTATCATCCGGCATTGGTTTGAACCTTGCCATAAAATTGTTGTGATGTTTCGAATGATGCCGCCTATGCCCCGATGACTGCGGCCGGTTTGCGGACGTCAGGGATCTCAAAGAACGAGAGGAGCTCGGCCGACTGAGTTGCGGTGCGTCAATCTCCAGAATGGCTGAGTTTCGGTTAGAATCGTTGATCCTTCGGGTCGCAGGGATTGCCATCATGGGTGTTTGAACAGATCTCATGTCGCCCAAATCCTCCATTCGGTCAGCAAAGCTAGGCTCCTCTGGTTCGGCCTCAACCTGCGTGACCTTGGGGGTTGCCTTGGTCTGACGAAAGATGGCTGGTAGGAATGAGTCGTCTCCAGAGTCGTCAGAGCCGCTTCCTTCGTAGAGTCGCTGATTTATGACCTTCAAGCAAGTCTTGCAAACTCTCAAAGTCCCGGTCATTCCGAATTTCGAAGCTGGAATGATCGAGGTGCATTTGGAATCGAAGATACAGCCGCAGGTGCGGCAGTGATGCTTTCTTCTGAACGCTGAAAATGGTTGGCCGCAAATGAAACATTCTTTGCACGTTTCGTCAGCCATCCAGAACTCCTTGCTCAACACCTGCCGCCGCATCCTATCAAGCCTGGCGTTCACCTGATCAGGCGCACCCTCGTTAGTCGTCGTGCCTGGGATCCGCAAAGCGCCGGTTCTTCCATGTTTGGGCTGAGAATCATGGGCGAAGGAATCATGGTAAACGGAGTCGTGGGCAGTCGTACTGATCGGACTAGGCTCAGCGGTGACATGCTCCATAGAGGAGGACCTTGACGGAGCGTAGCCTGGCGACCTGGAACGACTAATGCGGTCAATGACAGCAGGCCTCTTAGGTGCGAGCATCATGGACGCGGTCGAAGACGTCGGAGACCGTGGATCTGCCGTTTGTAATTTAGGCAACTGGGGTACGTTGGTCTTGATCGGACTCAAGGGCTTATCCGAGGGGCCATCCACGGCGACGTCCTCGCGCCTCGTCCGAACACTTGTCTGGCTTCGATCAGCGCCTCCGCCGTGTTTGGGTTCCAGCACGTCAAACTTGTGCGAACTCTCGGAGCCGATAACTAGGGGCCGGGGATCAGGCTGCTTGCTAATGCTTCTCCTCCCAGACGACCGGCCTGACCCATCTTCCATTCGCGCCACACTTCTCGGTGCTGTGGCCGGGGCAACCTCGGGGTTGATGGCCGTGACCGCGGAGGCTTTGGTCACACTAGGTAGACTTTGTCGGCTAGAAGCACTCGACTTGGAGGCTGTCATGGCGGAAATGGAGGTCGCCTTGGAGGACTGGGGTGGGTGTGACTGGCTATCAGACATGACAGTATTGATTCCCGACGAGGACGTGGCTGTCGCGGGACCATCGTGAGTCGTTCCCGAGTTGAAAGACGAGCTCGTGGCTGCGGTCTCGGCGCGAGCGAGCGAGGCGATCGGTATCTTTGGGGTCGTGGCTGTCGTGCTGGTGCTGCGTTTGGAGGCAGCGTCGAAGCTATCACCGTCGTCCACGTCCTGTTGCCTCGCGCTGACGGCACCAACAGCCTCCTTCAGACGGCTGTAGAGCCCGCTGAGCCCATTCTGAACCAACTCTCCTGTCAAGACCTTTGTTTCTGTCGCCGGGAGGGACGCGGGCGGGGGTGCGAAGTCGTTGAATGTTGTCAAGGAATCAGACTGGCTCGCTGACGTATGGATCCTGTTGAGGGTGTGAGCCAACTGGTCCTTGTCGGCCTGGGAGGCCGTGGATATGGAGTTGATGGAATCATGGCGACTCCTAAAGCTCGGAGGTGTCGAGAGAACTGCTGGCGAGTTTGGTTTTGGAATGTTGTTGCTAGCCATTTTGCGTGAGCGCGTATGCGACGGCAAGGCGATGGAGAGGCTCGTAAAGTTCCTATATCGTATATAGCGCTAACATCTTCTGGTGTCAGGATGACATGGTGAGTGTGAACGGTAGGGATTTCGTGAGGCGCATCCGAGGCCAGCCCTTCTCCTCGTCGTCGAGTTCTGCCCAGCAGTCTGACCTGGTCTAACGTGTGTATTCCACGGTTCGTGGCAGCGAGGGGTATGGGATCTTCGAGAGGGGTTCTTCGTCGGCAGTGATTTGAGAGGTCGGGCGTCGTAGATATCGGTGGGTTTCCGACAGGGACACAGGCAAGCTCAAGGGTCCGAGAGGGGCGCAGGTGACGAAGAGGAGAAACGACGTGGCAAAGGCCAGGCTCTAGTTGTGTGTGTGTGTGTGTGTGTGTGAGAGAGAGAGGTATTTGGGCGAGGACGAGGAAGGGTGTGGTATGTCGTCTTAGGGTCCCGCGCGTTGTCTGCGCTGGTGCAGGACGAGCTAATGTCTTAAAGACGGCGCCGGATGCCTTTTTAGAGGCGGACTATCCGCAAACTACTGCGAGCCGGGCAGCGCTATCCCTCATAGGTCTAGGCGCGCGTGGCCCAGAGATTCGCAGGCTGGTGCAATCGTCAAACGATGTGAGATGACGCAGCGACAGCGACGTTGGGTTGAGTTGGCATTGGCAAGCCCTGGCTGCCTTTACTCCAAGTCTCCAACGCTTTCCAGAAGGCGGTCGCTGCTGCGTTAGTGCGCCCACGGATACGATACTTTTGAAATGGCTGGTTCTGGGACGCTTGGGAACGGTCCAAAAAGCCGTTGCAGCAGCCTGGGCAAAGCAAGGATTGTGGTACCTTGGCTCTCTCTTCTGTTGCAGCTGTTGCAGCGCATGTGGGTGTACTTTACCCGGTACCCGTTGCCGTCCCCGACGCCAGACGGCAGACCAGTCCAGTCGCGGGTTGTCGACCCACACCCACCACTTCAGATTCCGAAGCTCGGGCCAGCTCCAAGGTCAACCCCCTCTCAGTCTGCCAGTCAAGCCATTGTCTCCCCACTCTCCAAAACCATTCTTAGCTTGGAGAAAGAGTGAGAGAGAGAGAGAGCGAGAAAGCAGAACCCCGCAATTTGCTGCCACTTTATTCGGACGGGAGGCAGTTGACCCCAGCGACACCAAAAAAACGCGTCAGAGTCCCTTGGTACCTATCTGACCGCGTCGCTGTGATCGACGTCCCGACATTTTGATATTCACAATTCACAGAAACGCCGCTACTGCTTGACTCGACTGCGAACTCCAACCAGAAGCCTCGCCCAGCGTCGCCGTTCTTTCCCACAACACACCTTTGATTCCGACCCATTCAACGTCTGGTCACTCAACCTAAACTCAGCACCTCCTCACGTTTCCCGTTACACCGTTCACCAACCTTGAATGCAGGAATTCACGGAACCACCTCACCGCTGCGACCCCTGCCATCGCCGTCATGGCTAGTCCAACAAGCAGTCCGGGGCCGTCTAGCCCATCAGGTCCCTTCGGCCTTCCCAACGGAGCTCCCATCCCCCAGAAATTCACGACAATACCAAAGGACCAACAAGCACTCCTCGAGCGTGAGGATTCTTGGATCTCATCTCTGAAACAGAATTCTCGCCAGGGAACAGTCAATGTTCCACCAAAAGCCCTTGAGGCCGTCAAATACTTCCACACCTCTCGCACACTGCCGCCTGCTGCCCAGAAGCCGAATGCGCTTGTCTCCAGTGGACCGACTGAAACAGAACCGGCAGCTCCAACAACACCAAGCCATGTACCAGAGAATGCAGACAACTTGAACTCTAGCCCGGAAATACCCATTAGCTCCTGGCCAGAGTCTCCTCAGCTGTCTCCTCGTACCGCGAGAAAAAACCCCACGCCCTCTCCGGCCCCGTCTATCAAGTCGCAGATTGTGACAGAACGCCAGTCTGGTGCATCAAGGTTTGCTTCCCAGACTCCTCCGCCAGATCATCCGAGCAGTCCTCAGATCGCGTCTTCGCCGCCCATACAGCCAGCCCCTAAGCGGCATATCCTGCCCTCAGCTGGAGTCAAACGTCGCCCAATGGAGGCTTTCCCGTCAAGCAGCGCTGGTCTGGAAGACGAGCTGGAAACAGCCATTCCTGGTGCTCTCCTTGAAGCAACGCCCCCTATCAATCGAGTGGCTGCCCACCTGGCGACGGCATCACAGGCTGTCACAAGCCCGCCTTGTGGTCAGGGAAGCCTGGTTCCATCCACTTACAAGGACGCTAAGAGCCCCGAAGAGAAGGCGGAAGGTCCCAGCAAGCGGCGGCGCATGAAATCGATCAAGTTTGATTCAAGCCCTCAAGGCCAGCCAGCGGAGAGTGGTCATTGCGACAAAACTCCTGCTCGGCCTACGACACCAATTTCGGCTTCTCTGCATGCGCCGTTACCGACATCTTCGACCCCCCCAATCGCGTCTACACTCCCCAACGCTGACGCTCAGCTCTCTCTGGGAACATCCCGAGTTGCCAAAGATACTCCGGACCTTGCCAGGGCCGCTGTCAATGGTCAACAAGCCGACACCACCTCGTGCACAGGCTCCCCGGCACCAAGAACTAGCCGTGTCTCTAAAGACCAGGTTATGACAGGGAGCAACATCGTATCTGGCACGCGTCGAGCGAGGCTACATGAGGGTAGCTTCGACCAACCGACACAAAGCACACGTTGTCAGGACATCATCTCATATCTAGACAATGAATGGAACGCAGAGAACCTTGACTGGCTTCCGCCGTCGCTGAAACATTTCCGGACGGCTCTGACAACTCGCAGCCTCGAAACCTTGCAGAAAATTACCGATATGGCCGTCAAAAACGGCACCAGGCTTTCACGACTGTGGTCCGAACCAGATGGTCTTCTCCATCGCGCAACTCTGCAACAAACGAACGGCAAACTTGTCTTCCCTGAAGAACTCGTCCATATGACACTTGATCTCTACGGGACGGAGATGTCAGGAATGACGAGTCATCCTGCAAGAGCAACAGAGGAAACCCCCATGGGGTCCTCTCGGCCAACTAGTCGGCAAGAAGTCGCGACTCAGGCGAGACCCGCGAACCCCTCACCTCCCGAGTCACCAGCTGTAGTTCAAGCTCCACATGAAGCGCCTGCCAGTCCTCAAGTCGCCAAGAAGCATCAAAGACCTGTCGAGACTCCCCCTCAACCGCCACGAGCGAATACCAAGGCCTTTGCGCAGGATCCTTTGGAAGCTTTCCGCAACGCATACCCTTCCTATTCTGGGAGTGTTGGCGACTTTGTCAAAGCATGTCTAACTATCAAAGACCTTCGTCGGAAACTTCTGCTACCCAAGTGGCTCTATGATGACTTTATCCGAGCCTTTGTGGATGGCTTTATTCCTTACATCGAAACCTTGGACGAAGACGAGTCCCCACTCCCGGCCTATCAGTGGTACGTTGAGTATGTGGACCGGCCAACCTTTCAGGGTGGCATCGTGACGCGCGAGAACCTCCATCAAGTTTTCAAGGTGTATCACAGCGAATTCAAATCGGCAAAGGAATCTCTGTCGGGGAGAACATCTCCACATCCCGGAGTTGGACAGGTGCCTCTACTCGAGAAGGCCGAGGTGCAGCTCGAGAAAGGCCCTCAGACTAGAGTTACCCAGGCAGTCGAACCTAGGCCAGAGGCTCGACCAAAGTCTCGCTATTTGAAAGGAACGTCCACTGGCCTCTCTCTTTTGCCGAACCAGCCATCACATGTTGTTGCCCAAGAAACAAGGAAGGGACCTCTGAGTGGATGGCAAGCTATCATCAAAGTTGAAGATGATGACCTCTTGCCTCTCGAATCATATGTGCCCCTCACCAAAGGGGATAAGGGCAAACAACAAATGCCGATCAAGGAGAACACAATCCTGCGAGACGCTCCAGCATCAGCTTCAGCCACTCGACGCCATAGAGACGTCCTCGCGAGGGATGAAGAAGTCACACTTGTTTCCAGTGGCCCACGACCTCGGATGGCAAACCTGGACGATGCCGGTTCCTCCAATGACAACAGCCGCACCCATGATGGCCGCAATGTCAGCACTATCCCGAACTCCCAGACGGCCACCCGTAATCCGTTGAT
Source organism: Colletotrichum incanum (assembly GCA_001625285.1). Lineage (NCBI taxonomy): Eukaryota > Fungi > Ascomycota > Sordariomycetes > Glomerellales > Glomerellaceae > Colletotrichum > Colletotrichum incanum. The sequence continues at coordinate 337,327 of LFIW01000334.1, forward strand.
ACCCAGCCGGAAGGACGCCTCCGCCCCCAAACACAGGCGGGACGACGTCGTCGGAGAAACGCCTCCTCGGAGTTCGGCGGCTCCTGCCAAGACCCCAACACAGCACCCAGCGATACGACGAAGCCTGCCCGCCTCGTTCAGCTCAACTCCGCCCTCGGCTTCCATGCCAAGCGCGGAAACGCAGCGGAGTGGCGCGCCGAAAGGTACGCTTTTGGCTTCGACACAGGGCAACCGGGTCAATAAGCCCAGGAACGAGACGGAAGAGGAGAGGAAGAAGCGAAAGATGAGAGCCAAGCTCGAGAAGATGGCCAAGGAAGGACGGCTGGCGCTGCCACCCAGCTCCATGCCTCCCAAGTCGTAGACGTTGCATCGTGGGAAGGGGGGGGACACAAAATTGGTTGGTTATGGAGCGCCGCCGGAGCGCATAGTATGGACGAGGCTCGCAACATCCGCTGCCTCAGCAAATGATTTTTTTTTCCAGGGCCGTCCAAAGTTGTCCGCATTGGGCTAGGAGATGCCTCTGCAATTATGTATGATACCCCCTTTTACGTGAATAGATATCTATTGCGTTAGCCGTTAAGTGTGAAGCGCCCGTTGGAGACCTTCACGCTATATAGGACATAGCGAGATGAAGAAGTCTGAAAAACAAATGAAAAAAAGTCCAAGTTGCACAAGCAATCAAATTGTGTCTAGACTGGATCTAGTTATGCGTTCGTTTTCATGACCGGCTCTCTGGAGAGTCTTAAAGGTATCTAATGTCCCCTAGAAAAACATATTGCCAAGCCTGAAGGTGGCTTTCCGTCGTATCCGAGTCGTAACTGAGGTGTTCAAGGTAGGTTCGAAGATGGTAGGGTTCGATTTTCCGTGTCGCAGCAACAAAAGCATGACCCGACTCCGTAATAAGGACAAAAAACACCCTTCCTCTCTCTCAAGTGCTCCCGTGGTTGCCCATGCTGGTTTCCCAGTGTTCCGTCATGTCTTTTTCCTAGCGGAAAGGTCGTATCTCTCGTGTCGTAATTTCCTCCGAAGGGTCGTATGCCCTCTCGAGAATATTGTTGGGTATATCGGTGTTATAGTATTCTCCTGTTGGGATTTCAAGCCGAGTCTTCGGAAGACTGGGCCTCAGCGGCCTTCTTGGCCTTTTGTCGCTCCTCCTCCTCAGGGGTGAGGGTCTTGAGCTGGAGGGCGTGAATGCCGCCCTCGCGAGCCATCTCCTCGCGGAGAAGAGCGTAGACCATGCGGTGGCGGGCGGACTGCATCTTGGACTTGAAGGCCTCCGAAGTGATGACAAGTCTGTACGGCGGTAGTGTTAGTGGAGGTTTCTGGGTCCAGTTATAGACGAACAGTAGGGTTGGGGGATCTCGTACCTGAAGTGGGTTTCCTTGGAGGTGCTGCCGGCCATGGCCTTGTGGTGGCTGTGGAGGTGGGAGTCGTTGTAGATCTCAAGGGTGGTGGGGGAGAAGGCGGCGGTGACCTGAGGACCATTGTGTTAGCAAGTTGTCTTTGGGGTCTTTGTATGTCCCGAAGAGAATCGTACCTTGGTCCGGATGGCGTCCTCGACAGGCGTGGCGGATGACATGGTTCCGAGGGGTCTGGCGGCACCCGCTGAGAAGCCGAGGGCGTATCTTCGCAACATTGGTGTGTGTAGTTGGGTTGTTCCTCCGGTCAAGCTACTCCCAATCCTGCCAACGAAGGGGCGGAATGTGTTCATGGGGGAGTAGGAAAGGGGAGGAGGGAGGAAAGAAGGCAAAGTGGGAAAGGAGCAAGTAGAAGTAGGTACGCGGCGGCGGCGGCGGCGGCTTGCGGGCTGCAATGCGGTGCGGCGGTAAAGGAGTTTAGATGGAGGACGGTGTAGAAACCCGGACAGGGGAGAATAAGAAAAGCTGGCCTTGCTTCTGCTGCGTGGTTGCGTGGTGCGTTATGGATTTGCTAGCCCAACAACTTTTTTCGGTTTAGGTAGAGAAGAGGAGGGTAGAATGACTGGAGCTGCTGCTGCGTGTGCGTGAAAGGTACGGTGTGCAAAAGTGTAACCCTGGAACTTGGGACCTGGGAGCCGAGCATGGATGATGTGGGATTGAGGGGGGGTGGTGGGAGGATGCAGGATGGAGAAGCAAGCAAGCAAATAGCAAGCCGAGCAGCAGATTTTCCTACACACAACGCACAAGAGACACCCCGGACGAGGCAAAGAAAGTTCGGTGTGTCGGTGAGGAAAAGAAGAGCGGACATGCGGGATTGGCTTGGCAGGCAACATGGCACATGCGGGCCCCGGCCAATCAGCGGGCCGGGGGGCTTGCCTCTGTCCTTCCGGTTGGTAACCGGTGGGTCCCACCGGGGAGCAATTCCAGCGGTGCAGTTCCAGGCTCCCAGCAGCAGTATGTAGCAGGTCTTGCAGGAGGAACAGACTGGGTTTTGTGGGGACTCGGGACGATGTGCAATGTGTACGTGTTGCTCCAGGCCCGCGGAATGTCTCTTTGTCTTTTTATTTTTGTTTATTCACTCCTATTTCCCCCCCTTTTCTCGGTGTGCCGTGGCTTTCGACTCTGCTTAGCCGGTTCTCTGCGCCGCACTGCTCTTCTCCTCGTCGGGTTCTATATTTGGCCTCTTGTTGCAAAGTCTTTATTTCACCCCCGCCTCGTGTAAGCAAGAGCGAGGTGGTCACTCCCTCACTCACTGGCCGACCAAGTTAGCTTTGCTTTTGCAGTACGGGAAATGTGCTACGTCCACCGCCCTTCTTGCTTCTTTTTCTAAAACCCAGAAACCTTTCCACCCCATGTATTGGACGTTAGCGCCCCGTTGGGCATGGTGGACCAACTGGAACACCTAGAACAACTGGAGAACACACGCACCACCAAACAATAACAACAACACATGGACAAACCCGACACGCACCTCATGTTGTTCGATGACTCCTCCACTCAGCCCACCCTTGCCTATTCTCCATTTTGCTCACCGCGTGTTTCCCGAACGCTCCCCCAACCCCCGTCACCGCGCATCGCAAAAAGGAGCACACGAGGCCTTGCAAGTTGCAACACAGCAGGAGACCCCCGCTTTGCCTTCTTCTCTCAGTCTCGCGCAAGGCACCATTAGGCACCTGATCATAGAATTCCCGGTTCTAGAATATCCAGCTGTTCACTCACAATGTCGCCAATGCATGCGGGCGGGGAAGTTGAAGCACTCTCTTGGGGCGGGGAGGGAAGAGCTTCTCAATCCCAGGCACCCTGCATGGAATAATTAAATATGGTGACGTGTGGTACGGTAACATCAACGTTCGGCAGCGGCAGAGGATGTAGCAGAAGCACCAGCGGCGGTGGCAGCACCACCACTACCACCATCAGATGTGTTCAGATGCCAAGCTACTCCTCTCTCAAGCTCGAGGTACCCAGGCGCTATGCAATGGAGGGACGGATAGGCAGAGGTAGCTCATGGACAACCTTGGCCGCTTCGAGCGGTCCCCGCCGCTATCTAAGGGTCGGGTAGATTGGGACGTGGACCGACGCAGCAGCAGCACATGGACATCCATCCATTCCACAACGCTGGATCCGAACCGAGCCAGACATTCACGATCCAAATCTCCATGGAGGCGCACACACCACACACGCGCCCACTCTCAGAGCTCCTACCAGTGGCTCCATATTCAAGCCTCAGCTAGGGTGGCCCGGGCAAGCCACACCAAGAACCCAAGTTTCCCGTCCGGTCTTCGGCAGATCCTACCGGCGGCCCTGCAGGGAGAAGTCCGATCCGGGTCCTGGCAGCCACCAAGGCAAAAAAAAAAATTACCACACGCACTCAGACACACGCGCGCACGCAAACGCTGCTGCACTGCACTCACCTGCCACTACCAAGCAAGATCCGAGAGCAGCCATCGAAGCCCGGGGTCCGTCCCCTCCCCAATATCCACTCCGTCCAGCAACTCCGTGTTCCGATCCGTTTAATAATAACGCCATTGATAACGACGCATATCAACCCCCTCCCCCCTCTCCCCCACACTCCATGTTGGCCTCCGGTTTGCGGACTGTAGCTCGACGGCCCGGCTGCTGTTGCTGCTGCCGAATATCCCCTTTCTCAGCCGCTCCCGCCATCCTCGCCGCCGTCGTCGCCGCCAATGCTACAGCTCCCGCAAGTTACTCCTCCCGTCCCGCATCCCGATTCTTCGCTGCTGCCCGCGCATCGCGAACCGCAAGAATGGCTTCTACGACCTCACTCCCGAGACTCCCCCTCTTCGAGGCCATCTCCCGGCACGACCCCGAGTCCACGGCCGTGATCCACTCTCTGTCCGGCCGCCGGTTCAAGTACGGTGAGCTCCTCGGCGACGTGCGCCGTGCGCGAAACAAGCTCCTGGACTCGGCGGGCAAGTCGGACCTCAACGGCGAGCGCATCGCATTTTTGGTAGAGAACAGCTACGACTATGTAGGTAAGCCAAGTCGCATGTCCCTGATATGGCTTCTAGAGCCTCCCCCCCCGGTGTGCAAGGTGTAATGCGCCGCGGTCCTGACACATGCTTGCCTACTAGTGACCCTCCTCGCCGCATTCGCCGCGCGCTCCATCGCCGTTCCCCTTTCTCCGGCGTTCCCCGCGGCCGAGCTTCAATACATCCTAAACCAGAGCGAGGCGTCGCTGCTTGTGTCCTCAGCAAAGTTCGCCGCGAAGGCGAAAGAGGTCCTCGCGACGGAACTCGTCTCGAATCCTACACAAGTCGAGCTGCAGAAGCACCTCGGCGGCAGCGCGCATGAGCAAGTCGAGCTCGAGGACGCCGACGTGGGCGGCGCGGGCATGATGCTGTACACCTCGGGCACCACCAACAGACCGGTTCGTACCCCCCCCCCCCCCCACTAGACCTCTGTTCGCTACCCCGGACGATACTAACACCCTCCAAGAAAGGCGTCTTGCTCCCTCAGTCCGTCCTGACGGCGCAGTCCAAGTCTCTGATCGAGGCGTGGAACTACTCCCCCAAAGATCACCTCCTCCACGTCCTCCCCCTCCACCACATCCACGGCACCGTCAACGCCGTGCTCACGCCCCTCCTTTCCGGGTCCACGATCGAGTTCATGTTTCCCTTCAACGCCGATGCCGTCTGGAAGCGCCTCGCCGCGCCCTTCATCACAAGCAACGGCGTCACCAACGGCACCAACGGCGTCAACGGCACGCACGCCCTCCCCAAGGAGAAGATCACGTTCTTCACTGTCGTCCCGACAGTCTACTCCCGCCTCCTCGCGACCCACAAGGCCCTGCCCCTCGACCCCGCCGAGCCGACTCGCGAGGCCGTCTCCCCGCGTCACATGCGCCTCGCCATCTCCGGCTCGGCCGCCCTGCCGACGCCCATCAAGGAGTCCTGGAAGACCCTCTCCAAGGGCAACGTCCTCCTCGAGCGCTACGGCATGACCGAGGTCGGCATGGCCCTCTCTTGCGGCCTCGACTTCACCGACCGCGTTGACGGCAGTGTCGGCTGGCCTCTCCCCGGCGTCGAGGCCCGCCTCGTCGACATGGACACCGGCGCCGTCATCCCCCCCGGAGAAGACGTCGACCCGGAGACCGGCCGCGAGCGCTCCGGCGAGATCCAGCTCCGCGGCCCCACAATCTTCAAAGAGTACTGGCGCAACCCCGAGGCCACGGCCAAGGAGTTCGTCGAAGGGGAAGACGGCAAGGGCAAATGGTTCAAGACGGGCGACGTCGCCGTCCGCAGGCCCGTCCCCAACGCAGGTCTCAACGCGGCCCAGTCCTCCTGGGCCAAGGGCGACATGTACTTTATCCAGGGCCGCAAGAGCGCCGACATCATCAAGACGGGCGGCGAAAAGGTCAGTGCCCTCGAGGTCGAGCGCGAGCTGCTCTCGCTACCCGAGGTCGCCGAGGCCGCCGTCGTCGCCGTCCCCTCGGGCAAGTGGGGCTCCAAGGTCGGCGCCGTCGTCATCCTCAACAAGGACGTTGTCCCCCACTGGTCCCCCATGGCCATGCGGAGGGCCCTCCGCGACCGCCTCGTCAACTACAAGATCCCCCAGGTCCTCAAGGTCGTCGACCACATCCCGCGCAACGCCATGGGCAAGATCAATAAGAAACAGCTGGTCCAGGCAGTTTTCGAAGACCAGTTTAGTGGTGATGAAATGTAACAGTAGTAGCGCAGGAGAAGAATATGTAGCAAGACAATATTGTGAACAGTTGTTTGAGTAGAAGAGGGCAACGAACAGTATCGAGGTAGACCAAAAAAACACTGGATAAGAAAAAAGATACCCCTTCACTTCGGCGGGGCGCGCGTGCGCGCGCACCAGGGCAATTTGGCCTAAACCTAGGTATCTATTCCGGATATTCGCACCCGCCTATGTACTATCGACCATGGCCGTCTAGAAGTTCCAAAAAAACCATTGATCTCTTTTTTTCTTCTCAGCAACGCCTTCGTCAAGAGCTCCAAAGACTATCATGAGAGAACCTCTTCCGCCCCAGAGATGCGTTATCATCGATGCGTTAGCATTGCCCCGTTTTCGTCCTCCACTGGCATCAGGCAAAACAAAAAAAAAGGTCGGCTGAGAAATGCGACGTGGAGTGATATCATGCAGACGCGAGTTGGCCTCCTCAACGGGATGAGGGGCCAATCAAGTCCGATATAATGCATTGGTGTGTCATATGTTGTGTTTTTCCGTGGTTCGAGTGTGTCTCTTAGACGGTGTGCTTGGCCTTCGCACGGCTGCTTCCGCTGTGCGCGCTGTCGGTGTGGCCCGAGAACTCGACGACCTCGTTGGGAGGGAGGTTCAAGATATCCTTGAAGCGCTTGCCGATGTTCAAAAGAATCTCACGACCCTTATCCTGAGAGCGGCCCTTGCCACCAGCGACGTCGCCATCACCACGGCCAGGAATGCTCTTTCCGATGGTACGAGTCCAGACACCAATACGGAAGAAAGCCTTGCGCACGTTAACAACAACGCCCATGACCTCTCCGTCGTCCTCGCCCTCGAGGGTCTCGCCGATAGCGGCCAACATGACGTGGAGCCAGAGGTCATCAATGGGGACGCTGCGCTTATCCTTGAACTGGTAAGACCACTTGCCACCATGCTTGTTCTGAGCATCCTCCCACTCGGGGCGGACGCCGGCCTTGAAGAGGTGGTAGTCGGACTTAAGGGCCAGCTCGGAGACGGGAGCAATGTTGTTCTGGAAGCTAATCAGCAAACGGGAGGAGGTGTCGACGGGGGGAGAGGTGCGCGTACATATACGCCCCAGAACTCCTCAACGGAGTTGAAAGTAATGACCTCCTTCAGAAGGTCGTTCCAGTTGTCACCCTGGACCAAGTTAGTATACAGCTTCTCGCGTGTCTCCAGCAGGGCCAGCTAACCTTGCCACTGGGGGGCTTGGTGAACCAGAGAGTCCACTTGTTCTGCAGAGGGTGCTTGACGTTGAAGTTCTCCTTGTCGTGGAAGACGGTAACGGGCTTCTCGGCATCGGTCTCCTTGGTCTCGCTCTTCTCGCCACCCTCGGGGGAAATGGGGATGGTGGAGAGGTCGACCTGCTGGTCGGGGTTCGTGGGCGTTTGCACAGAGGTCGCCATCGTGACGGATTTGTTGTGGTGTTGGAGATGTAGGGCTGATTATGGATCGAACCGATGAGGGGTAGAATTGATAGAGACGCTGGGGGGAGCAGACTCTAAAGAGAAAATGTCGAGGGAGATGTGTCGACAGAATGCGGGCAGCCAAAGAGAAAAGGTTGCTGGTCGCGGATGTAGGTGGAAGAGTTGGAAAGTGGGAGGGTTCCGCTCGAAAGTGGCTGGACACTGGAGGTTGTGGTGGTGGTGACGACGGTTGCTCGCTTCACTGTTGGGAAAGTACTGGAGGGCGGCGATTGCTTCCTTCCAGAGATTCGAATGTGGGGGAGGTTCCGACGTTGCGCCAGGCAAAGTCAGCGAAGATCGGAAAGGGCGGATTAGAGGAAGACAGGAACGGGCGGTGACGTTCTTTTCATAGGGTTGACGACGAGGTCGGAATGGGAAGTTGCGATGGGTTTGCACTTTTGCGAAGGATTGCGCTCAGCAGCAGAAAGTAAGAGAGAGCGTGCACCAAGGCCAGAGGGCCTTGCTGGTCGCAAAAAAATGCCCAAGCGGGCGACCCTTGATCCGCCAACCAAAGGACAGGAAGACGCTGGAAAAGTGGGGTCCGGGTTGGATCGCAGTCCAAGGTGAAGCCTTTTTTTGCGCAATTACGACCTAGCTCAGCACGTAAGGCAGGTACCGCCCACTCAGCGAGGTCGTCCCGGGGTGTGGTTAGGGCGAAGCAAAGCCCCCGATGATAGCAAGCCCGGACCGGGGTGAGAGGTGAGGTGAGAGCGGAGGTGAGTCCAACCTGACGGCAATAATGTGGTCACCGAGAGAGCGAAAGAGAGAGAGAGACCAGGTTTGCGGAAGTTTAAGCAGCCCCGGTGGAGGTCTGCTCCAATGACTGCGCGTACCGACTGACAAACCTTGAAGGCTGGGCTGCCGTTTTGTTGTCGTGACGAGGAATTTAACTGTACACGACTCAATCTTGGATGCCATCCATTCCGTTTGGCTGTTTTGTCGACTGGCGGTCTGATCATCTTTGCCCTTATGTACTCATGATATGTTTCTATCTGCCAAACAGAATAGAAAGGCAAAAAAGGTTTTTCGCCTGTCGAAATGAGGTTACACCTAAAAAGCCAAAGTCACGTATCTTGGGGGTTGCCTGCCACGTACCCGACAAAACTCCTGTCATCCGGATAGTCTCTTGCTTGTTTCCTCCCGTCTTCTTTTTCGTTCAATTTTTTCTCTTCTTTTTCGTCCTCCCTCCCCCGTCACCCCAAATTCTCGGCCTGAACCGAGCGTCTTCTCCTGACCCCTTCTCCTGCCCCTTCCTACGCCCAAGGCTACATCCTTGTTTCGAGATCACACTTTTTTTCGGCCTTGAGGCACGATGTTCGTATTTTTCATTCTTTATTCTCTTAGTTCAGTCTTTCTAAGACTTGTGCAAAAGGTTTCCTGTTGTATCCGGTCTTCCTATCCCTCACGGGTTACGCCGATGTGAGCACATCGTGTTAGTCGCGAGTCAAACGACGCGCAACCCCAGCGTCACTCAACACCCTCTTCTTCTGTACTCGCAAAGTTAATTGATTAGAGGTCAGCCTTGGAAGGGAATGCTACTTGGGGGTGATTGTTGGGACCAGGTTACCCTGCTTGTTTCAGCCTGTGCACCCTCGGCATACCCACGTCGCCTGGGACTCTGTTGACCTCGACCGAATGGAATGGCTACGCCTTTGTATCAGGATTGCTTTGGTCTTGTCGAGTTATCCGGCATGCGGTATATGAAATTGTCTCTTTGATTCGAGATGTTCTCATTTACCAATGAAAACTTACTGGAGACGCAGGAAGGAGAATGACCAGACAGTCTCAAGTGTACCGCTCAGCGGTTGTACATCCCCAGGCATGCGTCAAGCCCATCCTTTACTTCGCGTGACAATGCAAGCGACCTGGATTAGTTGAATCTCAATGGCACTTCATTGAAAGGCATTCGTGTCTTTCAATATGGCGCAAAGATGCGAGTATTCTTGGCTGGCTGTCTTTGTTTGAAAGATCACGACAAAGCAAACCTGTCAGCGAGGGAACCATTGTCAAGAATATTAAAACAAGTCACTTGAGGAACTGTCGACCAACTCGGCCAACATTCATAAGCCCGCACATGTGCCAGGGACGAACACTGATGGCGAGATGTTAAGACTACAATTAGAGACGATCAGAGCCACGCTTGGCCAAGCAAACGTTGCTCTATGAAACTCGGCGGTCGTTGAAGACGAACGCAGTACCTATCAGTATCTCCGGTTTCTCTGCATCTCACAGGGCACCAGAACATTCGATATGTCGTCCACTGGACAAGGCCAAGGCGTCCAGGCTACTAGACAACGTAGGCAAGGCACAATTCGCACCAGCCAGCAATCAGGAACATGGGCAACCAAACCGTTGACAGCCAAAGCACTCATGGCGAAAGACTTGAAGGACTTGAGAGATTTCTGCCCTAGTCGTCTCCAGCTTCAATGGAACCTCTCTGACCACCAACTCACCGACAAATTCTTTGCGGATCATTATGCCACCATCGTGTCGAATGTGAAGCTTCACGTTGACGATATGTTTAAAGTTGGCGACATTCCACTCCGAGGTTCCGTCTGGACTCTGGCTGCTGAACGAAAAAACCGTGACTTGGAGCATATTGTCCAAACAATTGCCCGGCCAAATCCCTCGGACCCGAACCCCTGGGATGATTTGATGGCATGCAACACAAAGCGCATAGCTGTAATGCGGGCGGTTCTGATGGCGATATACTCGAGACAGTTGTTCTCCGTACCGCTCTTTGGATCAGACGATGCGCAAAGGCAAACACTAGTACGCCAGGATGATCAGTTTATCGGGCACGAAGGTGAGTATCCATTCGACTTGAGGGATGCATCGAGAAAGTTGAGGCTAATCTTCTTCCAGGTTTTCGCCGGTCGAAACTGAGAGCCACGACAGTGAGAATGATGCTTGCTGAGACCCAGGGTCCTCCGCCGCTGTTCTGGGCTCAGGTGGACCAGTTTGCCTCAAAGGTGTTCAAGCTCCTTCATCCCGTCCTGACTTGGGTCAGGATGACATGGCCTGAAAATGGGACCAATCCCTCGATTCGGTCAATCTTCCAGATGATACACAAGGACACGGCGTATGCAGCATGGCTCGCTGTCAATGTCCGAATGTCGCCTACCGTCCTCAGCTTCGACTGGCGGCTCCCCGGCGAACGCTACCTCCCAGACCAGGTTGAGCTCTACCCGGAAGTACACATGAAGCATCGACGCGAGGTAACGGAGCGTGAATTGAGCGAATCCCTTGCTTATGGGGTGGCTCGTCCAGGACAGGATAACCCCAAACCGATAACCAGAACTGCGAGAGTCATGCTGTCGGTGGTGCCCCTCGTCCAAAGACTCGGTCTTATCACCGGCACCGGCGGCGAGGAACCACTTGGGTTCCAGAAGACAAATCTAGTAGCTTCCCGAGTTGTCTACTACCATGGGCTCGACAACGACCAAGACGACGCGGCCCAGTTTATAGAAGGGCCACCTAGACACTCATCCAGGAGGGGCTTGTTGATACGGCCTTTTTACGTGTACTCGAGTGTCTGTTTGGCGATATTGTTTATATTTGTGTTGATTCGATTGCCCTATACTCGAAATTTCAGACATTGCTTAGACGTATGTCAAGTGTTTCTAGGGCTGAGGGGGCTTCCACAGAGCTAATCGTTAGTTGCGTCCGCCTTGTAACAAATTGTTGTAGACCAAGGAGTGGAAGGCCATCCAACCGGCCTACACCGGTTTTGAGGCACCAGGGGCCAGGCTTGGAAGACTCATCGGTATTGGCAGGTTATATGTAGCTGGAAGGTAGCAACCATATAGAATGTGAAAACTCGATATCAAGAATAACTAGAGCGCTCTTGTATTTTTGATCCGAATTTTGAGAACGAAAGACAAAGAGAAGAAAAAGGAAGTGGGCAAAACGAGGACTACACAATCCAGCGGCTACTCTGTGCGAGCAGCAGAAGTAAAAAGGGTCAAACAAAAATCAAAACAATTGCGCCGAGGGGGAATCGAACCCCCGGCTCCCCGACGCTGCTAGATGGCAACGGAGAATTTTACCACTAAACCATCGGCGCTGATGGATGAGTACAGAGATCCAAGCTCAGTATACTGGGATGGAGGCAGATTGAGCGTGAGAGGGTTATATTCCGAAGCAGTGTGGTTGTGCACGGGTGAAGGTGGGGGATGAGGGTTCAAGGGTCTCGCGAGTTGCGTCCCCATGACAACTATGGTAAGCGGCGCGGCAACAGGGACTCTGTCAAAGCGCTTGCAACTCCGCTTGTCGTTTAGTGTAGGGGCCTCAGCTGGTGTAAGGGTAAATTGAGATTCCCGTACGGATAGTTAGATCCGCCTCTGAATGTCATGCTTCCGGAAGCCCACTCTCGGCCGACGATGTCGGAGTCATTTTGGAGAGATGTTGGCCGTTCATCTGAAGGGGGAGGGCGTGCAGGCGAGCCAATCGTTTGGCGGGCATTGACAAGTTGGGAAGGACTCCTTCAAGAGACAAGACTGCCTGAGAGGGGAACCGTTGATGCACGTGCATGGGGGACTGGGAGAGCCAGGAAATGGCCAACCGTGAAGACTCTTTTGGCTAAGCAACCGACTTCGGGGAGCCCGACATAACTGCATGAAGGCCTTTGGGCTGAACAGCCCAGACAACATCAGTCGAGACCGGTTTGCCGCTGGGAAGAAAGGGTCTCCCGTGGTATTGCCACAGAAGGTTGGGAGTCCACTGCCAGGCATCTGGGTTGCTTGCCCAAGTCGAGTCAGGCGGTGAGAGAAGCAATGTCATGGTCGGGAGTACTATGGTACAAACGTACAATGGCGTTAAGCGCCGGCAGCGAGGAGGCGTGTGAAATGTAGGAACAAGCAAAGTATGAGGGACAAGGAAACCAGAGGCTAGAGGGAGACGTCCCATCCCCAATACGATGCCTACCTCTGCTGGCGTTGATGACGGTTGACCTTTGTGTCCTTTAGCAAACCATTACTTGAAGGCCCAGGTCCCAATGCCTCCATAGGCACGATACCCAAGGCAGCTGCAAATACGGCAAAACCAGCCACCATGTCGTCTTAGTCACTAGAGGAATCTCCAACAGTGAATGGACGCCAACCTGAAGGCCAGTTGCAGCAAAGCACCTCAGTCTCTTGGAGGAGAGGAGGCGAAGCGAGAAAGTAGCGAGCCGGGGTCCGATAAGATAAAACCCACCAGCAGCAAGGGGCACCGAGGCGGGGGCCACAGCGGGAAAGGGCAAGAAAATTGCTTTCGCCGCCCTCGAATCTCGAATTTTTGTGGCATGGTGGCATGGCGCTAACCCGGTCTCAGCGCTGGAGGGGGGGTTGGTGGGGCTAGGGGAGGGACCCAGAAGAAAAAGTCGAAATTGATTTTTTTTTCGGCCTTCACAAAAAAATCCTGTGTTGAGACCCGGAGCGAGAGAAATTCTTCTTGAAAGGACCCCACGTCGCCCGCCCGCCCTCCTCCTTCACATATCTTTCTCCTCCGCGCAAACCTCCCAACCTTCAATCCTCCCCTCCCCCATTCACACAGGTCGTTTTTTTGTCTTGTGCAATCCAAATCTTTCAAAATGGCGGACGAGGTTTACGATGGTGCCATTGGCATCGACTTGGGTACGTTTGATTTCCCCTCATGCTGATTGTTGATGTATTTGTGTGTTTGGCTTGGGTCGTGATCGTGGTCGTTCAGGCCCCCCTCTTTTGGGCTGGCTTTAGCATCGCCCACGGCCAACCATCCTAGCAAACCATCATCAATCATCGTTTTGTCCTCGACGATGGATCGAGGACAACGCTCTCTACGCAAACAGAAGCATCAAGCTAACCGCTGCCTCCCGTTGCAGGAACTACCTACTCTTGCGTTGCGACGTACGAGGGTACCAATGTCGAGATCATTGCCAACGAGCAGGGTTCCTTCACCACCCCTTCTTTCGTTTCCTTCACCGATAAGGAGCGTCTGATCGGTGAGGCCGCCAAGAACCAGGCTGCCATGAACCCCATCAACACCGTCTTCGATGTCAAGTGAGTGATAGCCTCGACTGCTCGTCTTTGCTGCCGTCCTGCGATCTTTGCCTGTTCTCCGTGGTGGGCGAGAATTTTCCCCGCCCAAGGAGGGGTAAATCCAGCACTGAGGCAGACGGCGGAAAATTTTCAACTTGACACCACAGTGTGCTAACCAGCCATCCGTGTACAGGCGTCTCATCGGTCGCCGCTTCGATGACCCCACCGTCAAGAAGGACATCGAGTCCTGGCCCTTCAAGGTTGTCGATGACAACGGCAACCCCAAGGTCCAGGTCGAGTACCTCGGCGAGACCAAGACTTTCTCCCCCCAGGAGGTCTCCTCCATGGTCCTCCTTAAGGTACGTTTGCTTCGCCAGTGTCCCCGGAAATACCCCGCCGGTCAAGGCACGAAATATGTGCCATGTGTGCAAAATGCTGACCCCCGCAACAGATGAAGGAGATCGCCGAGGTCAAGATCGGCAAGAAGGTTGAGAAGGCTGTCATCACCGTCCCTGCCTACTTCAACGACAACCAGCGTCAGGCCACCAAGGATGCCGGTGCCATCGCCGGCCTCAACGTCCTCCGTATCATCAACGAGCCCACCGCTGCCGCCATTGCCTACGGTCTTGGTGCCGGCAAGTCTGGCAAGGAGCGCAACGTCCTCATCTACGACTTGGGTGGTGGTACTTTCGATGTTTCCCTCCTCAACATCCAGGGTGGTGTCTTCACCGTCAAGGCCACTGCCGGTGACACCCACTTGGGTGGTCAGGATTTCGACACCAACCTCCTGGACCACTGCAAGAAGGACTTCCAGCGCAAGACCAAGAAGGACCTCTCCGGCGACCCCCGTGCTCTCCGCCGTCTCCGCACTGCTTGCGAGCGTGCCAAGCGTACCCTCTCCAGCGGTGCCCAGACCACCATTGAGATCGACTCTCTCTTCGATGGTGAGGACTACACCACCCAGATCACCCGTGCCCGTTTCGAGGACTTGAACGCCAAGGCCTTCAACGGCACTCTGGAGCCTGTTGCCCAGGTCCTCAAGGACGCCTCCATTGAGAAGTCCGGCGTTGACGAGATCGTCCTCGTTGGTGGCTCTACCCGTATCCCCCGCATCCAGAAGCTTCTGTCCGAGTTCTTCGACGGCAAGAAGCTCGAGAAGAGCATCAACCCCGATGAGGCCGTTGCCTACGGTGCCGCCGTCCAGGCCGGTATCCTCTCCGGCAAGGCCACCTCCGCCGAGACCGCTGACCTTCTCCTGCTCGACGTTGTTCCCCTGTCCCTTGGTGTCGCCATGGAGGGTAACATCTTCGCTCCCGTTGTCCCTCGCGGCAACACAGTCCCTTGCTTGAAGAAGAGAACCTTCACCACTGTTGCCGACAACCAGCAGACCGTTCAGTTCCCCGTTTTCCAGGGTGAGCGTGTCAACTGCGAGGACAACACTTCCTTGGGTGAATTCACCCTTGCCCCTATCCCTCCCATGAGGGCTGGTGAGGCCGTCCTCGAGGTCGTCTTCGAGGTCGACGTCAACGGTATCCTCAAGGTCACCGCCACTGAGAAGACCTCCGGCCGCTCCGCCAACATCACCATCTCCAACTCCGTTGGCAAGCTCTCTTCCCACGAGATCGAGAACATGATCTCTGGTATGTTTATCCTTATGCCTCCTTGACAATGTTCCCAGTCACTAACAAAGCAACAGACGCCGAGAAGTTCAAGTCCAACGACGAGGCCTTCAGCAAGCGTTTCGAGGCCAAGCAGCAGCTTGAGTCTTACATCGGCCGTGTTGAGGAGATCATCTCCGACCCTACCCTGTCCCTCAAGCTCAAGCGTGGCCAGAAGGACAAGATTGAGCAGCAGGTCTCCGAGGCCATGGCTGCCCTCGAGATCACCGATGCCGGTGCCGACGACCTCAAGAAGCAGGAGCTCGCTCTCAAGCGTCTCGTGACCAAGGCTATGTCCTCCCGATAAATGCTCAACATACAGCAAGGAATTTTCTTGTGTTTTGTTGACGCACGGAGGATGTCTACGGCTTTGACGAGACCGCTTCATTGCGGTGTATCTGGTTCAACTTTCTTGCGTTTGGGTGGCCGAGCAGATTACGGCCAGGCAGGATGCGAATAATTTGGGTCAGGTGATATCAAAAAGGCACTTAAAAGTTCCTCCTTTCTTCCAGCCGCCTTCCCCCTATCATATACCTCCACAATCTCTCACACACGACACGACTCTGGCATGACTCTCGGGCGAGTAGGAATGCCTTCCGGGTGCCGTCTTCTACGGCTTTCATAGATACTGTAGAAAGGATCAGGGCGACATGAAATGAAATTACGTCTACTTCAACCTTGATTCTCCGGCTCATGTGATATATGAATCTCTTATACTGTTTATACGCCGATCATAATGCTCAAGCCATGATCCGGGTCGGGAGCCACATCGAATTGGAACAACGTGCCAGTCTGAAGTGGTGAGCTGGAAGCAATTGCTGGTTTTGGCAGTGCTTTTTACGTTGAGATGCGGCCTCGAGGTCAACATTTCACATTTCGTCTATCAGCAAGAAGGTGAATTCCCAGCATGGTAACACTTTGGGCAGGACCAATCAATACTAAGTAGCCGACCACTGGCCTTGTCATCCGGCTCCTGCTTTTCTCTGCAGTTTGGAATAGCACGTCCGTATCTCATCTTTCGCCCCAAGTAGTGGGAGGGTGGAAATGGCAAGAAAGAGCAACGGTAGCAGGTACTAGTGCATCCCGGACTGTATTTTGAGAGCCACAGTTTCGTTGACGAACTGTATTGCATGTCCTCATCCTTCCCGTTGTACAGGTTTGATTCGCCGTTGCGATGGTTTATAACGTTCTTCGCCTTCCTGTGAGTGTCCCGGAAGATCCATTATCCCTTCGGCCTTGGTCGACGACCTCTTCCATCATTCGGGGTGAAGTCGAAATAGAACTGTTGTGGGCAACAGGACGGCATGGACTTGCGGTCGCCACAGTGGGTCAGAACGGCGCCTTGGCCAATTAGGTAACCGGATACGCCCCCACCCTTTCCAACGTTACCGTCACTCTCCATCTTCCTACTCACTCATCCAACCCTCGCTCGTGCTCTCATCACTCTCATATGACACTGAGGATAATTGGTAGTAGCTCTGAAGCTAGGCGGCAGGCAAAAGCTTTGCTGGCCCTTTGATACTCCGGCCTCGGCTGTGCAATACATCGCCGGGATGGCCAACCGCACCTTCGACAAGTTCTTCGACCTCCCCGTCGAGATTCGGGACCAGATCATCTCATACCTCTGTCTACTCCCAAACCCCATCCCAATAGGCCCTACCGAGGCCTCGGAGATCCCCTTCCCTCACGACCTGCTACTCTCTCACCCGCTCCTCTACGCTGCCGGCTCCGTCATCTTCTACGAGCATAACCGCTTCGTCCTCAACCTCCAGACCGGCTCCCGTGCCGCCGTCGAGCGCGCCATCTGCGACGGCAGCGTGCCATGGCTCCTCGGCAACGACCGAGCCCGCCGTCGCCTCCGGTACCTCGAGCTCTCACCGGGCCGCCTGGGCAACGTCTTCCAGACCCACATCTCGCCGGCTGTGACGGACATGATCCTCAACGGCGCTCTGCGCCACCTCAAGTTCGTGCTGTACCCGACGAGCGCCGACAAGGTCGTCTTCAACCAGAACGCCGCCGACGCGCAGTCGAGAAGGGCCGCCATCACGCGGCGCGACGACGCTTTTGCCCATTCTCAGCCGTTCAAGGCGCTGTTGCGACTGCTGGCCGATCCGGACCTCGAGACGGCTGAGCTCTATGTCGACCCCATCCACCGCGATTTTTGGTGTGAGTTTCACGAGGGCGTCGCGTGTTGCAAGGGACATCGGACGGGGCCGTGGCAGCTCATACCGATCGACTGGAGGCGGCTGGCTGCTAGTTATGGACAGGATCATGAGCTCAGTATTGTTCGGGTGGGGTGCTGAGCCTTTGGCGGTGCCCGATGCCTTGGATTCACACATTGCATGCAAAATTCCAATGCCATTGATGAGAATGGTTGCAGAAGCAAAAAGCGATCCTGAGAACCCACAAGGTCCTCTCGATGGATTCTCTGTTCCTTCCCGCAGAGCTCGGGAGGAGGTCTCCCAGATCCAGAAATATTAACAAGGCCGAGGGAGTAGCCAGAGGCTTGGCGTGCTGATTTTGGCGCAGCACGATATTTTTCACTCAAAGAATTTAACTGTGACTCGCGCCCTCGGGACGTTGGAGTTATCGAGGCGGATCACGATACAAGCCTCCAAGGTTTGATGACTATCTGGTTCAAGATGGTCCCCATCCATCTCCATTGGATGTGTTCAAAATCTGAACCATTACCAAAATACCCAACTCTGTCTGTTCTGGCCCTATCGAAGCTAAGTCTATTGGGTCTACATATCTACTTACCGTCTTTTCTGAGTCACCTCAATTCTACTTGAACTTCTTTCAAAAAACTTGACACCATTCAATTGATATCGCAATCGCAAGTTGTCATCAAACTTCATGACTTCTGAAAGCAGAAAAAGGTTACCCACCGAAATGCAGCGATTCATTCTAAAGGACATGGGTTGCTTAGAGATACCGAAAAGACCTGGAGACACCCTGTTTACGGCCTCTTGACCATTCTGAAGACCTGGTGCAATCGGAAACGCCCCAGGAGCCCTGAAATCACTCTGGAGGTTAGGCTCCACGGTATTCTCAGCATATCTTTTTTCGACATGCCGATCGGGGCCGGGGAGCCTGACCTAAGAGATACAAGGAAGAAACATGGTCCCGCCTTGAACCATGACCTTTGCCACCGGTGGATCGAGTGATGCCGCACAGCAGCTCCAACCGCTAGAGAGTTCAGGACTTTCTGAGAGGCACGACCTAAGGAATTTATGTTGTAAAAGCATCATAAGTCTCCCTGACAAAGTCGACGCCGTCAGGAGTCTCGTCATATGCCAACAGACCCGACGTGATGATTGGGGTCCAGATTTGTTCGAAACACATGCATGTTTCCCCCAGTTTGAGTGTCTACGCTACGCGCCATGGCGGGACCTGGCCCGACATTATCAGGAAGACAACGACGGCTGTTAGCATACATAATCAAACGACTCGCATTTTCATCTCAAAACTCGTAAGGAATTTCATGGGCTATCAGTCTACGTAGGGTCCGAAAATGGTATTCTGCCAAGATTTTCCAATACCATGAAGTAGCTTATGCTGTTCGAGGATTGCACTATTGACTTCAACGCGGTTATCCAGAGGCATAGTCGGATCCCATATTGGGGTTCGGTATAGAACGCCTTCCCTAAGTAGAATTTGCCACCACCTTGACCGAGATAAGCCTGACTTTTGCAGAGTGAGGCCGTCCGTCTCCTACACGGTCGACGTCGCCCACTTTTGATGTATGCGAGCCTGAATGGGTACGGGAGAACCCCACAGCAGTGGCACTCTCCTCGAGAGTCTTCAACGAAGGAGATCCACCCAAACAAATTGATGCCATGCCACTTTCCCCTGCATCGATTAATAGCCAGAAATCCAATGATTCAAACCATTGAGCTGTGGTGTGGGGGAGGGGCCGTGCCGGCGTGTTTGACTGCCGCATCACTCAATGCTCCGTCGACTTTAACCTGGCGCGGAAATCGGGCGTGTGAGATCAGCCGCCAGATCATGGACGCGCGTGGAGTGAGGTCTGACAAGTCGACCAAATCGCTCGGGTGCAGACCTGGCCTCCGATTGATGCAAGTAACTCGGATTCACATGGGGATGTGTTGAAATTGCGGCTTATGGCTGAGGTGGTGCACCTAATGTTTCTGAAGCAGAGCCGAGAAGAGCGGAAGAATATTTTTTCATGTGTAGATGCATCTTTCGGTCAATTGAAAGTACTGCGCAGTCGTAGCTAGGGCATCTGATGCGATGAAGCTCTACAGCTCGAAATGAGCCTTGTTCATCCAGCACCGGACAACGCAGGAGACACAATCGTTCTCAGTAAATCGACCTCTACTCTAGTATGATAGTGTTAGAAACGACCCTCATGTTGGGTCAAACACCACTACTATTTGTAATAATTACAATCAGGGCGAAATACAAAGGGTTTGAGACCTGTTGATTTGGTATTGCTCTACGATCTCCTCACAATGCCAGATCTCTGCTGCTAGACTGCGCCTGCTACATTGATCGTATTGAGAACTAGCGAACGTGAGACACCGCAAGACGATTGAAAAGAATGACTCTTTCTGACCCAACTTGCGGCTCGGGTTGTCTCGTTTCCTTTGTTGCGTTCTGAGATGCCTGTGACCTTGCTGCTATTTGGGTCTTTGCCTCCACTGTCGACGATGCAAAGCGAAACCTGTCTCGACTGGTCCGACTAAACCGACAGAAATCAACTTCGATAAACAGATCTCATGACGGCTATCACGTACACAGTGTTTGAAGAACGACGTTTTGTCAACCATATCACCACAATGTACTTACCGGTTCGAACCGACGCTGTCGGACGACGGCCCCACAGCTCGCCCATGTTCCCGCCTCGGGTGGGGCCGTGCCAATCGCCGGGAGCCTGGTCAAGAGAACCACGGGCCACCGCTCCATATCTGTCAAACACCAAAACCCCCCGTACCCCCTTTATCCTCCCCGTTTCTCACAACTTTTTTTTCTGATGCGGCGCTAATAATGGCACGTCCGAAACGACAATCGAGCCTCACGCCCAGTCCGGATGCTACGTTGCCAGGCGCCTCCCAACCTTTACGGCACGGGAAGATCTTTACATAGAAACAAAACCCTTCTCCACGCAAGGGCCCTACTGGCCAGCACAACAGAACTGCCAAGAGAATAGAATGCTTCAAAGTTCCCATGGATAGCATCAAGACAGGCCCCCCACGCTTTTGCGGCGATTCAAGCGTTTGGCCCCCTTCTGGGATCTCGCCCAAGCTCGCCCTCTTTTCTCCCTTCCTCGAACAGTAGTCAAGCTTGGCGTGAGACCTCACGAATCGGCTTCGCTCCCGGACCCATATGGCAGCAGCTCTTACCACTCCGTACACGTGTAGTTTTTCTACCCGAATTGAAGACAGGCACCGTGCGTTCGGTTGTAAACGTACGTTGCTATTTCGGAGCCTCAGAGTGACAGTCCTTCCCACCGGGGAGCTCACAACTTGGGACGACAAGCGGCGGCATTGCACATCCTCATCCCGTCCAATCTTGGCGCGTGTCGGAGGGTCGGGCCCGGCCCGCCGCCCGAGTTTTACCCTGACTGGTTCCTGTTCGCCTTTCTTGATGCTGCGGTGCGGCTGCAGAGAAGTCCCGGGGCACTCCCTTGGATCGGGACAAACCAGGCAAGACAATGAACGCGACAGGACTGCCTGCACGGTACCCCTCAGCCCTTCCTCGGTGCCGTGACGTCGGGCGGAGGCTGAGAATGTATCATCGACGGAAATTCAGTGGGGGCCATTCGTCGTCAGCTCTGTCTTTGCCTTTTCACTATGAGATTTGCACCTCGACTCAGACGCCGCGTATCGAATGCGCGAATGAAGCACGAGGATCTTCCAAATATGGCAACTGCAGGGCAGGGCAGGGTGCCAGTGTGCCAAGTGCTCTCGGCCGGCAGAGCGGTCACATGCCAGATTCGACCCCGTCGATCTTGCCCAAGTCTCTCGTCTCTCATCTACCTGACAAGGGACCAGCGGTCGGAGATTGACAGTAGGGAAGCACAGGCACCCTCTGTGAACGATGCAGAAGGTAATCCAGCAAACGGCTGAAGCCAGGGACTCCTGAGCTGCCGTCACGTCGATAACAAGATCGACTCGCAGAGCCCGCGGGGAGACCGGAATATGACGTCCTGCATAGTCCATAGCTCCCTTCCCCGAAACTCTCTGCAACAACCCGCAGGCAGAAAAGACAGTTTGCGAACTATATCCGACAACCGCGATTAAACTCCAGCACTTCCAAGAGACTCAAGACAAACTGCGGTTGCGCCAAGCGCACGTCATAATCCCACTCATCACAGCCCCCGACTAGGTAAAGAATCACAATCAACGAAAAACGAAAGACGAACCAGATTCAATCGAGAGAAGGAGACTAGTCGAAACTATCGAAACTCGCTCAGCCTCGGCATTAGAACACCCCTTGTCGCGATGTCCAGTCTCTACCCCACGTGTCTCAATGAAAAGAAATCCCCTCCCCCCGTTCCAGTCGACCCTCGGTGCCCCTCCATTCCAGCCCGCCTGTCACAACTTTTGCAGTGTACATCAAAGAGGAAAACGTAAAGGGGGACAGCAGTCGCAGAAGTGACAGCAAACAACCGTCAAACACGCAATCAAGGCAAGGCAGCTTACTCCAATCGATCCCATCACCCCACACCACCAGGTTTCGCAGAAATGGAAGGGGGTGGTGGTGACGGTGAGCTGTCTTGCGTCCACCTCCAGCCCCAGACTGCAGTCCACGATCAAGCAGAAAACTCCCAGTCCCAATCCGCCAGCCTGGATTGACAAGACAAGCCAAAGATACGAGAGGCGCTGCTGCTGTGCGTCCCTCCCCCAATCTCCCCAGCACCCCCATGCCCGCTTGATCAGCGGGGTCAGATGTCAGATCAGTGCATGAATGGCCCACTCCATGGAAGCTTGGTCTTCCATTCTTCTTCCCGTTTCCCTTTGCTCTTCCGCCTTCTCAACTGCGACCATCCGGAGCGGGTTGGGCAATACCAAGCAAGTTGATAAGCAGGCAGGCGGAAAGAAGCTTCCTCAAGGTGCCATCGCCCTCTGCTCTCCCTCTCCCCCCGGTCTTTTGGCACATGCATTCGCTGTCCTCTATCGCCTTCCCTTGACCCGCGCAGCCCGGCTATGTGATCGTACGGCCCATCAAATCCCAAATGCGGCACAGCCGACTTCCCATGGCCCACCACCCATCCTCGTGCATGTCAACTATTTTTCCTTCCTTCTCTCTTTTCAACTGGCGATTCGTTCGCTGGTTAACTATCGTACCAGAAAGACGAAGTAGGAGTCACAGCTGATGCACCAAGAATTTTCACCAAGTCAAAAGATCAGGCGGTATCAGATTGTCGTCAAATCTCCATTTGGTATTTTCTTTTCTGTGATGGGACTTTATCCATCCCCCTTCCTGTTCCCGTTTCCCAGACTCTATACTCGAGGCAATTTTGCCTGACTTCCCTCAGGTCTTTGCTTTCTCGTAGAAATGATTGATGCAGTGCCCATATGACAGGTTGAAAAAGGCAAAATAAATAAATGAACAAGCCGTAAGAGTTCCTGCGCCAAAAGTTTCCCATAGTTTCTCCCAATCTAATCGCTTGCTTATGACAAATTGCTTTGGTATCCTGCACCTCGAAGAGGAACTGACTTTAAAACAAATCATGATGCTTTCAGTGAACACACTCTCTCCAGCGCATTCTGTGCGACAACAGTCTCAGCCCAGGAGGGCAGGGTGCCAGTCCGACTTGTGCTCGTCCGGGTGCTCGCCGTAGTGGACGGGACCGAGCTTGAGGAAGCGCAGGCCGCTGGCGGCGCCATTCTTGCTGCCATCGCTGCTGACGCTCGAGGTGCGGCGCTTGAGAGGAGCCGGCTCGGTGACGACGGCGGCGGTATGCTGGGCCCTGAAAGGGTACGAGGATGAGGTGGTAGGGGCGAGAGAGAGGAATACGGAGCTGTCGACGGGAGAAGACATTTTGGCTTGTGGTGTTTGGTGTACGGGGAGGAGTGTTGGTATTGGTTGCTTTTATGCTTGGAGGATTTTGGAGAGCGGACGGAACAGATCAACTGCTTGGAGATTTGACGAGAGATGCGAAGATTGGTCTAATAAAAAGACTGGGAGTTGTGAGAGCGAGAGCCTGAGGGTAGTGAAGAAGGGGGGACGCTTGTCTGACTTTATATGTTCTGTGTCCTGGACGATGCGGAGGAAACTGGCTGACCTGATAATGCCCCTCACCCTCCTCTGCCCTCTCCCCCCCCCGCCCCCCCCCCGGGACACACGGTCAAGTCAAGGTAAGGTGACAGGCCTCCGGTCACACGGTGCCGTCTCAAGCCGGGGTGCTATTGGAAAAATAAAAATAATAAAAGAGACAGTACTGGGGTGGTGTTCGTAAGAGATGCACTGGCATCGTATCACCCGTTGTGCCCCCAAAGACTTGTGAATGGTGCGCGTGGCACCGTACGTGCATACCGTCCTCGAGGCGCGCAAGCCGGAGTCGCCATCATTTTTGCCCAGAGCAACATGTTTTAGACATGCTACTGTGGTGACCCAATCGGCTACCGAACGGAGGTGGCAAGGCAAGCCATAGCAGGAGGGAAAGTTATGCCGGGATGTGTTGTGTTGTGTTGGCTTTGCATCCGTCTGTCTCTGTCTCGGTCTCCTCTCTCCGATGACACACGGGCAAATGATGTGCTGCTGCTCTGCCGTTGCGAAGAGTGCCTGTCTCGACTCTGCCACTCACCCTTGGATCTCTCCTACGGTGGCGGGTAGCTATCGCAACTGGGATTGTCGTGCTGTGATCCAAAACAAGACACAGCCAAGATGTTCTAAATTTTGATATGCTGCCGTCTCCGCTCTCTGTCTCTGTTTGCGCGTCGCTCTCTTCCCCCGTGTTTTGCACAACTGGGTACCGGAGCGTTTCAATCAAGGGCAATGCAACTTTGCTCGTGCATCTGGATATAGAGGCCAAACCTGCCAAGAAGCCATAGAGCCCAGATAGGGCAAAATAGAGGACGAAGAAAACAAAAGAACACGGCCCCCCGCTATGGGCGCTTCTGAAACTCTTATCGACAGCCAATCCGACAAGTTGCTAGTATTGTGGTCTTGCTCCAATTTTGCATCTATTTGGGTTTCCTGTGACTCTTGACAACCTGGACCAGTCTATTCATGGGCTGCTCAGTTCCAGTTCCAGTTCCAAAGGGGGAGTTTGTGCACGTGGGGTCCCCAATTGGCCGAGCCTGTGTCGGACGACGGTTGCGAAAGGGGGACAAGATAGGAGCGCCGAGGGGGTCGAATTTCAGAAAAAAGGAACGGTGGGTTCGAAATCGACCAGAAAGCCCAAAAATTCACTCGGGTGGGTGGGCGAGGAAGAGAAGAGCGAGCATTGAAAAAGAGGGAAAGCGTTAAAGTCACTACCTCTCTTACCCGCAGCTGGCGTGGGGTTGGTGCGCTTGAAAGCCAGACACCCGCTGGGAGAGATGGAATAAAATAAAAACAAAAAACTGCACAGGAGGGGGGTGGTGGAGGGTGGGTACTGCTGAGTGGATGAAGGATGGCAAGAATGGGCGCTGCATCCTCAAGGCTTGCCGCAAAGCAATCATGAAGTTCTTCGCAGCAACCATCACCGCAACTGATATCACGACAACAGCCCGAGAAGGAAAATGTGGGGAACTGTCTGGCTTTGAGGCTCTTTGAAAGTCAAACAGAACAAATCCCAGAAGCCGAAGGCCAAGTTGCCGGGCCCCGGAGCACCGGCAGTGTCTTATTGGACGTTTCGGGGGGCCAAAGAGGATTTCTCGGAAGGACGAGAATCGGCACTGCTGGGGCCTCCATGGCACGCCGCAAGGAGACACACCACTCGCACCGCCGGGGGAAAGGAGCCAGCCAACTGGGATCTCGGGTGCGCGGTGGAGTAAATGACGGGGGGTACCGGTTCTGCCAACGCCGTGACTTTCCTCCCTCTTCCGCATCCCGCGAACTTTCGGCCACCTCCACATAAACTCTGCCTCTGCATCGGCTCATCGTGGCTCGACTCGGCCGACTCGGCCGCAAGTGGATGCCCGAGCGTAGCCGGCTTTCACGCCACAGGTTGGTTGGTTGGTGGCCTGGTTGCCTGGTTGGCTACCTGCTTCGCCCGCGTGGGAGCCATGGCATGGCACGGCACGTCTCGTCCTTCCTTTCCTCTCCGTGTGTCGCTTTTCATAGGATTCGGGAATCCTTCCTGATCTCCTTTGCTTGCATGAAATCCTTTGCGGGGTGGAATGTTAAGATGCTGGCGAACTCTTGGTTCTTCCCCACGTTTCGACTCCCGTGTTCCTGAACATAATTGTCGGGCTCGAAGCGCAATTGCGCGAACCTCCAGTCCAAAAAATGTGTAAAAGCTGGTGAAAAAGGGGCTCAATACCTCCCTTCTATACGAGACGGAAGCAAACGCATCGACACGCCGTGTCCGTACTTCCCTTTCAGCTGGTATCAAGATATCGCCACCAAACTCAGCACAGCTGCCATCAACGTATGTCTTATATCCTGCCAGCGCAGGAAGGGCAAGTTTGAAGTGTGTTAAAACAGGAAGTGCTCGATGGCATCTTGCCTTCTCGGACTGAATGCAAACACCACCTCAAGGACGAACACATACTGACTTTTGGCTGCAAGTTCGGAAACGGTCGAGTTAGCCTGTTTTCACCCCTATTCCGCGAACAACCCCGTTGCCCGCTTCTGGCGAGAATCCTCTCGCTACGTTCAACTTGGTTGGAAAATCATTTCCCCATGTATCCAGCTCATGGCGCTGTACGCTGCTGCAATCTCTGGGTGGGGGCGTGCTCACATTGTCCGCCGTCCAGGATGAGCATGATGGTAGCAACCAACTGCTGAGACACTTTCAAGTTGTCAAGGCTAAGGCGAAATTCACCGAGCCATTTCTAGAGAGGGTGGTGAGCCCGCCTCGCATGCGACCAGCGGGCCGCCCGCAGACTCATCTTGAGCCCCGGCTAATGTCTTCCGCAGTATGTTGGATAGTAGCACGACATGGCTGTATGTTCAAGGAGCGGTGACATGACCGAAGATTACCATCACCAACACGAGAAGCTCCGTTGCCGGTTTGTTCCAAGGTTCGTCACAAGTACGACGCACCTTTGGTGACTGGAACTTGCATTAGTGGACGCCTGATGCAAGAGTTGTTTGTGGATGGCACAAGTACTGTACGAAAAGAGACTTAGGGGAGGTCATTCCAAGAAGTGGATGTCTGCCCGAGCTTGCTGCCACACTCCACAGGTGTGTGAAGTGTGATATCCTGCCAGGGTGGGCGGGGGAGATGTCCGTCCATCAACGACTGCAATATCCACCTTCTTTCAGGTTGGCTCCATGCCGATGTAGTCTTGGTATGGGAAGGGGCCATCACAAACCAGGTAATTTCTACGGAACTCCAAAGGAATCCGAGATCCTAGGGACATGTTGACTGCCAATGGTCCCGCAACCTGACCTTCGCGGAACGGTCGGTCCGTATACGGCCCTTCGAAGCTAACCCCTTGATGCTTGAGAGGTGCGGTGCTGTTGGTGACAGTCGGTGACCAGCTGCAGATGTTGTCTAGGCCATGTCTGTATGCCTGGTCAAGAATGACGAGGTCTTGGACCTTGTCTGATTCCCCTCTACCCTGTGAAATCGATCTGCCATCCATTCCAATACCCCCGCCTAATGGCCGCATCCGAAGCGATCAGGACGAGTGTTCCTTGCCTCGAGAAGGAGCCACGTTCTGCAGAATCTGCTGACTGGCATTTGTGCAAATGCCGAATAACGCCAAATCTTCTGCGTGTCCAAAGTTGTATAAGTCATGTCGGAGTCTAATGATATTTGAGCCGCCGTCGTGGGCGGCTACCAGCAGAACGAGTGGTCGTCGGTAGAGTAGGGTCAGATCGTAGGTCCAACGAGGCGCTTATAGCAGCGAAAACGGAACTCTGATTGGCTGACAGCACCGCGCAATGCGACTCAATCACACCTCGCCCGCCTTGACGAGAACATTCCAACAATCAACGTCTGCACCATCCCTAACTTTGACGGATGCTCTGCTCATTTTCCCGCGACGACCTTGCTCGAAAGGCGACAAGGGCGCCTGATCGCGGCCTCGTGTTTCCGTGCCGCGATACTCGCTTAATCGGGTGTTAGTGAGAGCACCCGCAATCCTGGGCGTGCCCGTCGCCAGCCGCCATCCGCCATCCACCATGCGCTCGTTCACTTCCGCAAGGATGTTGGCGCAGCTTGCCAGCATTCGACTTGATACAAGACTTGGATGAATGCGGACAGGAAACGTGCAGATGGGCAACAATTTGCAATCGACCCTGGTCGTCACTGTCCAAGTCCCAAAGAAGAAGTTGCGAGGCCGACTGCGAAGTGATGAGATGGTCCCATCCCCTTTCCTGTTGTAGCCAGGGATGCGTCTGGGAAATATCGGCCTTGTCGACGGGCTATCAAGGCGGTCTAGCATCGAAACTAGCATTGAGAGATGCATACCCCTCATCGGTTAGGACGCAGGCCAAGAGTCTTCGTAATGACTGTGAGATTGACTCGTCGAGACGTCAGGTTACGGCCCAAAGGGCCCACAGGCAGGTATTCCCGGAGCCTGTTGCCCGGATACATCCAGAGTCAGCCCAGGCAATGGGCTGACTCCGGACAGGCTAGTCAGAGTTGGACTTGGTTTGTAAGGCAATGAGAGCTTTGCTAAACACCGGAGAATCCAACCCTAGATGTCATCACACCGGCTGGAGGCGGAAAGAAACAGGGGCCAAGTGCGGTTTTGAAGCTGGTGGCGGTGCTGAACAATCTCGCAGGTTTCCCACAAAGTAGTTATTATGGGACAAACACACCGTGTACTACTCGTCTGGGGGGCAAATGATATCCATAGAATGCCGATGGAAGTAAGGCGACCAGGGCCCAGGGGTTGCGGTACCCCATCATTCGGGATGATTGGCTGACCAGGTGGCCATGTGAGGTGTGCTGCGGGCAGAAGAAGCGTTGGGGTGTTCGAAGAAGCTTGCCTAGAAAGACTGCCGGCAAGGATAGGCCGCGCGCAAGGCCGCATGAGAGCGATGCGGTGTGTCGGATACCAGCACGGTCTAGTGGTAAGGTCTTTGGTCTGATTTCCAGCACCAGAACCAACCCAATACCACAGTGAGGGGACAAATGGTAATGCGGTGACAGGGTTCCCTTTGACGGCCATCATAGCCAGGGTTGAGGATACATGGCATCCATGAGTTTGTTGCTCTTCTCTATCAGCTGGCTGGCCCCGATGTTCGCCCCTTTTACCACGTAGAGTACTAGGTGCTCAGGCGCACCCCTCACCTCGGTCTGCCCGCTATGCAGGAGCAGGCATTAATGGGTCGATTTACGAGGTTTGAGAGTGGCTTGGGGAGTTGAGGCACTTTGGCAGCTCGGACTCGAAGCTGGGAGGCGCCACCGTTGTGACTATGCCGCGTCGTGCCTTAGGGTCGGACGCCGTTGACGATGAGGATCTGAGGCATCGGTACGCTACGCCGATAAAGAACTCTGCGCCTTCCGTTTTGCATAGGGGATGAGTGCGTGAAGTGGTGTGGACGTTTTGGGTAAGCCATGTTGGACAAAATGGAGCCGCTGGCATTGGGAACACAGCAAGGAATGGCCAAAGAGTCCGAGAGGTACATGGCGGCCTTAAGCTAACTAGCTCGAATAGTCGACGATGCATCAACGGCCGTACCCAGTGGCTAGTCGAAGCCCTCGAAAATGAGATTCAATCGGACTCGGGGAGGAGCTGGAGATTGAAGGGTAAGGCAAGTTAACTTGTTAAGCATACGGACGTATCGAAATATACTAACGTAGCGCGCCTGGCTAATTCGACTAGCCGGTGACCTTAGTGAACTTGACTAAGATAAAGAAGCGGGAAAGTAGCCTTCGGCCTAGGTGGGCAAAGTGCTTTGCTGACCTTCTTTATCTGAGGGTGGCTTGATCCATTTCTCAGGATAAAGTACCTTGCCTCAAGACACAAAGAGAGAGTGAAGTACGTACTGGCTTGTCTAAGTTGACGACGAGGTACAGAATCAGAGAGAAGACAAGGGGCATGAGGGAGGAGGGGGCACAGCAAAAAAGCAAAAAAGGAAAAGATAAAAAAAAGGATGCATGATCGTCACTTCCAGACCACAGCCATGAGGCGACTTACATCAACTTCAATCATCTCAGTAGGAACGTGTGGGAGAGGGGCGGAGACCATCGCCCGCCGACCCGTCTGCTCTGGGTCAAAACCTTGCACCTTGAAGCAGTGTGGACCCTTACAATACGACATGTTGAAACTGGATGAAGACGACGTGTTGGTGATGTGAGCAACTGACCACATAGTGTGAGGGCTGTTGGGAGAGCTGACAAGAGAGAGAGAGAGAGAGAGAGAGAGAGAGAGAGAGAAAGAGAGAGGCAAGCAAGGGGGTAGGAAATGGAAAATAAGAATATGAAAACAAATAAAATGCAGTTGCCCAGAGTTGGTTGTCATTGCCTTATTCGGTCTAAGACTTTGTGCCTATTCACACCGTGTGACGACTCACGTTGGAAGCCCCAGCACACAGTACGTATTTACGTATTGTGACGGCACCCCCAGCTCCATCTCGCCTGCTTCTCATCTCCCACCCAGACGGATACACCAACCATCCCATCCCGCCCTGGCCCAATCTATCCATGATCCCAGGACATGGGACGCCTCTTTTCCCCGACAGACCGACCGGGCCCCTTTGCACATTGCTGCTGACCACGTTGATGGCTTGGCTCCGTTAGCTATGGCTTCCCATTTGCGCAAGCAACTTCTTCCCATCTGGTTTGCATCCCTCACAGGCACGGGCAACGGGCACATCTGCTCTTGCACTGCGTTTGTTACTCTCTCGGCTTCCTCCTTGGCCCTGACATCGCTCCATGCCACCCTCCACCGTGTCTCTGCCCCTGTACTTCCACAAAACAGAATCACCCTCCAACGGACACAGATGGGCGACCCCAACCGCGCCAGGCCTTCGCTTTCCTTTCTATCCGTACTAACTTCAGCCGGCCCATTCTTGGGCCTCGTTGGGCTGTCTAAGTCTTGGCTAGAGATCGATGCGGCGCATCATTCTCCCCATCATGCGCAAGAAGGGACGTCTGATGGAGGAGGACGTGACGACTTTTCCTCTTTGCGTCTCCGTTTCACAGAGCCACACGCCTCAGTCGTCGACTCCACTCTCGAGGCGAACCCCTGGTCGATGATGTCGCTTCCTGACTGTCACCAGCTGTTCTAACGCCCGCTCTGCTCCGGGGCCATGCAGTGCTTCCACAATGCGGAGGGCCGAATGCTGTCAAACCTCTATGAACATAAGAAAGCATGCTGGGGGTTCCTTCGACGACTGCGTCTTGATGGGATGGACGGTGCCGCGGCATACCAAAGCTTTTTTAACTCCACGCTGGCCCGGTCCAGCCTGGAGGCACCCCCCCACCCCTGGACCTGGACGTTGTTGCCCTGGACCTGGATCATGACTTGAATTCGGCTAAGGCAGGGCTAGCATTCTGGCCGCGGATAATAAGGTGTATGTCGATGAAGACGTCGAACGACCGGTTGATCGACCGCCTGCTTGACTCCTTTGGTCTCTTGTTCGGTCCATTTTTCGACTCGGGGAGACGGGGCACAATCAAACCCATTGCATGGGGGTGGCCGCTGCTCTGTTGCAACTGTGCTTATTGCGCTCCCACCTGTCTGCTCAGTTGACTTCCTCGACAGGGGCCGCAAATCTCGCGGCCCGCTCTCCTGACTTGGAGGCCAGAGAGCATATCGATGAATCCAAGTCTGTCCGTCGTGCGGCGGTGGCACCGTAGGTGCATGTTGGAGATATTCACTTTTCAGTATATGCCGTAGCTATGTCCGACGTTGGTCAGAACAAGATGTGTCGGACGGCACAAGCAGAGGCAAAGCTGCGACTGGGTTGCTCGTCCGAGCTTCCCAAGACGTTAGAAACACGGCAAAGCATTGATGACCATAGATGGGAGATACTACTCAGACAGATACAAAAGGCATCAAGCAACGGCCTTGCCCAAAAGGGACTAACAAACAGGGCTTGACGCGGATCCCCCCATGTGCGACATCGTTGGACGATCCACTCGACAGCGGTCCATCTCGACGCTTGATAGTCGGCTTGGGATGCACTAAGACCAGCCCACGAGGGGTCCCTCGACGCCATCTGGTCATGTACAACCAGCATCGAAGCCAGGGCATGGGTCATCCCTTCTCTGCAGGCACTTGTGCGCTCTCCGCCTACCTTGCACTACGCTGGCAGAGCCGGCCACGCTGCATAGCATGGCTCTGCACTGCACTGTGTCCGCTACATGACCACGCCAAGCTATCTCCGGCCAGAATGGCTGTCGTTCTGTGTTCCCACGTTCCCCAATGGACGTCTGTCCAGCGGGTGCCATGCGGCAATGGGAACACACGAGAGGTGCACCTACCTTCCCTATCCTGCCCCGACTACCCGTCACCAGTCATTGAAGCGGGCGGGGCGGCTTTGGGCGACTGTCTTCATCTTCCACTGCTCTCGACCCTTCTTCTTCTTCTTCTTCTTCTTCTTCTCCCGTTCCTTTTACTTATTCTTCTTCTTCTCCTTTTCCTTTTCTCAACATCAGTCGGAAACCTCTCTAGAAAGTCCGCCTCACCTCGACAGCCACCCCATCTGAAGACTCTTAAAGAAAATTGATCCAACGTTGGCCCAACTCCCGTGCCGATAAAACCAACTCTTTGGGTCACGCGTCGTCCATACAGCGCTCGTTCCGGAACACCAGAGAACAAGAAATTGCGTCAACAGACCCATATACGCCTCTGAGGTGCATATTGGGGGCCCTTCATTTTTGGTGGATATCACGTCCAACAGCCATTGTCCTCCAAGGTCTCCTGCGTGAAACCCTGGCCTCACCAACACAACGAAGACAGCACCCGGCCATTGCGTGTCTTTTTGAGCTAGCGTACAGTCTGTCGAAAAGGCAGGCCGAAATTTCGTCCACGCAACCAACCATTTCCCGTTGTGACTTGGAAGCACACGGGTGATCGTTAGCCTTGTGCGGGAGACAGAGAGCCAACGGCCTGGGCTGAGTCGGATTAGGCTGCTTTCTCCACGGCCGCCAAATTCATCTCCACAACCCAGGCAGCTTGTCGACCCTCCTGCATAGGGGCGGATCGAACAACCCATCTGCCCGGTCCGCACCCGCAGCCAGCATCTCTCGCAGGTACTTTGACTTACTAGGTACAAGTGATTGTCATGACCCGTTGCATCTTCTACATTATATCCCTCCACCAAGTCGCAGCCCTCCCTCCGGCAACTTCTACGTTGCAAGACGCTGAGCGCACCAACACCTCTCGACTTGAACCTCCCCAACACCAGAAACGCGGATAGATTGGCAAACAACCAACAGCCAAGCTGCGTCTATTTCCATTTGGCATCACCGGTGTGATAGCTTTTCGTTGGACCTCATCTCTTTGCTTCGGTTGGCAGGTTTGACGATGGCAAACAAGTCAGCCCACTCCCTACAGTCGACTACAAGCCAATAACCAGAGTCTCGGGTTCGTGCTACGAAGAGATATAAGACGGACGACATCTCCCGCTTTCGAACTCTCAGAAACACTCTTCATCCAGCCAGAACAACAACTAGAGCACACACCAGACTTTCCATCCTACGATTTACATTGAAAACCACAGCCACAACCGCAAACAACTTCATCGCAAAACCTTCACAGCCCCTCTTCCTCTTTGCTTATTTCTTTGAGAGGACCGCACTACCCCTCAACTTGGACATCTCGCCCTGAAGTTGACAAGCAACTCTGCACAACGAAACCATCAGCTCGTGGCCCACCACACTTCTTAGAACAGAGCTTCTTCCCTCTTTTTCTCCTCAAGATCCAAAGGACCCCCCTATTCAACCAACATGTGCAGCAGACCCATCATCACCTACTCGTGCGGCCACGTTGAGGTGGGAGCGTCGTGGGCTTGCGCCAGCGCCAAAACATCGAGCCCATGCCCCGGAGTAGTCGACAAGCCAGAATACAAGTCTATGCCGTGCTATACATGCCAGGCGAACGGACAATCGTAGGTCAGTTACAAGATCCAGCCTCCACGATGTGCCAACTAACTGGGGATATTCATCGCAGGTTCGATGACCCACAGAAAGTAGACGAAGAGCCAAGGCAGAGGTTGTGAATACCTCTCGTCAAGCTTCTTCGGATCATTAGGCTCACGCCTTGAAGTTCGCTTCTCTTCTCTTCTCTACAACAGCACGATGGCGACGACTCCAGCAGGATACGGCTTTTTGGAAGCAAACTCTGGTTTCCGTCATTTCTTTCGTCAGCATGCTGGTTTTTCTTTGCACTTTTTCTTTGCTTCGCGACAATGGATGATCGGGGATATCAATCATGGGGTTTCTTAGATTTCTCAAGGCAGTCATCAAGTTTGCCGGTCAACACACATTCCGGAGAACACTGTCTCTGCTTATAGCTCTTCGTTTCGAAGGGACTAATTCAATCATTTGAAAGCAACAAACCATCTCTTGGATTACTTCCACAAGTGACTTTCGGCAGACATGCCCATTGATGGCTGAACAAGCCTCAGATACCCTCGTCCCAGCACACACGCACACACTTGTGTATGGCGGGCAAGCTTGGCGTATGCGACCTGTCATCGGTGCCTCTGAGAAGGCCCTGTCGGGCTGCCTGCATCTCCTGTCGGGCGGCATTCGACGTGGCTCGAGCTTTGGACCCCAAGAAGCGGCGGTTTCAAAATGGGGCTGGGGCGGCAGCCATGAGAATGCGGCCGACACGGAGACCCGTTGGGAGGTGATCAGTCCTACCTGGCGTAAACTCCAGAGGTGGCACGGCAGTGAGCACACGGGAACGGTCCGCCTGAAGAAGGACGCCGCCTTGTCCAACGGTCAACGGCATGTGTCGTGGAGCCGACTTTTTTTTTTTCTTCTTTTTTTTTGGCCTCAGCAACAGTCCATACCCCTGTCGATGTCCGAGTAAAGACGATCACGCAGAGCACAGCGCTCACAGGAAAAGAACGAGACCCATGGAAAAGGATTTTGAGACTTTCGGCCCCAAAAGGCTGCGCCTGTCAGTCACCTGTATCCTCCCACCTTCTTCTTGTCCTCAATCTTCTTCAGCGGCAGTCTATATGCAGCCACGGAACGACGAGCCACGAAGCGGCCGCCGCCCGAGTTGCGGCGTGAGGCTGGAAGCAAACAGCTGTGGTTATGGCGCATGGCGCGTAGGATTTCCATGACCCAGCATGGGCATTGCGTCATGTGATGGCAAGCGAGGCAGGTCGTTCGGGCCAGGACGCAAAATCATTAATGCGAGGCTGCACGCGCGACAAGCGAGAGTGAACATAATGAGTCGGCGGCACCGAATCGTGTGTGTTTGCGCAAATTCTGTCTCCGATGAAACCCCTTTTTCTTCTTCTTCTTCTTCTTCTTCTTCTTCTTCTTGTCTGCGTGTGTGCATAAGAAGGGCAAGGACAATGTCAGGAGACATGAGAGGTGCTCGCTTTTCCCCTTAAAACACTTTTTGGGGGGTCAAAGTAGCTCGAAACATGAACCGAAAAATCCCAAGTTACACATTGATAAACAACGAGCGACACTAGAATGTATGCTACGAAAGGAAAGAGGAGAAGACAAAACGAAAAAATAAAAAATAAAGTCGACAACCAGGAGCCGCTCGAGACGACGGGCGCCAATTTAAGCCAACCAAGGGCGCAGACTAATCTGGAACTAGCCCAAGCCCCCATTCGTGCAGCTGTCAGATTTCACACCTCCGTCTCCGTAGGGCGGACAAGGCGAGAGGACGAGCCACACTATGCCACCAACATTTCGGCCGATGCTACGCTAGGTACAGTACGCTACGTTAGCGTAACGGCGGGGACTAACGACAACCTTGTGCACCAAGAGACACAGATGAGATGTCTTTGCCTCCTTCCTCTCCCACCTCAGGCCATGGTCACGGCAAGGGTTGCTGCGTCCCGGATCTTGTGTCTGCGCGCTTGTGCTTGTGTATTGTTGTACTACGTCGAGCGAGCACCCCCTTCCCCTGCGGAAAGACCAGCTAGGCCGGGCAACGACTAAGACGATGTGGGAAGAGCCGGGGTCAGCGGGCAGTTTAGGAAGACTGACCAAAAGGCAATAACGGCTTATTGGCAAAGTTGAAGGTATCCACGCACGCTCTGTTGCAAAGTTTTATAATTATTCTGGCTATGCCCATGATCCCGGATACGACAGGGCAGGGCAGGGCAGGGCAGGACACGACAGGATTGGACACGCTCGCCGGATGTAACCTGCCCTCACCTCCATCCCATTAAAGAGCCCCCCAAAGATGACGGTCAACTGCGTGGATACTGCTGGTGAGAGAGAGAGAGAGAGCGCCCCCCGACCCCGAAAGACAAGACCAGACAAGGCAAGGCGAGGCGAGGTCAGGGAAAGAAACGCTAGGGTAAGGCAAGAGCAGGAGGAGAAAGCAGAAGATGAGACGATAGATGGAGAGGACGAGAAGAGACGAGCGGGAGCAGCTTGCAGGACAGGACAGGACAGGACCCCCCCTGGCAGCTCTACTAAGGTAAGGTACGTGCGTACAACCCTGGCCGACCCTGGTCCGTGAGGTGGGCCGGGAGATTGACAGACCGACAGCTCCTGCTCTCCAGGTTCAGTGCTGCACTGCATCCGACAACTGCATACGAGGTGTGTAATCGGAAATGCACGCAGTACGGCAAAGCAGCAATGACATTGTGCCTCCCTTTCCCCCTTCCCGGCCGGGTTTTCTTGCCTTGTTCATCTTTCCCTCGTTTGCACGACGATTACTCCGTCCACTGCGACCTTCTCACCTTGGCTCACCCTGCCTTACCTGGGAGGGACCCAGGGGAGCCTCCTCCCCCCTGACCTGGTCGTTCTTAAGAGTCTCTCTCGGTAGGGGAAAAGGACAGGAGCAGGCCAAAGCTCGGATGAGATCACATCAACTTCCCACTGGTGACCGGGAACCCGAGAGCGTCCATGCCTCCTTGAACTTCCCCCCTAACCCCCTGTCATGCCAGTGGCGCTCCAGGTACCTGGCGTTGAGAGCACGGCGACCAGGTTTTTGGAAGGCCCATCTCGAGGCTAGTCTGGCCGGCCTTTCCTCTCTCCCTCTCTCTCTTAGCAATCGCCCGTGGCCCTCACCCTCGTATTTGACCCAGCGCGTCGTTTCTCAGAGAGGTGGATAAAGAGGAGACTAGGCAGGCAGGCAGGTGGGCGAAGAGGGATGGAAGAGAAGACAAACGGCGGGTGGTGGGCAGCAGACCATCCATCCGCCCGCCCGTGCCTTGCTTTGCCTTGCCGTGCCTCTCACCTTGACAATGGGATATGGGATGCCCATGCGCAAGATACACTGAGGTAGGTATCCAAGGAAGGTCACGCATGCACGAACTCTACTTTATGCTTGTATTCTAGTGGCACCGCACCGTACCGTACTGGATCGCATGCCCTGCCTGTCTGCTTGACTGACAATGCGCCGCACACCTCAACCGGACCTCAACCGGACACAAGCATGCGAGCACAATACGCACTCTATCACACACGTGTACACATACACACACAAGCAAACGTCCTCCCCCCTCCCCCCGCCCCCCTTCGTCTTGACAGTCTGTCACGCTGTCTACCCAGGCCCGGACACGCGACATTGTCAATCACGAATGTCTTGCTTCCTTGCTGTATGCAACCTTATCCGACTACTCTTCCCAAGAGAAAGCCCTGATGTGCGCCCGGTGGTTTCATTCCCACGTCATACCAACGCAGCGTCGCGATTTCGACGTTGGTTTTCGGTCTTTTCCACGCCAAGCCAGCAATGTTCCCTACCTAGCTCGTCTTTCACTGGCAGTTGAGCTTTGGCCAGGGGCCCCAAGCAAGCTCGGCAAAACGGGCGTCCAGGGGATGGCCGCCGCTGGTCTGGCTGTCTGCAAGGCGAGAATGGACGACCGTGATGCGAGCGGGTTTCCCAATCTGCTTTCTTCGTCATCTCAACGGGCTTTTGCGCCCAAAAGCGGAGCACATCACAGGCTGCTGGGCCAGCGGAAGAGAGAGGCGGAGAGAGAAAGAGAGAGACAGAGACAAACAGACAGACGACATCTACCCTCCTCGACGAGTGGACGCCACGACGGGAACCTCAACCCGTCTCGCACTGATCATCCCGCGGCTGGCGCACAAGACAAACGGGCCTAGATATCTTTCCAGACCTTACAAATACCGAAATGCTGACATTTAACGGACGGGAAAAGACAGCCGCAAAGTTTGTTCAACAACCTCAAAAATGAACAACCTACCAGAATAACAATCGACGAGACATTTGCTGCCTTTGTTCTCCTTCAGCTTTCCGTACAAATCCACCCCTCACTGACGTCTTCGGCCCGCCGGATCAGCCTGTGTGCGCGAGAAGCAGAAGCACAAACATAAACACAACCACCCGATTCTATGCTGTCACGGTCGAGCAGTGACACTACCACGGCTACACGCAGACGAGGCAGCCAGGGCCTGTGTCCATCTTCAACGACTTGCCTAGCGTCTTTTCGCCCATTGCGGATCGTCGGCCGCCACCGGCACCACCCTCACCTCTCACCCCCCTGTGCCTTGGGGGTTGCGAAGCAAGCATGCTGACAGGCCCATCGCGCCCGCCTGCCTGGTCGGCGGCTATGCACATCGCTTCAATACTGCATAACACCAATCATGGACGTCGAAAATGTTCACAAGCCTCCTTGGTTGTGCCGCAACACTGCACTTTCGTCTTCATCTTCCGCCGTTCATCAATCTGACTGAACCCCGCGCCGTCGACTTGCAGAAGGATGGCCCGCGACGCCGCGACACTCCCGTCTTTCTCCTTCCGTGTCTCTCGCAGTCCCTGCTTCTCAGCAGTTCACCAACCCTTGTGCCAAAAGGCCAAGCAAGCTAACCCTCAGCACCCTCGCCAGACCGAACCCAAATCAGCGAGGGGAAGCGGAATCCAGTCCGCAACCCGGCTGTTAGCGGTTGACCGAATAGCCAGGGTGGCACGGTTTGCCGTTGATTCCCTTCCCAAGCATTCTCGTCGGCCTTGCCCTTCCTCTTCGCTTGAGCCCATGTCCAGATGGTGGGAGGATGAGGAACACAAGAAGTGTGCGGATGCTCGACAGTAATCCTAGGCTGCGGCAATCCTTCGCCCCCATATGCGAACCTCACTTTCTTGCCCAATGCCCCGTATCATGCCAGGGGCAGGGTGTGCCCTTGTACGTGATCGATCTTTGCGGCCCACGGTTCGAGGTTTTAGCGCTTCGTCTGTGT
The DNA here is from genome assembly GCA_001625285.1 of Colletotrichum incanum. Lineage (NCBI taxonomy): Eukaryota > Fungi > Ascomycota > Sordariomycetes > Glomerellales > Glomerellaceae > Colletotrichum > Colletotrichum incanum. Next base: position 375,946 of record LFIW01000334.1, read on the forward strand.
CCCGCGACGACAGCTCGGGGTACCCACCCCAATGTGACTGATGATGATGATGATGATGATGATGATGATGGGTTATCGAGAGCAGATGAGAGGAAGGCCAAGGACACTCTATGTTGGTCCGACAATGCGCAAGAACCGCCTCATGGTGGATCCTCGACACCCGATCTCTTTGTTTCCCGTCTATTCAACCCTTCTCGTTCGAGCCATTGTTCCTCTCGCAAAGGCAACGACCCATTTCTTTGCACATCTTTTAGACCAATCTTTCTGTCGGGGGTCCCTGCTCGCCGGCTTCGGCTCCTTTGGCCCGTTGACCGGGTCCTTGTACGACCCGAAACCAACGCGCACAATAACGGGCAGCCCCTATTTTCCCGCAAATTTGGAGTCCACAGTTGGCTCTATAAGCAATGGTCGGCAAAGGCGCCTCAGCTAAAAGTGGTTATCGTCAAGGCCACTGGAAGAAGGACGAGGAGGACAACCCGAGGAGGAAAAAGGCGCAAGATCGGCCATGTCTGTCTGGCGACCATGACCGCGGTCGTGGTCGGTGGCCTGGCCGGCCGATCCAAGCAACCAGTCCGGCAGGGCTTTTCGTCTTACTTTTCCTTTGCATCTCGTCGAACCAACGCTCCATGTACCTGGTTGTGGAATCCCGTCCTCTCTCGGGCCTCGGGGGAAACGGCACACAATGGGCCGCGACCCGTAAGGCAGTTTTTGCTTCATTTCGTTTCTCTCGTCAAAACTGCACTAGGACTGGCAGTGCCGCACGCCCATGCATGTGCGCATGTTGGCACCAAACACTTCCAAGAGGCGCGCCTTGGCGTCTTCACGCGCCCAGCGCGAAGGAACGCGCGAATCAGACAACGTTGCCTCGACAGCCTGTTGGTGCGGCCTTGCAAGCGAGCAACCACCCACCCACCTATCGGCATCATCATGACCGTCGTCGCCAGACTTTGCTCGTGTAAGGAACCCGCATGAGCTTTTTTCTTTTCCACTTGGTCGATGCAACTACGATGCTTAACCATGCAGAGGCCAGAAGCAAATCGCAGTATGTATGGGGGTTGAGTCGTGGCTGAGGTGATGGGACGGGGGTTCGCGAGATGGGGACTGAGAAAGAGGAGGGGCTGTCCGGAAGAGGAGCCCAGGAAGACGCGTCTCGGGCGTACCCATGATACACATGGATCATGATCCATCCTGGAGATTTTGAATCATTCCCTGATCTCCAGAAAGGCCCAAAGTCCGTCTCCGCCTTTTGCATCATTTGCTCCTCACCTGGCGGACCACTCCTCTCCCCATCTTGGCCCCTCACAGACCACTTTCACTTGGTTACCCTGCTCGGCTGCCTATCCGCATCAAAAGGGAAGGAACAACAAGGCCTTGCCTTACACTTGAAGGGGGGGGGGGAGAACCGAGACCAACTCAATGTCGGCCTTAGATGCGGGTGGCGCCGCTGTCGCCCGCGCCGTCCGCTGCCTTCCGAGTTCGTTGTTTCTTTCTTTCTCTCTGAGCGAGCCTTTCCCGTTGCGTCCTGGTGTCTTGAGCGCCCTTGGGCAGGCCCCCTTTTTATTTTTATTTTAAATAAATTTTTATTTTTATTTTTATAGAGTTTTTATGTGTGTCTCGAGTTGACTACCAGAAACATCGAACCGTGGAATTGGATAGGCAGCAAGACACGCCAACCAACAACACTACGCAAATAAAGCAAAGTGATTTACGACGAGACCGCGGATCCAAGGTTTGGCTCGCTTGTCCCCAGCGTCACATTATCTATTGTCCCTGCCATATGGCCATTTCCCCTTTCCTTTCCCCAACCGTGCCTCCCCTTTCCACCCCCCCCCCCCCCCCCCCCCCTTAATATGGATACCCATACCTGCATACTTGGGCATCATCAGGGCAACTCTGTGACATACAAAGTCGGCATGCACGGTCGTCGAGATGGAGACACCTGCGTCAAGGCAGCAGCGGCAGCCTAGGACCGACGTCAACATGCACAAGCAACGGCACCAACTGGCGGCATGTGATGGCGGGCATAGATAGGCAGATAGAAGGGGGGCAGGCAGTAGGCATGTGTTCACTGGCAGCAACTCACGGCCACGGCCCAGAATTGTGGTAAAATAGTCTGATCCATTTCAAAGGGGTCATCTGGATATAGGGGGGGGGGGGGGGGGGGGGGGATGAGGGACTAACTCTCCCCTCATTGCGAGAAAATGCCAATCTGTGTTTTGTGTGTCTTCATCCTCGTCTCAAATAAAGGGGTGGTGGTATGGGTTCTTCTGTCTCGTTGCCATCTCCCTTCACACATCAAACCACGTCCGGAGGCCCGACGACACCCATGGTCTCCGTGCTTCCTCTCCTTCCCGGTTCCCACCTTCGCTCCGATCGCCTTATTGTACAAAGTCAGCTTTTTACAGAAACCACCGCAAGCGTTTTGCTTCTTTTGAGTGTTTTTTTTTTTGTGATGTTGATTTTTGTGTGTATGAGGGTATGTTGCTGTCCGCCTTGCTTCCACAATGCCGCAGCCTCTAAGCCATCTTGTTGCATGTAGCAATCTTGTTGTGTGCTGTGTTGTCTCTGAGAGCACTTCTATGATGAATATACCATGGCCTCCACACGGAAGAAAAAAGATAAAATCTCAGTGACAGCCTGCGTCTGCGATGAGATGCGATATTCCAATCAACCAGAACCAGTTAAGCCGTATAATCATTAGTCGGCGTATTAGGAAAGTGAGAAATAGTGGCGAAACGAGGACGCGATCGAACGCATCGTCGTAAGTCGACACACTATTAGTTGCCAGAACCGCCGGGTCCGGGAGTTCGGGGAGACCAGGAGGGAGACTATAGCAGGTTAGTACCTTGAATCAAATCAACGGACAGTAGGATGACTTACTGTTGGCGAGTAGCTGGGGCTGGTCGGCGACTGCTGCGCTCCCGGAGTCTGTTGGAAGCTCGGGCTCGTAGGGGAGTACTGAGCCGGCGAAGTTGGAGACCACGTCGGTGACGCAGGAGAGTACGACGGCGACGTGGGACCAGCCCCGTGGAGGTTGGGGGATGCCGGGCTGTAGTTGGGACTGGCCGGCGAGTAGCTCGGAGAAGTGGGCGAAGCATACTGAGCCGGCGATGTCGGGGAGTAGTGCCTGGGCGAAGAAGGAGATGCCGGCGAGTAACTTGGCGACGTCGGGCTGTAGTTGGGGCTCGCAGGGCTGGTGGGCCGCAGCATAGGCGATGTCGGCGAGAAGGACGGCGACGAAGGGCTGAACTGCGGTGAAGTAGCTCCGTAGCGGCCGGCAGCACCGTCGATGAGCGGTGAAGTCGGGGAGTAGCCAGCGTTGGGCGACGAAGGCGAGTACCCGCCGTATCCACTGCTGAAAGGCGAGGTTGGGGACGTGCTGAAGGGGCTTGTCGGCCGTCCCGGGCTCGCACTCGAGTATGAGCTGATGCCACCGAAACCACCACCGCCGTACTCGGTGCCAAAGCCAGTAGGAGAGTCGGAGCCTGCACCAACAATGGGAGAGAAGTTGCCGGCAGCAGGAGAGCTGAGAGACATGTACCCAGAGTCGGCCATGGGAGATCCAGAGTCGTAGGGTGTGGCAGCGCCGCCGGCCTCACCGCCCTTGACCGGCATGCCGGGCATGAGACCCATGCGCGAGTTGTCGCTAATGACAGTCTCGAGCATCTTGGGGTCGAGGAGAACATCGAAGTGACCAGTACCCATAGGAGCCATCTGACCAAGCATGACGTTCTCGGAGATACCGCGGCAGTCGTCCAGTTCACCCACGGCTGCAGCCTCTAGGAGAATTTCGACAGTCTCTTCGAAGGAACAACGCATGAGAGCACCAGTGTCGGCACGGTTGATACCGTGACGAGTGACGGCAGAGATCGTACCTCTGTATGTCATGACATCGCAAAGAAGAGCAAGATGTCTGTGGTTGACGTAGGAACCGTCGAAGGCAAGAACCTGGGTCAACTCACGGACCAGAGCCGCTCTAGCTGCCTCGATACCGAAGACTTCAACAACCTGCCACAAATGGTTGGTGTAGGTACGGTTCGAGTCGACACCATCTACGGCCAAGACCTGGCGGAGAGCGGTTCCGGAAGTGTCCAAGTACCACTCTGAGCAGCGCTCGTCAGCCTTGGCAGCCAGCAGCGCTCCATCCTCAGTCTCAATGAGCTTGGTCTCCTTATTCAAGAAAGCTCTCTCGATACCCTTGACACCACGGAGGGAAAGAGTGTCGAGTAGATGAGTCTCAAGTCTCTTGAGCATGACGTCGTCCTCGATCTTCTTCTCACCATCTTCGTCCTTGTCGTTACCAGCGTGCATGGGGCGAATGCGAATGATTTGCTCCTCAGCGTTGTTATCACTGAAAATGACAGCCAGATCGTTGGGATACTCCTCCTTGATGCGCCTAGCAACGTCCTCCACTGTAAGCTCCTTGTCGAGAAGCTTTTGGCGGTCCAAAGTGAGACGCAGCAACCATCTAGACTGATCTTCCGTCTTATCATGGGACTCGTCGGGAATCAGGTAGTAAGACTCGACCATGTCAAGATCGTCAGGGATATTTGTTGACGTAATCTCTGGATCGTAGTAAATTTCAGTGACTGCGGTGACCGAGCGCAACGTTGTGTGCTCTACTGTGCTGCGGAGAGCCTTGGCGGCTTCTTGACTAGCATTGTCCTCACCGCTCAAGTAAACCACCATGGAAGGAGTCTTGATGTTTTGAGCCAAGTTGAGAATTTCCTTGAGACGAGGGACACCAAGCGTGACGTTCTTGGACGAAACACCAGCGAAATGGAAGGTATTCAGCGTCATCTGCGTAGCGGGCTCACCAATGGACTGAGCTGCAATAACACCGACCATCTCGCCAGGACTGACGAAGGCTCGGTCCCAACGGGCCTCCAATTCTCCCAGAACGTGCTCAAAGGCCATCTTGTTGAGGCGCTGCTGGCAGGCAATGCGCTTGAAAGCAAGTCTTGAGCGGATCTGTGCCTTGAAGAGGATCGTGGCACTGCGGTCGGCCTCCTTGGAGATGTCATCGTTGCCACGGACGATAGTCATTCTGTTGAGCATGGCCTGAACGGCTGGGATAACGTCTTGCGGACGCAAGTCGCTTCTCTGGAAATCCTCGACAGCGAAAAGCTTCTTGGAGGTTTCCATGAGACGGACAATATTCAACGGAAGCTGCATTGACTCATCATCCTTCCTCTTGAAGTTGATCTCGCGAACTTGCTTGCGGTCGGCTGCCAAAGCCTCGAATTCCTCGTCCAAGAGCTGCTGAACCGACGGATCGCCCGCGATTTCATTGCCGTACTCAAGCCACTCGAGCTCTTCGGGCCTGTTCTCATCCATGACGTCCAGTCGGAAACGTTCGGCAAACTTCTTGTCAGACATGTTGAGGTGATCCATGCGTTGCTTCTCGATGTAGATGGCGTCCAGACCGTCCTCACCATACAGGAACTGCAAAATGTCACCGAGAGAGTTTCTGACGGTACCATCGTACTTGGCACTGACGTCCTCAAGTGCCTTGACGAGACGACGCTGGATGTAACCAGTTTCGGCGGTCTTAACAGCAGTATCGATCAAACCCTCTCTACCAGCCATGGCATGGAAGAAGAATTCACTGGGCGTAAGGCCACGGAGGTAGGAGTTCTCGACGAAGCCACGAGCCTCAGGAGAGTAGTCATCCTTGGTGAAATGGGGGAGAGTGCGATACTTGAAGCCGAAGGGAATACGCTTACCCTCGACGATCTGCTGTCCGACAAGAGCAGTCATCTGGGAAATGTTGATGGATGAGCCCTTGGAACCGGACGAGGCCATGGTGACAGCGTTGTTCAAATCCTTCAAACTCTTTTGGGTAGTGGTACCAGCCTTGTCACGGGCTGTGTTGAGGGCCTTGGAAACCTTGCTCTCGAAGGTCTCACGAATGTTCATACCGGGCAGAGGCTCCAGCTCGTTAGCAGTAGCTTGCCTTGTGAACTCCTCGACCTCGGCCTTGTGCTCGTCAATGTGGACCTGGACCTTCTCGATGGTGACCTTATCAGGAATCGTGTCACCGATACCGATACTGAAACCGTTGTGCAGGAGCCAGTAGTTGACGACCTGCTGAACCCCGTTAAGGAACTTCATAGCCGCCTCAGGTCCGTGCTCGTTGTAGACGATGTGAACGATACCACCACTAGCGGCACCAATGTTCTTCTTGGAGAGCAGACCGTACATAATCTGTCCAGACTGAATGAGGAGACCCTCGTCCTTAAGGGGGTTGTCCTCCTTCGAATCCGGAGCACTGTGCAAGCTGACAATGTTGGGAACTGCCAAGCTCATGATCTGCTTACCCGTCCACCTTGGTCTAGGCCGGACAATGGCTGGCGGGGGAATGATGCCATCCCAGTTGGGAACCCAGAGCATGATGTTCATGACCTGCTCCTTGGTGAGGAACACGTCACGACGGCAAAGCTTGTAGGCGCCGGCAAGAGTATCTTGAACGATACCCATCAGAGGACCGTTTCTTTGCGGGGAAACAATGTTGATGGGGACCAGACAGAGCTCCTTGACCTCAGCTCTTGTCTCTTCACTTTGAGGGACGTGAAGATTCATTTCGTCACCATCGAAATCGGCGTTGTATGGCGAGGTGACGGACAGGTTGAGACGGAAAGTCGAGTAAGGCATTACACGAACTCTGTGACCCATCATAGACTCCTTGTGGAGAGATGGTTGACGGTTGAAAATAATGTAATCACCAGTGATCAAGTGACGCTCGACCTTCCAACCATACTCGAGCGAAATTTGTCCGGCGCGGCGGTGGTGACGAAGATCAATTCTCGTACCGTCAGTACGGATAACGTACTTCGCACCTGGGTGCTCGTTGGGGCCGTTCTGTACAAGCTCGTGGAGTCTTCCTATGTTGTACGGAGTGACCGTCTCAGGGTATGTCAGGGTTCTTGCGATGCTTCGAGGCACACCGACTTCGTCGAGGGAAAGGTTGGCGTCACCAGTGATGACAGTACGTGCTGAGAAGTCGACACGCTTTCCCATCAAGTTACCACGAAGACGACCTTCCTTTCCCTTAAGGCGTGCGCGAATGGCCTTGACAGGGCGGCCGCTCTTCTGCAGGGCGCGAGGCTGTCCAGCAATGTCATTGTCCATGTACGTGGCAACGTGGTACTGCAGCAACTGCTCGAAGTCCTGCGCGATGTGGGCAGGCGAACCTTCGCGAATGGCTTGCTTGACGTTGCTGTTGGCTCGAATGATATCGCCGAGCTTGTAGGTCAAATCATCTTCGTTTCTCAGTCCTTGACCGGTACCGTCCATGGAAATACTGGGTCGCACAGGCGGAGGTGGGACAGGAAGGACAGTGACGATCATCCACTCTGGGCGGGCGTACTCGAGGTTAAGGCCCATGTCTCTCAAATCATCGTCGCTGATGCGGCGCAGGATGTTGTGGGCCATCTCCGGTGTTATAGGAGGCTCTTCCTTCTTCTTGACACCATCTTCGCCTTGGGCCTCGTACTTTGCAATCAGCTGCAAGGCTTTATGACGCACTCTGGGCTGGATGTTGCCACAGCCACCGTGGTTGACGGGAGCTTGCTTCATATTCAAGCCATACTCTCCGTCGTCTGGTTTCTGTTCCTTGACCTCGTTTTCGCAACGAGTCTTCTTCTTGCAAATATTCCAAACGCGGTTGAAGCGAACCTTGGGGTCTCTCGTGTTCACTGCTTGGAGAAATTCAGGGTCGCTCTGGAAAGCCAGGTTAGCACAATCGAGTCAAGGCGGCTGTCATATGTCATAGAGTAGACTAACTCTATCGGCCAAGACCTTGCTGCAATTATGGCAGACGATCTCCAGAACCTTCTTGACTTTCTTGATAAAGCCAGGATGGTAGACGGGCTTAGCTAGCTCGATATGGCCGAAATGGCCCGGACATTCGCCCATCGCCTGGGAGCAGGTCTTGCACTTGAATTGCCGATCGATAGAACCGAGAAGAGGGTCATTCAGACCGCCATCACGAGGCTTTGTCCGCGTCTCGTCCATGGTCTCGGGGTAGACACAGTGGCAGACACTCATGTTCTTGATCTCCTCGGGAGCCATGAGGCCGAACTGAATCTCCTCGACCGTCTTAATCGGCGCACTCGAGTGCGTGAAGTAAAGGTTCGCCATGTTGACAATGTTTTCGAGTTGCCCGGCAAGGAAAGTGTCGACGGGTAATCACGAGGTAGGAGGTCGGAAAAAAAGGGCTACAGCCGCCGATAGTCGTTACGCGACGAGAAGGCGTCGCAAACAAGGCGCAGAAAAATCGGAGAGCGAAAATCTATCGCGCGAGACGCTTTTCAAGATGCAAAAGTCGGCGAAGGTTGTCCTATGATGGCGTTCTTGACCACGCCAGTCCCCGGCCAGCGGCCCAGGAGAAGGTTCCACTGGTCCTCCCAATCGTCGCCACCTTCAGAGCGTTGATTAATCGAAAGGAGGGTGAGAATCGCGATCGTATCGAGTCGTATATCGAGCCGGGAATGAGTGTGCGGTCCAGGGGCGCGATTTCCGACGCGCGTGGTGATGGGCGATACGTGGGTTGACGAAGTTGTAGATGTGAAGACCGTGGAGGCGAGAGTGAGGAGCGAGGTCAGAAACAAATCTTGCCTTGAGGCGGCTGGCGCAGCCTGAGAAAGTGCGCTAGCCAGATTGGGCAATCACCCTCCTTTACCTTCCTCAGGCCGGCCGGCCGGCTACGCGTGTTCAAAGTCAAGATACCCACTATTCATTGAAACACACCAAAATCCGCGGTGAGCCTAAGTACCTTTACTTGTCCATGTCCTGGCAGAGGCAAGGAGAAAGGCTTGGAAGGCGTGCCGCCGCCCACTGAACGAACTGCTTCTGGTCTGGAGGCATGGAGGAAATGTCCCGGGTCACATCTCAGCTCATGAGTCAAAAAATTCCTCCAGAGCCTTTGCGGCGGAAAAATACCACCATACAGTCAAGCACGGAGCCTGTTTCCCGTGACTACATCATTTGAGGTACACAATGCTTTCTGGACCCTCGCTGCACTGTCTTTTTGCGTGTCCAGCAAAGATATTTCGGAATTATTAAGCAGCTTTGGAAGCTCTGGAGTCCTTTACATCACAATCACAGCAAGCACCATCGCGCTATTTCCTTAGCAGGGGTCCGCACACCAACGAAGCTCGTCCCAAGCTACGCGATCCAGCGCCATGTCACGCGTCTTGCGAACTTTTTTCAAACGAAGCGCAACTGCAAGCACGTCGCACACACAACGACAAGGGTATTGTAAATTGCTTCATCGCCTTCTGCCTCTGCCCGACCGCCCCTTTCTTGACGGGATTTTGTCCTCCACAACTTCGCTGTCTGGTATCTCTCCATCCGCACCTGGACTCCTTCTCCGCATGGTCCCGGTAGATACAGCAACGAACTCCTCCTCACTATCGCTCTCCCCAAGATCGAAGAGAATTGGCATGCGGAAGTCTCCTGTTCCGCCAGAGTGCCCATTGACGATAGTCGAAGTAACAACGTCTACATCCTCATCCTCTGCGTCCAGTCGTCTCTTCTGCAGCTCCTCCTGGCCATAGATATCGAACTCGTCCTCCATCTCCTCATACTCCTGGTTCTCCTCAACCTGCGCAAAGTCGGGCGCAAGCCTGGACCACTTTTGTTCGGGTATGACAGACCATATGTATATCCTCCCGGTCTCGAGGCCGCACGTTGCAATGAATGGCCGCTCTGGATGCCATTCCACGACTCCCTGCTCTTCTTTGGGGCCGTCCAGGATCCTGATGAGTCCCGTGCTGCCGATACCTCTGTCCCAAACGTATATCTCGTGGTTGTTATACGTTGATGCCGCGACGTATTCGGAGGCCGAGCTGAACGTGACATGGTTCCATGACAACCTGTTGACTTGATCTGAAAACTTGTGCTCCTCCGTAAAGTGTATCGTATCGAGGTCGAGGTCCTCGGCCGCAAGATTCGGGATGTGAAAAGTTCGGACGATGCGATCCTGCGCGTTGATCAGGAGGACCCTTCCCGAGTTGTTCAGCCGCAGGGTCGTAATGACGCCGCTGCAGGGCTTCTCCGAGTATATCGTCTTTCTGGTCCTGACGTCGATGACGTTGACCCATCCCTTGTTTGTCCCCGCCAGAATATGCTCTCCCGTAGAGGTATATATCGTGACGGTTGTCATCTGTTTTGCATCGTCCTTCAACTGCTTCTCGGTGGGCTCTCCGTCTATGTCAGGGCGTTTCGGCGCTGAGCTGAGGGGGTATTTGACATCAGTGACGTCTGACACGTCGACAAGAATCGGCTGCTCCTCAAATATGGAGGCAACAAACTGGTGACTTGGCGCGTTAGTGAAGCTTCGTCGATTGAAAGCAATGAGGCTCGTCGGCTCACTGATTGAAGGGGTTGAGCTCCGCGATGTACGCCGGAGCTCGAAAGCGGACCTCACGGTATCGCCTGCCGTCCTTTAGATCCCACAAGACGGCCTTCCATCCCTGGCACGCCGACAGCAGGTAGCGGCCGCATCTTGACCAGCTCAGAGACGTGATACTTCTGTGGTGACCTCGCATCTTCCTTGCGACACCCATGGTCTCAATGTCCCAGATGACCACGGTGCCGTCGACTCTACCAGAGGCTAAGAGGTCGCCCGACCGGTTAAAGCGCAAACATGTTGAGTGGCCGGATCGGATTGTGTTTGTGTTGTTGATGGCGTTGATGGCTTCGACGGCGGCGATGGCCTCATTCTCTTCGTTGCTGAGAAGAAAGTTCATGGTCGCTGTTGCCCCCCCGGGCCGGCGAGTCGGGTCTGGAGGAAATAAAAGTCTGACCCTCGGGTCGAGTGGATTAGTTGATTTTGTTTGCGCCGAACGCAAGCTCCCAAGATGAGCTCCGGGTTCGTGAAATGTCAGCCGTGCGCGTGGGACATACTTTCCTGCGCCTGCAAGGCTGAGGTGCTACAGGGGTTAGACCCGCAGTCTTGGGTGTTCAGGTTGCAGCTTTTTAGCGACCGGGCCCACTGTGGCAGTTGACAGCGCCCCCCTTGGACTTCCTTCTGGAAGGTTTAGAGGCAGTTTGGCATGATGCACAGTGTAAAGTAAAGGGTGAATACGCATTTCTTTTCTTCCCACCTAAGGTAGTCAAGTTGGCACAAACCAGACGCGCAGTTGCAAAGCCAGGGAGCTCTACTTTTCCGATCTAACAGACAGCAATTTGAAAGCGCAACGGACTTGAGGCATATAGTCAAGAAACAGGAAGCGGGACAAGATGCCGGTGCTCATGAGTACACTGTTATCCTTGATCCCTGTATTGGTTCAGCGCCTGCCACCGATGCTAACGAAGGCGCTGGCACTGGGTAGCAAACTACCCCTCCCCCACCATCCCGCCTAACACAGGAATTCTATCTGAGAGTCACCTCCAAATACCTCCCTACTGTACACCAGGAAAAAGACTGGTCTCGCCGTCTTTCACCATGGCAAACTCGAAGTATGACCATGGCCCTCCATCTTGAGCATGTTTCGCTCCCTAACTCGAATCCAGGTTTGAATACGTCAAAAGCTTTGAGCAACCCGACTTCCTGCTACCAAACACTTGGATCGTCGTCCGTATAGACGGGAGAGGTTTCACAAAGTAAAGGGGCCTCAAAATCTCTCACCAACGCGCACTTGAACTAACAGCGTCACAGACTTTGCGCCAAATATGCTTTCGAGAAGCCAAATGACAAGCGGGCACTCGATCTCATGAACGCCGCTGCGAGAGTGGTCGTTACGGAGCTCCCAGACATCACCATCGCTTATGGTGTGAGCGACGAGTACAGCTTCGTGTTCCACAAGTCGTGTACGCTGTTTGAGAGAAGAGCGAGGTCAGACCCCTTCGAGATCGTACAATCGTCTGGTTCTCATGATTAATATGGCCCAGTAAAATCGTGAGCACAGTAGTGTCAACCTTCACGGCCAATTACATCCACCTGTGGTCAACATACTTCACCGACACACCGCTTTCGCCGCCTCTCCCGAGCTTTGACGGCCGGGCAGTATGCTATCCTACGGTCATGAACCTGAGGGACTACATGAGCTGGCGGCAAGTTGACTGTAAGTCCTCTAGGCGCTGATCTGCCAACGCGCATTCGTGCGTGGGCACTAGCTGACCAGCCAAGGCCACATCAACAACCTCTATAACACAACCTTCTGGGCTCTTATCCAGCTAGGTGGTCTTGACAACAGAGAAGCAGAGAAGCTCCTGGCGGTAAGAACCCTTCGCTGGGTTGACCCAGTCTGGATCTCCCCTAACACTTCCACAGGGCACCGTCTCAGGAGACAAGAACGAGATCCTTTTCTCAAAGTTTAAGATCAACTACAACAACGAGCCGGAGATGTACAAGAAAGGCAGCGTCGTCTTCCGTGATGTAAGCCCCCTCTCCCTCTTTCCTATTCCCTTTCATTTCTGCCTCTTCCATCTCTCATCTCCCATCTCCACCCATACTTTTCTTCATCCCTTACAGTGAATACACGAGTAAGTGCCCCCTGACCGCCGAGCAGTACGAACTCGTCGAGCCGGGGACACACAACGCCGCCGAGGCCGCCGACGCACTGGCCGAGCCGGAGCAGCAGAGCAAGTCGCAAGCGGAGAAGGAAAAGAAGAAGAGGAGCAAGGCTAGGGTAGTCATCGAGCACCTCGACATCATCAAGGACGACTTCTGGGACCGGCGGCCGTGGCTCCTCTCCAACAAGCCCGGTAAGACGCCCAAAGAACCTTGAGCCCAGACGACACGCGTGTACACTTTAGGACTGTCAGATGGATGAAGTACCTTCTGTCCGAATGGCAGACCCACGCCCTATCCTGCGTAAGGTCGGTAGGAGAGGTCAAGTCGCGTCGGGTGCCATTAGGGGAGGGGGTTCACTTGAGTCGATGCGTGTGGGAAGAGTGAAGTTGAAACCGCCATGTGGCAGGAAAGTGTCTGTTGTTGCAGCTAGCAGGCCCGAAGCCAACGCCATGGTCTGAGCATTATCTATACCTCAGCTCTAAATCGCGAGCCTCCAAGAGCCATTGTTACTATACTCTCCTTTTATCTATCAATGCTTTTGAAGTCCTTGCGCCGTGAAGAAGCCTATTGTCGACGATCTTCTGTCGTCCTTCCGCGTGATTTCAAGACCATTGAGGGTCTGGAAACGTAGCCTGCTTCTCCTTGCTGCGGACTGCTTATGAAAGGTTGGCGCGATGTTGAGCCATTACAGGCCGGGGGGTATCTGTAACCGACCATCATGTCGAAAGGTCAAGAGGTTGTCTGTCATCCAGACTCCCCCTTCTTCGCTTTCCTCGCTTCCCTCTTGGCCTTCTTCGCCTCCCTTCTCGCCCTCTTCTCCTCCTTGGACTCTTTGCGATCCTTCGAGGAAATCTTCGACGCCTTCTTTGCAGTTCTAGCTTGCCTCCTCGCCTCCCTCGCCGCTTTCCTTGCCTTCTTCGCTATCCTCCTCGCGCGCCTCTCCTCTTTCGTCTCGCCCCTCTCCTTCTTCTCCTTGTTCTTCTTCGACCTTACTTCCGCCTCTGTCTCACTCTCCGAACTCGTTGTGGTCTCCTCGCTTTCGGGTGTAGAGGCACCACTTCCCTCCTCTTCCTCCTTCGCCCTTCTCTCGTGTTCTTGGATGGTCCCCTCCAAGAACCCGCCTCGCACGAAACTCGCATACAGCATCCACTTCCCGCCCGACACCTTTTCAATCTGGTTCAGCCGGCCCTGCGTCACCGTCTGCGTCACCTGGCCCTTCTTCGATGTGTCCAGACCCTGAAGCTGCTCGTCGAAGGCGTTCATCCACCACGTATCGCTCGTGAAGTGTGCCTTGGTGCCCAGACCCTTCGTATTGTCTTTGCGGTTCAGAAGGAGAGGCTTCGCAAGCCCGATAGAGTCGTCCGTCGCATGAAGCGAGTGGCCTTTGCCGCGCCATCCTTGCGCCGAGAGGAGGGCGTGTGCATCCATCTCGAGGAGTTGTTTGGTAGAGAAGGTTCGGTTCAATCGACTTGTTGTTTCAGTGTCTTCGTGGAGGGAGAGAAAATTCGATCTCAGTAAAAACGGTTACCGAACGACTCTAGAATGTTATGAGCGAGTAAGTAAAATTGTCATGGCCGGAGAGCGTTTTTGTTCCTCTTGTTCGGCGTCCGTCAGCGGAGGGAGGATTGATTGCGACAAGGTCCCGATCAAAAAGTAGCCGGTGGACTGGGTTTTTTTGTTGCGCTTATCTTATCTTAGCCCAGTCGCCCAACCCCACCAACAACACTGAAGACCAACTGCAATTCAGACATAACTTGTCTCATTGCTTTGCGACCACGACGTGTGGATTAACTTGCACAGTGTCTCAATGAGTACTCCAATTTACGAAAGACTAGATTCTGACAACCGTAGCACCGTTATCGTCTAGTACGTTCAAGCGAACCTACCCTCATAACCCAATACACAGGAGACCACGACAAATACCGGGCCCTCAGTCGTCATGCGCTCGATGATGTAGCAGGTCTAAGTAACTGACGCCAAATCGAGTTTGAACGTTTCTTCGTTGATGAGGTATCTGAACTAAACACTTTTATAGCTCTCCCCTCTATGATTGTACAAGCAGATGCCCCATTTTTTGGTGTCCCATACGCATCCTGAAAACATTATTTACGCCTTAACCTTCTTGGCAGCGGGCTCCGCTGCGGCATCATCCAAAGCACGCTTCTCCGGCTCGCCAGCAAGCTCTCTCTCCGCCTTCTCGAACTTGGCCTGCTCCTCGGCAGTCATGTTCGGCAGCAGCGGCTTCTCCTCGCCTTCCGTGATGTTCAGGTGGAATGTACGGATAATCGAGTCGGCGTCGTCAATGGCGATCGGCCTAACGTCTGCTAGGGCCTTGATCTTCTGAGTGACGACCTTGACCTGGGCGTCGGTCATGGTAAGGCCAAGCTGCTCGACACGGCTCTTGATGGCGTTCCATCCCGTCAATCTTGAGGCGAAGTGGACGTATCTGCTCATGCCGAAGTCGGCAGGGTTGATGATCTCTGCAACATATGTTAGCTTTTCCACTGGCTGGAAATACGACATTGAAGCCACGTACCATATGTGCTAGGGTTGTTGAGAATAGCCTTGGCGTGGATACCAGCCTTGTGGGTGAAGGCACAGAAGCCAGTGATGTAGTTGTTGAAAGGAATGTTGATCTCGACGGCCTCGGCAACGAGATCCTCCAGCTCCTTGAGCTTGTGCAGCTTGTACTTGGACTTGGTGTATTCGGGTGCGGCGACGATCATGCGAGCCATGAGACCACCGAGGGGAGTGATACCGTTGCGCTCACCGATACCGATGACGGAGGTGTCGACTAGGAATAGACTATCAGCAACAAGGTTCGCAAGAGACTACTTAGCGGATGACTCACTGTGGGTGGCACCGGCCTCGAGAGCGCAGTACGCGTTGGCGATGGCGCATCCAGTGTCGTTGTGGAACTTCATCATGTTTCAGCAGAGTTTCTCGCTGCCAGAGTGCAGATGCAACTTACGTGAGTCTCGATGTCGCAGCTGACAACACCTCTCAGGGTGCGGACAAGGTCGTAGACCTGTCTGGGGCTGGCGCAGCCGACGGTGTCGGCAATACCAACTCTGTGAACGCCAACCTTATCGACGGCGCTGTAGACAGAGAGCAGGTCGACAAGGTCGGAACGGAAGGAGTCCTCGGATGAGAAGCGGATCTCGAGACCCTTGGACTTGACAAATTGGATGACCTCGATGGCGGTGTTGATGATGTAGGTCATGTCCTTGCCGTGGGAGTGCTCGCGGAGGTAGGAAGAGGTGCCAATGACGACATCGACACCGTCAACACCGGTTTCGACGGCGAGGCGGGCATCATCCATCTGCTCTTGTTAGTATTTCACTCCTTCTGGCGCGGTTAAGAGGCTTCTTACGTGACAGCGGACGTGAGTGAGGATCTTGGACTTGAGGCCAAGCTTGCAAATGGCCTCGCAGTCCTTGCGGGACTGCTCAGAGGCAGCAGGCGAGGTGAGCTCGATGTAGTCAACACCGAAGTCATCGAGGGCCTTGGCGATCTTAATCTTGGTCTCAGTGTCGAAGAAAGCGTTGGCAAACTGCTCGCCCTCTCTCAGAGTGGACTCGACTATACGTCACACGTCAGTGGGTGTGACTCAAAAAGAAGCGCTGAATGGCTCAACGCACTGATCTTGTATCGGTCGACGTTGCTAAGGAAATCGCCAACCGGCTGGTAGGGGTTGCTGTGCTTCTGCTTGGTCTGCGCCGTCGATTGTCAGAACAAATCATCCGTCAGGGTTAAAGCGGTGTTCGGAGGCAATTGGTCCTTACAGGAATGGCAGTGTAGCCGGGGTGGTCTGGACGCGAAAGAGTCAGTCATGTCGACAACAGGATCGCACACGAGCATATGGGACGCACCAGCCTTGTCGCCGTTGGCAGCGCCATTGGAGCCGTTTGCATGGCCATTGGTGCCATTGGAGTGGCCATTGGAGGCCGGGACGTCAGGAGTAGGGCACATCTTGTATAATCATGCACCGTATGCTGTGTAGTTGGATGGATTTGTTCGATGAGAGTATGTCCAAACGTTGGATAGCAGCGGGTTTTATAATAGAAATTCGGGGAGATCTGTTGAGTCACAACGTCAAAAAGGTGACTGGGAGGATGGACGGTTGACCTGGATATGTAAGGAAAAACGGGAAGTAAAAAAAAAATAGCAGACCGGGCGAGGCGAGGCGGTACGCAACAAGGTGTGGATTGGGCGGGATGGCCAGTGATGACCGAGGACGGCGTTCGCTGCTCCCAAAACCAGCCAGTCGCTGGGCAAAGAAAAGAATTTTTTCCACTCTTTGGCCCCGCTCAAGGCACATCCCCGACC
Organism: Colletotrichum incanum; assembly: GCA_001625285.1. Lineage (NCBI taxonomy): Eukaryota > Fungi > Ascomycota > Sordariomycetes > Glomerellales > Glomerellaceae > Colletotrichum > Colletotrichum incanum. The sequence continues at coordinate 392,798 of LFIW01000334.1, forward strand.
ACGCTGCAGCACTTGCACTGCGAGTGCCATTGACTCTCAATGATCAATTTTCAGGGCCGGTCCTTACGTCTTGTCCTGTCTGTACCCCGCTAGATGCCACCTGAAGTGGGTTGGGTTTGATAATTCCTATTGGCGGAACCCTTCTCCACGTGTCGCGCCGGCCAATCAGTCCCCCGTTATCGGAAGATCGATCTCCCACATGAAAGAGACACTAGGCTCTATGCGGTAATTCCACATGCTGCAGCTTGCCTGGATTTTGGCCCGCGCCCGGCGTTGTGCCATCCTCAATGCTGCCACTTGCTGATGGTCCTGCAGCAATGCTGGCCCTGTGTTGGAGACACCGCCTTTCACGTCCCCCCCCCATGATGTCTGTCGCTGCAGCCATTGTTGGCTGAGAGCGCCGAGAGAGGCTGGGCTGCCTCTGTCGACAATATCCCTGAAACTGCAAGGTCGGCTAGCGGAGTTGTCATCCTACAGCAACGGACAGCAGAGATCCAATGCGGGCGTCGCATGCTGTTGTATGCTGTTGCTGGAAGCCAGACTCCGACGAGAAATGGTACATTGACTCATATTACGGATGAGAACACTAGAAGTTCGATAGAATGGACTCGATCCTCCGGTTCAGCTGGACCTCTCCTGGATCAATTGCCTTAGTGTGCGCATATGCGTAAAAGTCGGCGTCCGAGGAGTTGGAGCAATTGAAGGTGTGAAGGCCATTGTCGAATGACGATCCATTGCTTCGTTTCCCACCATTTCCCACACACATTAGATATCAGATCAACTGCCGCCGGCCCGGATGATGCTAGTGCTGCAACTCGCCGCCCTTAATTCAAACCCCACAGCCAAACAATTCCGACTAACATCCAAGGAAGCAGAAAACCCGTCCTTGCGCTCACCCGCTGGCTAGATAATCAGTGTCTAGAACTACATGATGTGAAGGCGGACGGGTAGACAGCATGTGGGTTGGACGAACCCCGAGCTACCGTTGCAAGACCGCTGAGCAACTTTGTCGGATCCTCCGACGGGTCCTGGCTGCAGTACCGACGTCCTTCAAGACATTTGGTTGCCGGTTGCTGGGGTAGACGCTGCTCCATTCCCAAAGGGTCCACAGTTCAATAACGGATCCCCAGACGACGTCATGCAAGTATGACTACGACGCTAACCCCCATCTCCTCATATCCCCAAGAGAGGCGAGAAAGAAGACATCGCCTGCCGAATGATGGTAAGGTTATCGCGTGCCTTTCCAGGTCTGTCCAACGCATGGAGACATACGCATCGCGGGCGAGTCACAGGGCGATTCAGGAAAGAGTCATTGTCAGCGACAGCCTTTTTCGCCAATGCAATGATTACACGATTGGGAACGTAAGGCGACGTAGTATGCCATGCTGTTCGCTTCTCCGTCACCTTCCCCCTGCGCCGCCCCGGAAGAGGCCTTAATGTATTTCACTTATAGGATGTTGAGTTTTGGTGACAGTCCATTTCCTTTATACATATTTGTCGATTGACTCTAAAACGTGGATCCTGTGGCTATACCCTGTTTGCCTCAACGCCATCTCATGCCCAGAATCGAGAGAATGTATACACAGATAGGGCCCTGAGGCGCAGAGAACGCAAATGTGCATATAGACGGGAAATCAATTGCAGCTAACAGCCGCTCCGCGTCTCCTCCACATATTACCCAGGTGATGTCATGGTGCCGTAAGCCTGCGAGAAGCGATTGCGGTATGCGCACCGCAAACGCATCCGGCCCGCGTTCAGCAGCTGTATATACAGTCATCTTCCGGCTCCTCATCGTCCAGTTCCTCGTGTTGGGTCGTAAAAGCCAGGAAATTCTTGTCTGAACTGCTCAAAGCCATTAGCGATATGCTCAGCGTTCTGCAGCATGGCACCCATGTAATCGTAATCCTGTTCCTCTGCCGCCCTGTACATTCTAGGATAGGAGTTATCCTCAGTTCCCTCACCATGCTGCTGAAAAGGATGACTAGGTTTTTCATGCTGTAAATAAACCCGTGGCTGCATCGGTCGACCGAAATAGGTACGGTAATGCTGACCCATTTGCTCAAGCCGGTTTTGCTCGCGCAGCTGCTCGCCCCGAAGCGCCATATTGCTCATGCCGGCTGCCTGTGGCTGCAAAGCTTCATAGCTGTGCTGTTGCAATCGGTACAGCTGTGGCATCGCCGGCAGACCGGACTGCAAGCTCCACTGATTTCGTGCGTGAGTAGCCAGATGATGCGAAGGAAAACGACTCCCAGGCTGTAAATTCTGAAACTCGTGGAGTCCCCGAACCTCTAGTCTGCTCTGCTCCGTAGGTTGGACCTGTTGTTGAGCAACCATAGCCCGCAAACGAGACTGAGAAGTCATAAGAATATCTCGAACGAGCGGCGAAACCGTGTTATGCTGGTTCATCTCCTCACGGTTTTGAAGCTGGGGACTATTGGAATGCACAAATTGGAGTGGGTGACTGAATTGAGGCGAGAAGCTGTCTTGTTTAGCTTGCAGACGTTCTTGGCGAGAAAGTAGAGGACTCGACTGAGACAAGGGTTCCTGATAGTCAGGACAAGGTGAGTCGGCGCATGGTAATTGATGCTCCTCGGAATAGTCTGTCGTCGCAGCTGGTTGAATCGGAGCGGACATCAACGACTTTTGGTCGATATAGACCGGAGGGCCCGGAGGCGGGTCAATTGGCGGGTAGACGGTAAGGGTCCCCTCGTCGGTGAAATACATAGGCGGCTGGTTAAACGGGCGCATCGAATCTGGCTGCAGGGCTCTTCTGAGTTCAGCTTGGTCCCAGACATCTTGCAAGGTCACTGGAGGGTCACCTACAGCCAAGGCAGACGTACCACCGTTGACCTGATTGTTCCTCCAGCGCGCTTCGTCGATGATTTGAGCGCCTGGCCGATCGTCATCGGCCTCATTGATGTTCAGGAAGTTGTGAAATGCGACGGCTTGGTTAGTTATGGCGGAAGACCCCTAGTTCTTAGCCACGTGAGCAAGCACCGTCATCTGCTCCACCTCGAAATCTGCACCGCTGGGCAACTTTTGACCCTTAGGCAGAGCGGCCGCAACGGATACTTCAATGGTGTTGACAGCTCCAGCCTGAAGCTGTGCATCAAAGACTCTGGCGCCGAGAGGCAGGACCTGACCGGGAACAGGATGAGCCTGGTGGGCAATCTGACGGTTAACCAGTACGAACAGTCTCCACTGACGTCCCTCTTTCTCCAGAGACGATGGAACGACCAGAACGATCTGGACTCTCAAGTGATTGGGTGGCATATGGACCGTCACGGACTGCTGGGCCTCTTTCTCCAGAGGCAACAGAGTTATCTCGAAGCGACGCTCAACATTGACCATCGGGTGTGTGTGGACTTTGAGACTGCTAATCAATGCATCTGCAGCTCCTACGGGTCATGTCAGCAGTGTACGGGTTTCTGTCTTTCATCTGAGACGTACCTTTGCCTGGAGCGCGTCTCGTCTGGTCCCATAGAGGCTTTGGCTGCTGCTGTATACCGTTTGTCTGTGACTGGGGCTGCGCAACACCAATAGGCTGGAAGGTTGCACTGGACAAGTTTGCAGCCTGGCCAGTAGCGGGCGGCGGAAAGGCAGAAGGCGTGCCGGCGTGACCGGGTGTCACCGCTGGGGAGGGACGAGCAGCGTCTTCCCTCTTAATGTTGTTGGCCACCGAGGGGCTTGGGGAAGCGACGGAGACGCTGCGAAGTCTGTCCATCGCAGCCGGAATAGCTTGAGGCCCACCCTGGCGCGGGACACCGTTGGCGATGGGTGTCTGATCACTGACCTGGGATCCAGCTGACTGAGGAATCGGAGGTGCAGGAGAGTCTCCCGAGTCGCTCTTGCCTCCAACATGAATGGTGATCTTCTTGGACGTAACGGGCTGCTCGGACGTCGGCTGCTGAACCTTGAGCTTGATCTTTGGCTGTGCAGGCTCTTGAACAACCGCCTTGGCCTGCTTTAACTCATTCTTGCAGAACTCCTGTACGACAATCAACACTCGAAACCGACGACTTCCTGTTGTCAAAATGGGCACATACCTCGAGCTCTTGAGCCAACTCGTAAATTTCACTCCCCTCCTCATTGTAGAAGAAAGCATTCTTCCAGAGTAAACTGGCGGTCTCCTCGAAAGAGGCCCAATTCTTGAATTCGCTGGTGCCCGTCGCCTCATTGCGACCCCTAACACCCTTGACAGTCTTCTGGAGCTTCTTGAGAGAGATCGGCTCCTTAACAATCCTGTAATAGTCTTTCAAAACGCGAGGAGGTAGGTTGACGAAAGGCTCAAAGTAGGGCTCTTGGCCACTGCATGCCACGTTAGCCAAGCCCACAGCAAAGGAACGGTGATCACATACCCATCGTCTTTCTTGCGTAACATCTCCTCCACGATCTTCTCCTGGGCAGCCTGAAAAGTAAGGCCATTGTACGAGACGCCCTCATACTCGCAGTCTGGGCGGCTGGGCGTGACAGTTCGTGCCTTTGCCTTGCGCGGCGTGGCACCCTTGGATGGTCTGCCGGGTCCTCTACGACGAATGAGAATAGTCGCGGGTTTGGAGGTCTGACTTCCTTCGTCATCGTCCTCTTCGCCCTCGGCATCATCGTCTTCATCGTCGTCTTCCTCTTCATCGTCTTCCTCCTCTGCTTCGGCATCCTCGTCTCCATCAGGGTCGTCCTGATCGGGAGACTTGACTGCAACCTGAGACTTGCGACGGCCACTTGCAGGCTGAGAAACGTGCTTGTCGTCTTCATCTGCGTCGTTGGCAGTGCCCTCGGCGGGCAGGGGGGTTGGGACGGCCGTATATCCACCTCTCGCGTATGCAGGGTTGTATTTGGTCATGAAATTACTCAAGGCCTTCCGAACTCTCTCTGCATCTTCGAAGAGCTGACTCCCGCGAGGGTAGAACTCCTTAGCATTTGACACCATGCGCTTGCAGTAGCTTTCGAGTTCGGTGAGGGTGGCGAAGTCTCCGTTGTTGAGTTTCTTCTCGATCATTGTGAGGGAGATGGGCATTCTCGTCTTCTTGTAGTAGTCGGGGTTGCTGTCCTTATCAGGTAGCGTCTCGAAGTAGCCAGAGACCTTGCGTCCACTAGTTGTTTAGATTAGCAACCTGAATTCATTCCGTTGGGAGGAGCCGTGGGGTTATACTAACTTCTTGTCGGCAGTGCGGCGGATCTGATCGAGGAAGAAATGGCCATAGTCGGTGGTGGACTCTACCGTCTCTTGCTCCTTGAGATTGTACTTCTGTGAGGTGGTAAAGTCAGCCTGGCTCCGTGACAGCAATGCAGGGTAGACTCTGCGGAGGCATAGTGGCCAAGGATGGACGCTAAGAGGAGTGGGTTGGATGATGGTAGGAGAAGGTGCTATCCAAACAATGTCCCGATTGACAAAAGGACAGAAGGGATGTGATGATTTTTTGGGGGCCGTGAGAAGCTGGCCAAGGGCATGCACAGCTGCTAGCCAGAACGCAAGGCATGAAGCCTTCCGTCGACGGGGCAAGAGGTGGGAGTGTAATATGGGGGGCGCAACGGCAAACACTTACCGCAGCGAGCTTCTGCTTCTTCGCATTGGGCTCCTGAGCATCCGTCGCGCCATTCATGGCCGACGATCTGCGTTTGTTATCCATGGGAAAGCCAGGGACAATGGTCGCAGGCGCATGCGCTTGTGATCAAATGAGCGACAAAGAGCTGCTGGTGAGTACTGCGCGGGCAATGGCTGGTAGCAGTATGCGACTTTGAGTGGGAGGACGATGGCGATGCTGCAATTGCGACGGGTTTGCGAAGACGCGTCGGTTTGGAGATGGGGTCGGGAAGGTTGGTTGGCGCTGCGCAAGGTTGTTTGCAACAGGGCTGCAGGCTGAAGTGGTTAGCGCGGAAGAGAGCTAAGGCAGGCCCCCGAGGAGTATTGCAGCTCTCCCCACGTTTCTTGAGCTGGGATGGGGGTAGCTTTGAATCTGCCAAAAAGCCCAGACGCTGACTGAGGTGGGAAAAATTGGGCGCGGGTTGTTGTTGCGCGATGGTGGTGGTCTTTTTGGGATGCTACCAGTAGGGGGATTCGCTCAATGGAGATGGGCGAAAGATGCGCTGGGTTTTGGGGTGGTTATGGGTTGGGTTGACTGTTGCGCTAGCTGGCCAGTCGGAGTGAATGGGAAGTTTGAAAGGTCGGGTGGGTTGGATAGGAAGGAAGGTACAAGGTACGTACTGTAGTTGATTATGCCTCAGGCCAGACTTATACACCTGAACTGTGCTCGCAGTACAGAGTACCAACTGCCAGACGGTCAATCGAGCCGCCACCTGGTGGCGGCTCGTGATGTGGACCTGAGTCTTTCACCGTTGATGAGCGACTGAGATGCCAGGGGGGGGGGGGAATAAAAAAATTTGGCAGAAAAGTTCCACCGCTCTCGGTGTGTGATTTTTGTGTGCGGGTTGATGCACTGAGGGGCTCCCTCAGAATTGCAGTGCAGTGCAAGCACAAGCGCAGAGAGTGTGTAGCAGGCCAGGTCAGGCCAGGCCAGACTGCAACCAAGAGCGGAAGTTGCCGGCAAAACCGCCTCGGACTCTGGGGGCAGAAGATGATGGCAGCGCTGGGGCGGGATCGAATTACTGAGATCCGACTTTTGTTTACTACTCCGTATCTTCTCCCACTCTTTTGAATAACAACCCCTCGCACTTGCGCGCCAGCTTCCCTCGAACATCATATTCCTGGTATCAAAGCTCCCTCGCTATTTCCCATTTCCCCTCCGAAACAGTGGTGCAGCTGAACCTGTTGTTTCAGCGCCAATTCCTGCCTACCCCGCCTGCTTCGTTGTTTACCTTTTTTCTTTTCTTTCACCTCCTTCAACTTGGGTGCGGTCGCCTGACCACCTCCCAAAGAATTGGACCCTTCGCGCCCTCAGACTCCCTCCGCGTCCGAGAGTACATCGCCAGTTCCCGACAGCTTCGTCCATCACTTGACCCCTCCGCCCTAACCGAGCCACCTCACCGGTCGCCTTCGCAGTAAGGAACCGAGACTCGACGCCACCGTCCATCCCACAGACACCGAGGCAGACAACCCCAGACAAGCCCAGATAACCGCTTTCGCCATGGATATCGACATGAGCCGTCGCAACAAGGTCCCGCGACCCTTGTCCGACTCGGAAAGGGCCCGGTTGGATGAGTTTATTGACTCCATTCACTACTCGGCGCGGTATGCCTGCCCACTGCCCCCGTGTCAATGCAGCCCAATGGGGAGAGTAAATAATGGACTAACCTGTTCACCTTGTCCAGATACTCTGACAGCGAGTACGAGTACCGCCACGTGCAGCTGCCCAAGGCCATGCTTAAAGCTATCCCCAAAGACTACCACGATTCTTCCCACGGAACCTTGAAGCTGCTATGGGAGGAGGAATGGCGAGCACTCGGTATCACTCAGGTAGGGTCTTTCTGTGGCCCCTAGGTCATCTGAGCCTGCGCTGACATTGCATCCAGAGCTTGGGTTGGGAACACTACGAAGTGCATGAGCCGGAGCCGCACATCCTACTGTTCAAGTCGGTCTATTCTCCCAACGAGGCCATAGTTGCCCGTCACTAACAGTAAATACAACAGGCGCCCTCTCAACTACCAGCCTCCCCAGTGATCTGCCTAGCGAGGAGAAATGCCTCGTTATCCTGCAAACGCAGTACACATCCCCGCTCCCCGCTCAGCAGGCTGCTGCCTGGGCGATACTCTCGACGACACGAATGACGGCCAATGATGATGGAAGTTTTCTCTTTAGAAATTCAGGAGAAGAGGCTGAGAGAGGATATTACCTCGTCTTTGTAGACCACGGCAAATGGTATAAAGACGGCGCATACCACTAAGGTTATTGCATTTATTTGGGCGGTTTGAGTCATCGGGGATCTGCTAGTGTTGGACTGTTTGCTGTCTGTTACATGTCTTGGAAGTTGAGGGGTCTTGACGAGGTCTATTGTCCAGCGCTCACGGCCATCGTCTATGTCACGCTGCCGCTGCCGCTGAGTATCGTCAACGATGAAACCGGGACAGGTCGCCGACGAGCGCACGCTACGTCTGGGGAAAAAGAAGGGACAGCGTGTCGGTTGTGTAGATAGTCGCTGTTGGCTAGCGCCTGCATAGCTTGACGGACGACAGTAATGAGCAGAGGTTAGGAACCAGTGGATAGATACATGAAGTTAATGTCGTGCTACAAGTGTCACAGACGCTCTCAAGGTGACCTTGAAGAACCAGTGCCCTGGCATTTCAGACATGCGATGTGAAGCGTGCTCCTCAATTTGATGTGAGACAAAAACAAGGCGGATGCTTAGGCACGCGAATATGCCCGGGCAGAAATCACATCAATTTCAAGTGTTGAACGATTGCACTGATATGAGACATGCATCAAATTTGCGTATATGTCATATGGCATGTAGAAATGGTTACCGCCTCATTGTGGCTGTCAGTCCAAGCAGTGACGAATAGCATGGCGGGGGGCCGCGCGAGACGTCACTTTATCAACAAAACCATGGCCCGATCAACGGACACGATTTTAGTCCTTTTTTTTTTTTTTTTTTCCATCTGATGTACAGAGACATGTGCAAAGTGACAGGGAAGACAGGGAATAGGCCTAGACCAGGCGTATGACAGAGGCCCCAAGGTCTGCAATTGGCAAGTCGGCGGGATGCACCAGGCCGGAACGAGCTGGATGGCGGCGGTGGCATCCGAAAGGCGATCTGGAACGGCCAGAATTTATTTTGGCGCCAGTGTGGTCCCAATCGACTCCTGCATCTGCTGATTTTCCACCAAAAGAAGGACACCTTGCACCAAACACCCTCGCTCTGTGTGTCCCTTTATTAGCCCTCGCCCCTCCCGTAAGACACCACGACTAGGAGTCAAGTCCCGTGGGAGATGAAGGTACACTCTCGCTGTGCCCAGGCGTGTCAGGGTACATTTGATGTGCTGGCCGCAGTGAAGGATCAGCCAATCCTCGCCAGATAAGTAACACGATACTTGGAGGGGCAGTCCCTCAACTGTAAATTAATCAGCTGGGAGGGTTCCATTGTTGCTTCCACGTCTGCCTGTTCTGCTATTGAGTGTTGAGGACAGATTCGCATGACTCTGTCAGTTTCCTCTGAGCCAGGAAACGTCCAAAAAGGCCCGACGATCCCGCTCTTCCAGAACATGCTGTCCATCTTTCCTCTGGTGCTCTGGCTCCGTCATTTCTCTGCTCTGCTTACCTCACCATATTTTCCCCCCTTATCCTTCCAGTTTTACGGATACAAAGGCCTTGGGTTATCTGTGACGAGTGGTTGCACATCGACCGACGCCACTCTCTTTCATTGACTTGCACCTCCAGTGCAAGATCCGAGACAAGGAGACTGGGACCCCATTTTACCTTCCAATTAACCTCCAACGCCCCCGGCCGTTTCTCCGAAACGAACCTCGCCGAACCTTACCTGACCCTGCTTGAACATTCGACGCAGCAATTACACGCAGCTTCCATAAGAGCGCCCACAGCATAGACAGCCTCGGACCCGCGCTGCAGAGCCCAGACACTCACAGCGTTTCAGCCGAATCTTTGGAAACTTGTCAACTTCATCTATCCTCTTTGTTAGAGTTGACAACCCTCTCTTTGCGACCATCTATCTGTTCTTGGCTGTCCTGGTGCATATTAAACCCACCGGTCGGCCCACTCTCCACTAAGGAGCCCTTTCTCGATCATCATGAAGTCTGCCAGCAGACTATTTTTTCTCTCTGTGTTTGCGCTCTGGGGTTCTCCAGTCCAATGCGAGAGCGCCCAAGATGATTGTGCGGTATGCTGCCGTTTTCTTTCTCTTTCTCTTCTCTATCTTGGGGACCTACGCTGCGGTGCCCGAGTACCGGATCTCCCTATCTAACTCGTCATACCAGATATCGCCCAAGGCCATCGTGTCCGATGCGTGCGCCTCTTACTCGACCCTCGACAAGCTGAACACGAAGGTCAAGCCCCTCGTCGATGACCTCACGAGATCGACAGACTTCTTCTCGCACTACCGACTGAATCTTTTCCACAAGAAATGCCCCTTCTGGGACGACGAAAATGGCATGTGCGGTAACATCGCTTGCGCCGTCGAGACGCTCGATAACGAGGAGGACATCCCCGAGGTCTGGAGGGCGAGCGAGTTGGGAAAACTGGAGGGTCCGCTGGCGAAACACCCCCCGAGGAGGGTGCAGCACGAGCGCCCCGAGCGGCCCCTGCAGGGAAAGCTGGGCGAGGAGGTCGGCGAGAGCTGCGTGGTGGAATATGACGATGAATGTGACGAGCGAGACTACTGCGTACCCGAGGACGAGAGCGCGAGCTCCAAGGGAGACTATGTGAGCCTCCTTCGCAACCCCGAGCGCTTCACCGGATACGCTGGCTTCGGCGCCGCCCAGGTCTGGGACGCCATTTATCGTGAGAACTGCTTCCAAAAGAGCTCTTTCCCGCACTCGGCATCCCTGGGACAGTCGCAGGTCACCCACAAGGGCCCTGCAGCCCAAGACTTCCGGCAGGTTCTTGAGGCGGTTGGGCGACAGCAGGCACTCGAGCAGATGCGCGAGACGCAACCCAATGCCCCGTTCGTGGCCCAGACCGGTCTCGAGGCCGAGGACGAGTGCCTCGAAAAACGCGTATTCTACCGCGTCATCTCGGGCATGCATGCGAGCATCAGCACACACCTCTGCTGGGACTTCCTCAACCAGACTACCGGCCAGTGGCAGCCCAACGTGGCCTGCTACCGGAGCCGCCTGCACACCCATCCGGAGCGCATCAGCAACTTGTACTTCAACTACGCCCTCGTCACCCGCGCCGTCGCCAAGCTGGGTCCCTACCTCCAGGGCCGCGACTACACCTTCTGCTCGGGCGACATCGACCAGGACGCCGCGACGCGGGCCAAGGTCCTCGAGGTGACGGAGTCTGCGGCCAGCGTGCCCCAGATCTTCGACGAGAGCCTCATGTTCAAGAACGGCGAAGGCCCGTCGCTCAAGGAGGACTTCCGCAACCGCTTCCGCAATGTCAGCCGCGTCATGGACTGCGTCGGCTGCGACAAGTGCCGCCTCTGGGGCAAGCTGCAGACCGCCGGTTACGGCACTGCGCTCAAGGTCCTATTCGAGTTCGACAATGCTAGCGAGGACATCCCCGTGCTTAAGCGCACCGAGCTCGTCGCTCTCTTCAACACGTACGCCCGGATCAGCAGCTCGATCGATGCCATCAACAACTTCCGCGCCATGGTCGACTCGGAGGACGCCCTCGCCGCTGCGTCTGCCGCTGCCCCCGAATTTCCTAAATCCACGCCTGAGGGCATCCCCGACCGAGCGAAGAAGCCGCATCACGTGATGACGTCGCCTGAGACGGAGACCAAGAAGAAAGAGGACCCGGAGGACGACTACAGCGAGGAAGAGCCGCGACATGAGGAGACGTTTATGGATGAACTGAAGCAAGAGGTCGAACGCGTCATCAAGGCGTTCAAGTTCGTCATGGTCCGCTGGCTCTCATTCCCTAAGACTTTGTAAGTTTTGTCCGCCTTGTCTCCATGTGCAGCTCGTAAGACTAACGCGCCATGGTAGTGTCAACGTACTCGTTGTTGAGCTGGTCCGGTTCTACCAATTCTTCGTCGGTCTGCCCGTGAGTGAAAGGAACTGGAGCTTCGAGCGACCCAACCTGGATGAGTTGTAAATAAGTCAGACGAACCGTCGTTGTTCGACTATGGTTATCACATCTTAAGCATCGCGTCTCATTACTTTGCATGGCTGGCTGGGGGAGACATTAACGGCGTTTCTTCGTTTCATGTGGCACATATGTAAATCAGTATCATAACTAGGTTGTACATATTCAACGATACCAGTGCCTACCAGTCCTTAGTCTCGCCGAGCATTCTGTCATTGTGGTTGCAATCGTATCCCTTGTTGGGTGTTATACAGATCAGCCGTTCGCGCGGATTCAATTATGTAGTACTGTTGGAAGCCTTTACTCGTATAACCCCTCCTCGATAATGCTCTTCTTTCCACCCTTTGACGAGGTTTTCAGGGGCAAATGGGTGACGACGTTTCCAATCTTGACCTTGACCCCCGACACCTCAATCTTCCACTGCCGAATGTCGCGGAACTCAGGTTGCTTTAGCAGGGCGTACGTTCGCAGACACGCGTCCTCTGGTGGCAGCCCAAACGTCCAGCCAATACTCACATGGAACGCGTCATCGACGAGCTCGGTCGCGTGGGCCTGGTATAGGGCCGGGTGATCGAAGCGCAGGGCAACGGCGTTACACTTTGCCAGTAGCGTCCGGAGCTGAGGATTTTTGCCGCTTGTGCTCGTGTTGTCCCGCGAGGCGGCGGGGTCCGCGACGCGGAGGACGAGGAAGGCCCGGTCCGAGTCGGGTGACTTGAAGAAGCCGACGCCCCGTGGGGATAGGGTAAAGTCCCCCGTGGCGGAGGAGAGCGAGGATGTCAGGGACGAGAAGAAGGGGTCCTTCTGGGCCGTGGTCAAGGATAACGGGCGTGAGAGGGAGATGTGGAGGGGTAGGGGGGCATTGAGGTCGGAGGTGAGGAGCGGGTACAGCTTCTGCGAGCCGAGAAGCAGCTTGGTCTTGTCCAGAAAGGCGGCGAGGAGGGAATGCTGATCTGCCGTTGGGTGCCCTATGGCAAGTCAGGTGAGATACATGAAAGCAGAGATTAACTCGGAAACTCACACTCAATGTAGACGTGAGACGGCCAATTGCCAGCAATGTGGGGAACAGTCCTCTTCCGACCTTGGTGCAGATTGGGGTCATCGGCGGTGCTGGTTCGAACGGTGGAAGCGTAAAGATCATGGAACTGGTCCGGAAGAGGCGGCAAATCCGAGTTGCCGTTGGTTTTGGCCGTAGCATTGAGAGGACCGGGCCTATTTTTGCTGTTGTGACCTCTGCCGGCTCCGGTGCCGGTAGCGTCGCCGTTTGGCACGGGGCCGTGGGTCTCGCCATCCGACTCTTTGCGACGCTTGGCCGGGGGTGAGCCAACCTCAGAAGCCGAGTCGGACGAGGAGTAATCCACCAGAGCCATTGCCGGGTGCTGGGGGTGCCGGTCGAGATGATAACCTCGGAGGGAAAGACCCGCAGTGATATCTGCGGCTGCACGACGAGGTATCGGACCAATGAGCTTTGGGCGGTTGTTCAATGCATGCGCTCAATCAAAGCCAATGGATATCAAAACCCTGCGACGCCTGATCGCCTAGAAGCGTTCACCGGCTGTCAATGAGTGAGATGTTGAAGAATCTAGACAGTGGATGAGAGGCGAAGGACGACGGAGCGGGTATCAGCCACACGAATGGCGATGGTCTACCTGTGTTGGGAAGGGGCCTTTGGGCGAAGCTTTCCAGCAGGATCTCGATCGACGTGCATCAAGGCACGCAACGCGCCTGCCAACTGGCCACTGGCGCCTGACACCCCCGTCCCACATTCAGAGAAGAGCCGTTGTCCTATTCCGTCACAGTTTATTCGGGAAAACACAAGCCTTCTCCGGCATCTCGGTGAAGACTGATTGACTCTGCATCACTTGATGTGCCGACTTCGGCATAAGAGAGGGCAAATGAGAGATGCATTGCTCATCTTCGCTCATCCCCGGCAGGAAAACACCGACGGGGGTGATAATTTTAAGCTTATGACTCCCACTGTTCGGCGGAGAGTCGCCGTATGTACAGCGTGCCACCGAGCTCACCGTACCCGGTTGGGCGACGTGTTCCCGGCCAGGTGTCAGAACAAGCATGGTCCTGACGAGAGGGGCGATGATACGTGGACCGGACCCTTCCCGTAGTCCCCGTAAATGCGGCGCAAGAGGCCCCGAGTCCCTACATGGTGCCAGGGTGTGTAAAAGGCGGAGCTGGCACATACGTGGACGATTCGAGTCTCAGCTATGAAGCCATGGAAATCTATTGTAAGTGCCGGCGCTGGCGCCTGTATTGCCGCTGCTGCATTACTGCCAGTGCTTGCATATTGGGACTCTACCACGACAGCACCTATGACTGGCTGGGGTGGGTCTTTTCGCCTGTAGAGTATTCAGTTCAGCAACTGTGTGTTTTGCGGCACAAGTGGAATGCAGAGGTGGGATGTTGCGGCTGCTGATCCCCTGGCTAAAGCCCTTGGTCTTTTTCTTTCCTTTTTTCCTTCTTTTTCATTTCACTTTTTGAGTCGCATGACGTAGAGGCCCTGTAGCCAATGCGCAAACGGGCTAGACGCTGACTGAATGTTCAAAGTGCCCGCGTGTCCCGTTGTCAGCCGTCTGTGGCTGTGCTAAGTCAATCTAGCGGGCAAATGTTTCGTTTCTCGTTTTCTCTTGTGCCCCTCAAAGATGCCCGGATACCGTTGGACCTACATAGGACCCTGCAGGGATCGCGTCTATCTGAGCGGAGCCGCTGCTGAGGGGAAGAGGGGTGTTGCACGTGAGGGGCTCACCGAAGGGGCTGGGGGAAGGGGGGTCGAAGCGCTGGTCTCATGTTGGATCAAGGAAGAAACAAGACGACGTCTGGACGCTGGAATCGTGCGACGGGAACATGTTCAGGAACAGGCAAAATACTCCATGAGGTAACCTGATGAGGAAGGCAGGGTTGTAGATAGCGCGCTCGCTCAGGGATCGAACGAGGGGCAGCTTGCAGTCCCGTCTTACTGCTTGCGATCAAAGCGACTTCCTTTGCAGACGATTAAGCACACGGCAAATAAGGTGGTAAGCATCGTCTGTTGTATCCGTACCTGCCATTGTCAACCCCGGCCCTCTTGCCCACACCATCTGGTCATGCGCTCCCCATCCAGTCCAGTCCCTTCGTCCCCCTCCCCCCTGTCCCCTGCCCTCCTTCACGTCCCTGCGCTCCGTCGTTCCCTTGGCTCCAGTCCCCTCTTCCCCAACTCGAGGTCCTTGTCGTTGCGCCCCCAAAGGAATAAGAGAGACGGACAGAAAGAAAGAGAGAAAAATTGGTAACACCACCATGCATGTCACCAATCGAAAGCTCGGCCGCCCCAGTCACCGCAGGTCCCATGATGGTCACTTCCTATCCCGGCATGTTCCTAGAACGCCCACGCATTGCGCGCAAAATTCTCTCGCCTTTCCGCATTGCACCCATCACAGCATGCGCTTGACCTGACAAGGACGGGGTCTGGAGAGTCTAGGAAGAGCCTGGACTGGCTGTGCCTGTCGTCGGCGTCTTGCCCACCCTCATGCTCATGACTCTGTTGCCCTTTGCGGTCCTTGGAGGGGGCAAGCACCTCACTCATCCCACCAAACGGAACCTGAAAGCCCTCAAAAGGGCACTCCCACCTGCTTTTCTGTCCCGCGGCTTTCCACGTCTTCTCAACTCTCGTTTTTCTCCTGCATTGCGGTGCTTCGCTCTGCATCCCCCTCCAGCTTGTTTCGACACATTATCCAACTGTCCTCCACAAGCACCCTGTCGGTGTGTCGCGCTTCTCCGTCAGTCTACCTTACACCGGGTTGCTTTGGTCTTCGGCCCAGAACTCCGCCGAAACGCTCAAAACATCACAATACTAGCCAAGGTCCTGGAAGAAACAGGACACTGTCTCGGACAATCAATCTAATCAGCCGCCAAGACGTAAATATCGCTTACCTGCTCGCCGGCAAACCAGCTTGCACCGCCTCTCCAAACATAACGGTGTTCTCGCGTCGATGTCGACAGCCATGGACGAGTCCGACAAACAGTGGGTAAGTCTTTGGGCTGATTTCGACTCACCTTATCTTATCCAGCCTCGTTCGGTGCCCAGCAAACGCCAGTCGTTGTTATTATTATCCTCTGCTCATTTCCCCTGGCACTACTGCCATCTTCTTCGTCATCGCCCACGTTGTTCTGTTCCTTCGCCTTCTCCACATTCCCCCCGACCCCGTCACCGTCACATCTGCCGTCTTATCACGACCCGTCGAGCCCATCCTCAATGTTCCCTGTTCCGTCACTGCCGGGCCTCGAAGCAAGTCGAGGCCCAACCAGCCGCCTTTGTCCAGGCGTCTTCAGGCGTGATCGAAGCCGATCGTCCCGTCTCGCTCGTCCTGTCTCGCTCGTCCTTTCTCTGCTGTCAGGGTGCCAGGGCACCCGACGGCCCCAGCTGCTTGCGCCCGACTGGCCTTGTTATTCAAAGCCACCCAAGTCTGTCCAAGCTACCCCTGTCAGCTCGAGTGAGTTGGCCGGCAAGGCACAGACGGGTACCCTGCACTGCACGGTTCAAGCCACCAAGCTACGGCGGCTTAAAGTCCCTTCTTGCGTCACTGCCCATCCAACCTGTTGGATTTCCAAGAACCGTTCCAAGCTCTGCCTCACATCATTCGTACTGCAGCTAAGCCCTTGACGACGTAAATAATACGGGTCCCTCCACATAAGCATGCGCGTCCTCCCATTGCTCACAGAGTCCTTATCTCCTCATATTTCTCGGCCTTCTGCCAGACTTGAATCACGCCCGCATTGAATCCATCAATTGACGCAATTACTCTAGGCCAAAGCATATCTGCTCGACCCTCTCACAGCACCCGAACCCAGCCAGGAAACAGGTCCTGGAAGCTCCTTCATAAACCCAGATCCATTTCTCCGGACATTCTCTCAGAAGAAGAAGGGCAAAGAGCCAGTCAGGAGCAGCGACAGAAGTCATACCAGTCACACCAGTCACAGCCGGACCTCATCCTATCCCACCCCGCCTGCGTCTGCAAGCCCAACCCGCTCTAGCTTTCATTCATCCAACCCATTCTCGCCAACTTACAAACAAGTTTCCCTGTCTCCGTCCAGAGAGCCTGCCTCACCGGCATCGCCCTCTTCACCACACGCACCACCAGGACATCGTAGCAGCGTCAGCAGTAACGGATTTCAAAGCCCGTCATCTCCGAGAGACCGCTTTCCACCAAGCACAAGTGTCACTCGGAGCTTCAGCGCCCGTACCCGCTCCATCGCCGAGGAGAACGGATCGTATCCCAACTCCTCTATCCAACGCAGCAAAAGCGTAAACACTCAAACCGGTTCTAGTGGTCTCCGACGATCTGGTTCTTTGAATCAAAGATACCCTGGCGACATGTCTCATCGACCTCTCGATATGATCAAGCGTGAGCAGCGTGCTGCAGACCGCGCACCTCACCTGCGGACGCGCAAGAATGGACCCATGACGGACACCATTGACTCGCTCGACAGCATCGGCGGCGTATATCATCATGGCGGCCCCTATGATGCTACCCTGGCATCCCGTAACCGCAATAAGATGTACGCCCCAGTTGAAGCCGTGAGAGAATCTAACATGGAAGCGCTGAGAGCAACGCCTCGCGAATACATTGAGGATTCTCTTACCAAGCATGTGCCTTTGCAAGGAACCGGCATCATTCCCGCAGGCGGCACTGACATGAGTGGCAATGTTATGGACTATAACGAGGGTGCTGATCTGATGCGCGAGCCTGATGCGAAGGGCGGTGCGTACAAGAGATGGGATGGAATTGTAAGTCGATTTTAGTCCACGACAGCTCGAGCTCCGTACTAACCTCTGACAGCCGTACCACCCTGATGATCTCAAGGGAAAGGGAGAGCCTTCTTACACTTACGAAAGAGATCTTAAGGAGAAGAAACGATTGCGCAAGGCATCTCTTGGCAATAGCCCCGCTGAATTTGAGATGCGTTCCGGCGTCAACGCCCAGTCACGTAAGGAAAACGGGGCTATGGTACGCCAGCGCAGTGTCAGCAATGCCGCCGATGGAAGACCCGGGCCTTCCGAATTTCGCAACGGGCAATCGAACAGTGCCGATATCCATCGCCACAACAGCACTGGCAAGCGTCTGAGCGAAGGCCTGAAGCGTCGCTTTGGCAGCATCCGACGGAAGAACCATGGCGCGGCCTAAATAATGTTTGCACATCATAAAGCTGCGCAACATATTCATGTAATACGACGGCGTTCATGACGTCATGTTTCAACGACGCCCACACAACGCGCGCAACGATATATTCAATAGTTGATCTGTAATTTCTTTTGGCGAGTGTACGAGTAGTGGGTCTTGAACAGGCCCCTTTAGGGGCTCGTATTGCTTAAACAGAGCGTGGCATGGAGTTCAGCCCAGGAAGAGGTACAATACTTTGATACAAGTCTTCAGCATTGATCCACAGGGAATCAATAGCAATAGATCAATCCAACAATCCTCGATGAAAGGAGGAAGTGGTTTCATAGTCTTATAAATATACCCAGAAGCTCCAAGACATGTTCTCGCATACTTCAAGCAGTGACTAGACCATTTTTGCGACAATTTACGTAGGTGGATGGTTGGGTGATGGCTGACAAACAACACGGAATGGACTATGCTCATAAAAGCATCGATTTGCTCCATCTACCTGGCTTAATTCGGCTCCACCTGATGAGAATCCTTGACAAATCAGCAGAGCAGACTTGATGCTATGTCGCCGAAAGTCGACTGCAGAATGAATGAAATGACTAGCTCCTGTTTTCTTGACCAAGTTTCCATCCATCTATCACTTATTTATCCACCCCCCCCCCCCCCCCCCCCCAAAAAGGGCGGGGGGGGG